>OZ022588.1:22003558-22418558 GCA_963669155.1 Arbacia lixula
AAAAAGATATATTTAAATGTATTTATATTTTCAAGATCGTGGGTATTGATTGTGATGTCTAAATTTTTTTTTTTTTCTTACGACTTGTAAAAAGCATTACTGCGTCTCATCTGTATCAACGATTAAGTCGGAGAGTACCAATGTAGAGCATGGGCGGAAATCGCTCCCCGAAGGTGGAGGGGACATGTTTTTCCTCAAAAAGTAGCTGAGCCGGGGGGGGGGGGGGGGGGGGGTAGTGATGGGATTTTGGGGAGGTGTTTTTTTTTTTTTTCTTTTTTTTTTTTATCCCGCCCAGTCTCTGAAAATGCTCTCAGTGGGGGGAGGGGGGGGGGGGGGTTATGGCGTTTTTCGAAAATAGTGGGGGACATTTCATATTATGTCCCCCCCCTTTCGAAATGGTGGTGGTGGTGGGGGGGGGGGTTATGACGTTTTTCTAAAAAAATTTGTACACGAACGAAAATAGTGGGGGGGACATTTGATATTGTGTCCCCCCCCCCTTCGAAATTGTGGGGGGGGGGGGGACACGACCCAACCCCCACCCCCGTCCCCCCCGGGATTTCCGCCCATGATGTAGAGGAATAAGATTGTATTATAAACACAGCAAAAAAGTAAGTCACCCCTAAGCAAAACATCATGACTTTTTATCGAAGAGGTTTGGGGCAAAATAATTTGACAGGATAATTCCTTAACTTATTGACTGACTTCTGTGTGACATCACATTAATCCAATTAGCCATGCATGAGTGGGCAAATTCTAAAGGCCAAAATGTTACTTTTCAAAAGTCACAAGGGTAATTGTTTATGCCGTTTTAACAATACATTGTGGCATTTCTTGTGCGATTTTTAAAGTGTTGTCACTTAACCATGACACGAAAATGAATTCTTATGTTTATATAACAGGTCATGTAACATCTTTGTCAAAATATCCAGAGTTTCATTTTTTCACCAAATAAAGGGTTTTTAAACGTTTCAAACTCAAGAGGGATGAGTGTTTGTTAAACGGTTCTCACTCAACCAGAACAATGGGATAAATGTCGGGATAGGTGTTAGTGCATCAGGAGATGGATGATAAACACTGAAAGGACATAAATTATTCACCAGAAATAGAATTCATCAAAAATTCATATGACAGAATCCCCAAATTACCCCTGTGACTTTTGAAAAGTGACATTTTTGCCTTTAAAATTTGCCCACTCATGCATGACTAATTGGATTAATGTGATTTTCACACATAAGTTAGTCTATAAGTTAAGAAACAATCCTGTCAAATTATTTGCCCAAAACCTCTTCGATAAAAAGTTATGCTATTTTGCTTCGGGGGACTTACTTTTTTGTTGTTGTGTTTATAATTGTCTCTCCGCTAAAACATCCAATCCTATAGACGATCCGTTTACCAAAAAGACATTTTTTTTAACCCTAAGATATGTTTTTTAAGTTGTCTGTGTACCGAGATTCCTGTACATATCCTAAAGAAAGGTGAAAAGCCACTTTGGATTTTAGAATATGATTATGCTGGTATAAAATCTTTCACCACGCCTTTGTGTCATGCACATTGAAATCTGCTCATTTTATACGATTACAATCCTTTTAATTCAGCCCTGTCCATACCAAAGTCATTCAAAGTCGTTAAAAGGAGGTCGAAGACCTTTCTCAAATCTAAAAAAAAAAACAACAACTGATGCACCGATAGTTATCGATTTATTGTCTAGATACCGATTTAAGTTCTACCTCTATGCCCAATATGAACAAGATAACGGGAACTAAAAACATCAGTGAATCCTTTGTGTGCCAGGTAAACTGCTGCTCTATGGGATTTGTGTGTACATTCCCAGGTCCAAAATCCAGTTGTAATCACCTGGATTTAACTGGTTTCAACTGGTTTTAACAGGAACCAGTTGAACTAAATAATTAGTTCCAGTTGGATTTCCAGTTGTAAAGTAGTTGCCAAACATTTTCAGTTGTTTCAGTTCCAATTGGTATTCCAACTGGAAATACCAACTGGAAATCCTTCTGATTTCACTTGGTTTTAAATAGAAATAGTTCTAGTCTCAATTGATTTGAACTGGAAATATTCCAATATTGAAACCAGTTGAAACCAGTTGCCAACTGGTTTCAATTGATTTCAACTGGAAATTCAATTGGATCTTAATCCTGGGCTAGTGAAAAAAAGAAAAAAAAAACATGTGGCGCACAAAGAGCTGAAGAAGCATGGGCTTACTTGTTCAGGGACTTCACCGGCGTAGCTGTGAAACATGTCGTAGAGGAAAGCGTTCTCGTCGTCGGAATGGATGACCGCGAGATGTGCGCGTCCGTTGGTGGTGAAGATGCTGCCGCAGAACTTGTCGGCATCTTCCCATGTGAGCCGCCCCCCGTAGTAGCGGTAGCACTTGTCGTTGAAGAGGGCCCAGTGCTGGGGACATACCTGCAGAGAGCCGCGGCTGGCAGCAGCAGCAGCCACCAAGCAAAAGGCGAGGAACAGGAGCGCTATTTTCGTCATGTTGTCGGCGCGTTCGGCACTTGCAATCGCAATGACGAGTTCGTGATATATTCGTGGATATCAAGTGAGGTTTAGGCGTTGTAGACATCGAGGGCAGCTGCGGCCTTGTGAATATCAAGCCTGACCAAGGACATTTAAGTCCTCTAGATGCGAAGTACATTGATCTTGGAAGTGTAGAGTTTTCTCTGTCAAGTGATGTCAAGGATGATACGATTGGGTTAGAATATCACCCGTTCCGAAACTCTTCTTTTACAGACACCCATGGTCAAAACACTCCAATATCCGTGTCGAATACTCCGAGGCCAGCCTACGCGTCTACATTGTGTCAATCATTCCACAAGTATGGCCTGATGAACGATATATATTGCTGGTAGCTCTTCTAGCACAAGTGGTATTAGGGTGTGATATCATGAGAGAGAGAGAGAGAGAGAGAGAGAGAGAGAGAGAAAGAGAGAAGGGGGAAAGGGGTGTTGAACCAATCACATCTTCCAATCAACTGGCCTTGATACATATTGCACCGTTGTAAAAGTCAACCAAAATAGTTGTTTTGACGGTGTTATGTTATTACTGAACTACTACATAATTATTAATTTCAGTGTATTGCTCTGCCCATTTTAAGCCAGCCGGTGGCGTCACGTACAGAATAAGTTAATGGTTTTAAGGGGCGTGGCTTTAAAGAGTGCTTACAAATTGCATTAGAAATAAAAAAAAAAAAAAACCTCACCAAGATACACATTTAGACAAAACAATCGCTACATTGTAGACATTATGGACTCATACACATCGCACGAAGACATCATTCATTATGTTAGAACTTTCTGTATGCCACATATGACTTTCCTCACAACTGATATTCAGCAGGGCCCTTAAAGGAGAAGTTCACCCTGAAATTATTTTGGTTTCAATAGAAAGAGACAAACAAAAGAAACATATGAGTGAAGGTTTGACGAAAATCGATCAAAGGAAAAGAAAGTTATTTGATTTTAAAGTTTTGATTTTGTGACGTCACATGCGAGGTGCTCTCCCATAATGTTGTGTACAATTTTTTTTCGAAAATGTGCATTTTCTCACAAAGATATGCATCCGTATACTTGTGCATTTGGTACAATATTAGAAATACGTTTTTACACACATACCTAAACGAAAAAAAATCATTCCGTTGTCAAAAGCAGAAAAAAAAGCAATTTATCGACTTAAGTTTTGTACACAACATATGGGAGAGCACCTCGCATGTGACGTCACAAAATCAAAACTTTAAACTCAAATAACTTTCTTTTCCTTTGATCGATTTTCGTCAAACCTTCACTCATATGTTTCTTTCACATGTCTCTTTTTATTGAAATCAAAATTATTTCAGGGCGAACTTTCCCTTTAAAGCAGCACTTTATCTCGCACACAAAATGTTAATACTATATGGTGTAAATGTCGCCAGGAAAAAAAAAAGAGCAATGCATTAACTTAGACTGATGCTGTTCCGTCCTCTGAGAAAAAAAAAAAGTATAGACTATAGTTAGTGGCCCGTGCATTCTCAACGGGGTCTCCCTTACTCGGCGCTCTGGAAAAATAAATTAGATTGTAATGGTAAGCTTATCACGCGTGCGTGTGGCACTACAGAATCACCGTCGGCACTTTTTATACTCACATTGCGTAGCTTGACCGAAACTATTGTAACAGTTTTGATGAAGCTAAGCAATGTGAGTTAAAAAAAAAAAAAAAAAAAAAAAAAAAAAAAACACGTTTCATCAAATTATCGTCTTTTCACATTTTAAGCTAAAAGAATCACACTTTCTGGCGAGTGACAAAATTGTATGCCAACCAGAAAGTCCGCTTTCTCCGAAATGCTTGCTGTGCACCCGCTCGATGATCGCTGCGTCGGCCGACTGGAGATGTCAGTTTGGTCCGATGCGCATGCCTTCAGCATTCCATCATGCACGCTCCGCGAATATATACGATCGAAATGAAGTTCATGACGTCTCCTTTTTACGGGCCTAATTCCATTTAAAATCTATAGTAGCCTCAAAGAAAATAGAATTCTACTCTTAAGCTTCCACTTCAAACATAAAACACATGCACAAGCAAACTACAAAATTAGACAAAATGTGCACTTATTGGCAATTGTACATTTTCGTTTGAAACATCTCCGTTTTTCAACTTGCGTTCGTACTTCCGTGATTTTCTCGTCGATCGCCGAAACTTTTCCGTCAATTTTTCACTGCACTGAAACGAGCATGATCGAGACGCAATACTGGTGAAATGTCGGCACTGTACTCATCGGATTGACGGAGATATCTCACATTATCGGTAGGGACCGGTTTCAAGGTTCAGTGACGTGATGTGCGACGATTTATCGAGCGATATTCGAAACGCAATTGCTCCGAAATTTTATTGTTAATCTTCAATCCAAAAATATTTTTTTAAGAGCATTATTTTGCTGATTTGTGTGTGAAATTTTAAAATTTTATTTGGTTATCTTGGAATTAAAATATTAATAAGAAAACAAGGGGGCCGGTTTGAGGCACCCCGCATCATACCTAACAAGGTGACATGGGATCAATAAATTGTCATTGTCATTGTCATTCTCTGATGAATGTGGGTCACAAACCACCATACCCATGAACCCGGCCTTCGCGTATGTCTGCTACATGCGCGTTATCGGAGGTAGGGTTTGTTTCTTGCATGCATGATGTGCGCGCGCCACATCTTTATGTGCAGATCACGTGGCACATAAAACAACGACAACATACAATGCAAATCGGGCATCCCACCCGTAGTTTAATACAACAGCTTTATTCGTCTGTGGTTTGTGGTTGTTTATGGCTTATTTTTCACAATGCACTGTAAAAATGTCGCTGATAGTGACAGTGAGGAGAGCCATCATAAACATCATTTGGGGGATTTTGATAGTTGGAACTTCAACGAATTTTGCGACGCAAGGAGAGGCACGTTCGGGTAGCCTTGTTTCCACCAACCATGAACTTGGCTATCGTTACTTTCCCAATTATATCATGAAGCCTCGGAGACGAGAAAAGCGAGGAGTCAGGGTAAGTTCCAGGAAAATAGTTCAAAGTCGGCTCTCGACCGACTGTGCTTCTCGGCAACGTGAGATCTTTACCAAACAAAATCTTTGGGGTTGTTATTCATGAATGAAAGCGTAGCAAATAGTCCGATTATCATTCCAAATGTCAATGTTGTGCTGAGGGGTGACATAGCGACATCAACAGGAAAAACAAGTCAGAAAAAAAAATCTTGGAACCAGACGGGATTTGAACCTGCAATCTACTGCCGGGCAGCGACTTAACCACGCATGATATTCTAGTTCACGGATAAAGATACGACAACATGGAAACAAAATACCGACGCTAACTTGTCCATTTAATCTTACTCGTTAATGTTTATGAGTAGGCCTAGAGTCTAGTCCGCCGTAAGGACCATCCAGCTAGATTTTAGTGAAAGGGCTTTCTGGAGTATAAGTTCACTTTCAATGTGATATACATTGTCTGTTACGTATGAGGGTGCCCCAAACCAGCCCCTTAAGAGTTAAGACTTTAATGTATGTGGAACGCCGTATGGCATTTCATGACAAAATATCAGCACTGACTAAATAGTCAGTGCTGACAATTTCAGTGAAATACTCAGTTTTGATTGGCTGAAATGCACTAGCCTCTGACTGTCGGAGAAAGGCACACTTGTCAGTGCTGACAAATTTCATGAAATGCCCCCCTGAACTGCTGAACAGAGGTTTAGAACTTTAACCCAACTTCAAGCAGCGTACTAAACCTAGACCAACTTTATGGGACGCCAAATAAAACAACGTGAGCTATTTTTAATACACTAATTGATTTTTACCTCTGAATTACTATGGTACATTACGTTTGGCCACATAATTACAACAAATACTTGAAATCATCCACTGATGTGATTCTATGATGAGAAATCAGTGATTTTGTGACAGCATCAGATGATTTTTTATGCGTCCCATCGAAGTTTTAGTACGTGGTCTAATTTGAATCACCGTTGTGAATAGCCTATGGGCATCCCGGGCGGGCCTCTCAGTGTTTGTCGTCGAAAATTCTCATGTGAAAACTTTGCATTTTGAGAAATGCTTGATTAATCTCCCAAGGAGAGAGATAAAAATCATCTCAACACCGCTTACACGATTATCTCTGGGAGAAATTCCAATACTCCGAGGAATATGAGGTTATGTAAATGCAATATTCAATCTCTAGGGGATGAGTACTATTAATGTCATTTTTCGCAGAAGAAAGAAATCAATATTTAGCAGAAATTTTAACGAAAGGCTAAATACTTGCAAAATTGAGGCAGCATTTTAATCTGTCAATTCTAAAGTGCGTCTGAATCTTGTTAAATTGTTTTAAAAATTAATGAAGAATTTTCCATCATTGAACTCTTTTTCTGTATTTTTCTTTCAAATTCACTTCGTTAATTCCTAATCACTTTGTTTGTAGGCCACTCTGTAAAGTGTCAGCATTCATTTGATTAAATTTTTATTATCATATTTCTTCTGTATAATTGTTTTGTAAATAATGTAAATAGTATTAATAAATATCCTTGTAAAACAAAAATGATTATGACCAATACGTAATTAGGTAACATTGAATCAATCAATTGATTTTACGATTTCTTATACGCCATCAAATCCGCGTATGCCGTGGTTTGAATCTTAAAACTCCTATGTGAATTCGGGCCGATGGTTGTTGTTTTTTTTGCGTATATACATTAAAACGGTTTAACACGAGTTGGAAGTACAAAATGATCGGTATTCATAATGCAAATTTATTCTAGAAGAAATAAGGAATAAACAAGTATACAAATATACAAAGTGATATTGACCGATTTTGTGCAAATAAGAGGTTTATTGACCGCTGATCATTTAAAAAAAAGAAAGAATTTTTAAAATAAATTCTAAGATGGTTAAATCGTTGTCATGATTGTCAACTAGTCAGATTATTAAGATGGGGTATTAACAACTTTTGATGATTACCTTTTGTTCGTTTCCTAGTCGAACACGGTTTGTGCCTGCACACTGACGCAGGGAGTGGGACAGTTTGCCGTGGAAGTCGCACTGGCACTGCAGCAGAAGAACATGACGGAACGAACTGTTATCGTCACCGCCTATCGAGCCGGTAATCATACAATTGACAAAATGATGCACAGGTTGGAGTGAGTCGGTACAAATTGTGTGCACAAGTTCACTTTGCTTTATTGAAACACACGAGGCGCAGCCAAGCCTACTTTTGACCATGCCGAAGTTACCGCGTGCACACAATTTTATTGCAACACAAACAAAATTACATCATTTGCTTCATAGAATGGGCAGCAACAGAAATGATTTCAAGAGCTGACCTTGCCATAAGATTACCGGACAAAATTTGCCCAGCTTGGCACGTTTACAAGGGCAATGAATTACCGCACAGTTGACAAGAAAATTGATATAAAAAAATCAACAAATCTATATCCAAAATAAGCAGAACACATCCAAAATTGCCAAAAGTATGAAATTTCTTCGTAGATTTTTAAACCCACTGTAAAATAGATATAAGTGGTGATATTTATGCTAATGAAACTTATGATGATAGTGAAATGAATCATGTTAGTGAAAAATATAATAATATCAGCTCGATGTACCCTTGATGATCATGATACGTTATGAGAACAAAAATAATGATAAATGATGATAACAATAAGCAATATATTATTTTCATTTCATTATCATTTCAAATGTATCACATGATCTGATCAAAGTGCAGTAAAGCACAAGAAATGTTTCTTTTATATGTTCCTGTATTAATGTGGTAAGGATTAAGCCAACCTTCTTGAATCCACAATGGCCAAAAAAAAAACATTTTTTTTTTCCCCATGACCAGATATACTGTTTTGGAAGGATATGATATGTGATTTTCAGGTGTATTAACGATCTTACGAACATGTCTGTGTGGTACCGGCTTCTCAGAGAGAACAGACGAAATGTAGTCTCATTTCTCTTATCTAGTTCTGTTAATGGCGTCAATATCACCATGAGTATAACAAATATCAGCCAACCCCCCCCCCCAAAAAAAAAAAAAAAATCAATTTTTTAGGTAAAACATCTCAGTACGCAAGCACTGTTAATGAAAATACACAGCTTAAGCTATAATTTTGACAATGATTAAATAACACAAATGCATGGTCATGAATACGGAATGCTTTTGAAATTCATTAGCACTCTTTAGTACCCATATAGATGTTTGAATATGTTATACTTCAGTGTCTTCTCCTTCCTAACACCTCCGTGCCCTCAATAAACAGCGGCCCAGATAACCCCCGTCGACGAAATCACGGGCGGAGGTGAAGACAATGCCAACGACAACGCCAACGCCAACGACGACACGTTTGTAATCGAGCTCCAGACGCGAGCTAGCCAGGATGAAAACAACACCGAGTTCAGTCCTAGTGTCCAGATCACAATCCCCATCAGCCTGCTCGAACAGGAAGAAACCTCGCTCATCGTCCTTGTCATGTACGCCAGCGTGCACGATATCTTCCCTGGAAGGTGGATGCATACATTTTTGTGACATCGCAGTTTATAAAGTTCAGGTTACTTGTTGCTGTTGTAGAGAATGATATTGTATATGAAAAAATATTGAAGATATTAATCAATGTTCGTTACATTTGTATAACATCTTTTATCATTAAATTGTGTAATATTTCATGAGTTACAGTTTCGGTTCCAGACTTGTTCGTAATTTATTTGTTTGGTTGCTCATTGAAAAATGTACATGTATGTAAATACTGCATGTGCATGCCGTATGTAGTTTTGATATTTCATCTTGCAGAATTGTAAACATGAGATAAATACGGCTTATGATCTTTCATGGCAACCACAAATTGCCCATAATTACATGAAATTAATTTCTTGACTGCTCTTTTCGTAGGGAGAACGCGACAGATTTAGACGATGACGGCACCCAAACCATTGGCACCGCGCCCTCATCGTCCAGATTCATTGCAAGCGCTATCATCGACCTTACCTTCTTGCCAAAGCAGAATTTGAGTGCGACATTTGACCATCCGATTCAGATCGTCTTTGAACTTCAGTCCCGCCAGTTCAAGGTACATGCACAGTGTATGCAAAGCAAGAGAAATCACCTAAAATACATACACTGGGTGTTAATGCCTGCATACAATATCTTAGCCTTGTAATGATTGATTGATTGATCATTGATTGTCTGTTTGTTGAAAGATATATTAATTACTGAAAGCTTGAGAAGTGAAACGATTACTTGGTGTGATTATTGATTCATTGATCCTGGACAGATTGATTGGAATATTCAGTAATCATCTGTTACTTTGCTCATTTGCTTGATAATTGGTGAACTTCTTAATCATTCTATTGAATGATTATTTAAATACTTTAATCAATGTCCTGGTAACTAATTGATACATTGGTTAGTTGGTTGATTGATTATATACTTCGCTCACTTGATTGATTAACGTGATACTTGATTAATTGCGTGCTTCCTTAATTGATTTATTGAGTGATCGATCGACTGACAATTCATTTCAGGGACAGGTTAGTTGATTTGCTGTTTAAGCACCTGATCATATTGATTGGTTAATTGATTGACTTTTCCTCGCTCGAATATATTGATTCAATGATTGATAGGTTGGTTTGTTGGTTGAGTATTTGATTAGTTGCGTGTTGTTTATTTGTTTGTATACTCGTGCGTGTTATAAATTGTTTGGTCAGTTGACATAAACATCGATTGATTGTTTGATCTGTTACTGCCTGATTATGTTCTTCATCGATCAATTGGTTGATTAATTGGCTAGTTAATGAAGTGATTTACCGATTGTTGTACATCTCGGTCAACGAAAGTCTTATCATTGTTCTCTTTGTTTATCAACGTGATCTAGGAAGCGTCACGATACGACACATTTGAGTCCAAATGCGTTTACTGGAACGAATTGTATAAGTAAGTCTATCAGTTGTTTCTTACCTGATTTCTCCTTAGAGGTCCACTGACATCAAAATATATGTCAACTTCTGCTGGTGTATAATAGCATGTATATCACAAAATCACTTAATGTGGAATGAAAATATATTTCATATATTTTTAAATATTTTTTCTACATTTTCCCGCAGTATTGCTAAGCCCCGCCTCCCAAAATTTCCTCCAGCTCAAGATTCCCACGGTGACATCATCAAATGTAGAAATAAACTGAACAATAGCCAAAGTTATGCACATAGCTATTCATTGCAGGGAATACCTGCAATTGCTTATAATTTCTCACATGTTTGATATATATTGCAAACTTCTTGCTTCTTCCTTGGCACATTTTGCAAATTTGTGACATAGCAAACAATTGTTCCCATATGAAAGGTTGTTAGATGGTATTGTGCAAAGACATGCGATGCTCTTGTCATGCTTGTAAGCAGGTGGAGGTATTCATTGCAACAGCTAGATATGTGCATAAATTGTGTCTATTGTACGGCTCATTTCTACCTTTGATGATGTCACCGTGGGAATCTTGAGCTGGAGAAAAATTTTGAAGGCGGGGCTTAGCAGTACTGAGGAATAATGTAGAAAAATTATTTTAAAATATATGAAATATTTTTTCATTACACAGTAAGTGATTTTGAAATATATATACTGTTATACACCAGCAGAAGTCAACATATATTTTGATGTCAGGGGACCTTTAGAATCAACGCATGCAATGCGCCCGTTCACAGTTACATGTACATGTACACCATGATTGGACAATCCACTGAGTAAAATACTAATAGAATGTACACTGGAATTTATTCATAAAGCTGTGTTGGGTGATGGATGTAAAGACATTTTACAGCATGGCCGAAATAACAATTAAAGCAGGGTAGTGGAACATTTTTTCACTACCTTCATAGAGTTGAGTAGGTGTTCTCGTATCTGCATGATAATGGGTATCCATGATAACGCAATGCAGGATAACATGGTCGACCCTCTAATGCATTTCTATTTAACACTTGCAGGACTGAAATAAAGTGCGCAAATATATGTGTTAACAATTAACAAAATGTATGTTATAATCTAGCCTACCCTTCATTGTAAGGTTCCATTGTTTTAGTTAAAAGTTTGAAAACGTTGTGGTGCAAATATGGAATAGACAGTATATCTGCCATATTATGACCACACTTTTCGCACTTCTCCTCATGGTTATTGAATAGCGTTGAAAGAGTACCAAGATATGACGTCATTTGAGCATGTTATAAAGACAATTGATTCTGTTAAACTATGTGTGTAGATAACAAGAGGAGTGCCCGACATTAGCCCGTAAATGTCGGACCAGTGAAACTGTCGATCACTTGAGTGATGTTGGTTAGAACTAGAAACTTGCAAAGCAATGGAGATGGTGCATCATTTCAGTCCTCTATTGCTAAAGTTGAATAATGTTTTAGTTGGCACTGACCAATTTATACCCCCTTCTCCCCTCCATCCCTCTGTTGATTAGGATCAGCGATGGTTTGAGCGGAATTTGGTCAACTAGTGGGTGTGAGCGCGTTGCCCATAACGACACACACGTGACATGTGCTTGTTACCACCTGACACACTTCGCTGTCCTGATGATACGGGAACCCGGAAATGTAAGACACATTCCCATTACAGAGTTCCTCCTTTCTCTCACCTTTTCCCTCCACACGTCTTTTTTTTTCTTTTTTGTCCTCAGTGTACATTTATACGGAAGCGTGGAGATATAGAGGAGGAGGAGTCAAACAAATACGACAAAGGTGGAAAAATATGAGAGAGGGGGAGATAGACTATAGATGTAGAGGGAAAGAGAGAGAGAGAGAGAGAGAGAGAGAGAGAGAGAGAGAGAGAGAGAGAGAGAGAGAGAAAGAGAGAGAGAGAGAGAAAGAGAGATCGGAGGGGGCACTCATGGAGATTAGAGATGTGGACGGAGGGAAAAGGGGATAAGCAGCAATGGTAAGATTGAGATAGAGAACAGAGAAGGAGAGAGGGAGAGAGAGGAAAATAAATGTATAGATAGGTATAGAGAATCCAAAAAAGAAACAAAGAATGGGGCAATGTCGAAGTAAACATGAATGGCAATGAAAATAACGCATGGAATGAAGTGGTATCAAGCGGAACATGAGGACTTCCTCCTATTGGGTTCAAGGATTTTACTATTATTTCCGATCCGATCCACGCTATTTGAGCACGATTATCTGAACAGTTGGCCTGGTTGCCTTGAATTTATCAGTAAATGGAGCAGAAGATGAGTGTTCCTTTCAACAATAATGTTATATGTTGCCTTCACGCTGATCCAATTTATACAAGAAGGCATACATCGAGGCACATTTCTTATTATGAGGTTGTTTGGGGGAGTCCGTATTCAATGGTATTGTTACAAAAATGGATTCTTGTTCCTAATTATTGCTCAAATGCGGGACATGTCCAGTATGCACTGAACAAACAGTTATTCAAAGACAATTTACCCCGGATCCCAGGCTGCTCAGCATTTCTAAAGCAAACTATGCAGTAAAGTGGCTTAAAGCCTGAGACTAATCATGCTTGATTTCTTGTCCGGTTCACCAAAAGGATTGAGAAAATAGGAGAATGATAACGGGACTAGTCTTGTTAGTACTAGACCCCATTTTTGTTAAGTTTGGAGTATACATGTAAATGTTCAGAAAGCCTTGACGTCCATTCTTTGAATGTGAGCTAACTAGAGAAGACGAACTGATCATCAATGATATGGTGTTCGTATTTTTGCCTCTTTAATGCAGATCGGGGGCAGTCATTTACGAGCTTTGACGATCCTCTCTAATGTCGGCTGTAGTCTGTCGATCCTAGGTGGCGTGCTGACCGTTGTCACCTTCGTTATGCTTCGGTGAGTGGCACCTAAAGTTGAGGATTATGATGATAAGGATGATGATGATGTCGATTAAGATGATGATGACGATGCTGGTGGTGAAGATGAAGATAACGCTGCGGAGGAGCAGGATAACATGATGAATATATGTAAATGATGTTGCAGATACTGAGATAATGATGATGATTATGATGATGATGATGATGATGATGATGATGATGATGATGATGATGATGATGATATGGTGTACTGAGAATTATGAAGAAGATACCAGTGGTGACGATAATATTGGTGTTGATGAGGATGCTAAATTAAGTAAGCTATTGGCAGAGAGAGGTTGCTGCTGATAATAAGTGTGGAGACGATGGCGAAAGAACAGTATCATGATGATGATTGTGGTGAAGATACTGATGATGATGATGATGATGATGATGATGATAATGATTACGTGGTAATGATTATAATGATAATGAAGACGATGGTGACAGAAAGAGTATGATGAGTATGAAGAAGAAAAAAGAGAACAACATGAAGATCTCAACATCGTCGACAAATCCTATCATTATTAATGATGTACGTATATGCATACATGTACATGTATACATACGTTTCTATCTTTTTAGAATGCATACGGACCGCGTCTTAATCCACATGAATCTGGCCGCATCAGTCGCCATCTCTCAGATCCTATTCCTGGCCCAAGGAGCCATCACACCCATGACGGTAAGTTCTCCTCCTCCTCCTCCTCCTCCTCTTCTTCTTCGTCGCTGTCTTCTTCTAAGTCACCATTGTCATCTCTTTGATTTATTTGTTCTTGTTAGTCTTCTTGTTCGCCTTGTTGTTTTGCTTGTTGCTTTACCGGTTCTTCTCTTTGTACCCTCTTCGTTTTCTTTTTCTCTGTCTTCATCTTTTCTTTCTCTTTTTAATTTTTCTCTCGTCTATGTCCTGTTTTTTCTTCTCCTCTTTCTTGGCCTTTTTTGAATTATGCTCGTATCTCTTTCCAACAAATATTACTACTATTGTTATCCTCCTTTCTATTCTCCTCCACCTTTCTTAGTCCTACCTCTGATCCTCTAAATCGTTTACACCACCACTATCATTATCAGTAACATCATCATTATCACCATTGTTGTCATTATCAACATCACCACCATGATCACCATCATCACCATCATCGTAGTCACCATTAACAATACCTCCACCACCTTGATGACGGTAAACAACCACCACTACCACCACCACCTCCACTAACACCACAACTAACACCATCACCATTATCATCATCATCATCATCATCATCACCATTACCACTACCACCATCATTGTCGTTATCACCATCCCTCCTCCTCTCTCTCCCTCTGCAGATCGGATGCAAGGTGATGGCGGGTATCATGTACTACTTCTTCATGGCGTCTTTCATGTGGATGCTGATTGAAGGACTGCAACTCTACACCCAGGTCATTCTCGTCTTCAACCAGGAGAACAGCAAGATGAAGTTCTACCTCCTTGGCGGATGGGGTAAGCACCTTAAAATCGTTTACTAGTTACATAGTCATCATCAACATAATTTTAGAAACATCAAAATTAATTTAAAGAGATAAATACAAAATTGGAATGCAATAAAAATGTAACTTTTTATTTAGAGTAAAATTATAAAGACGTGACATTATATCGCACTAGTAGCCGCAACTGTAATATCATAACTGTTAGATAACTATACTTAATGTCATTGTATCATACGAGGAAAGCTTTTGCTGTTGTTTTTCTTTGCCAGTGACTCCAATGATCTTGACGGCTGTCGTCATCGGCTTGACCCATCAGAGTATCGGGAACCGAGAGGAGTGAGTATCGGAACACAAAATATATTGTTTAATATCTGAATAGTAGTTTAATTGTTCATCAACGCTTTGCTGTTTTCAACGAAATATAGTAATCGGTGAATTGTCTCGAAAGTGCTTCAAAAAAAATCGACATCCTTTGATTTAATGATGAAATAATTTCAGGCTGATTCAAGTTGTAACTGATTTCTTATCAAGTTCAAAAGCTTCAAAATAAATTTGTTAACACGAACCCCTGTGTACCATGGGTCTGTCTGTATTCCTGTCACTATGGACGTGATCTTTTGTTATGCAGACAACATTTTTAAGGGCCCCTTTTAAATTTTGTCCACGTGACAAAAAAACATGTTCATAATGCATGAACGAGGAGCGGCGAGGACTTTTTTTTTTTTAAATATATAGATCATAGAACCTATCTTTATGTTTCAAACTATTCCACTATTCCGTCGAAACTCTAGCGTGTGCTGGTTGGACTACACGGACAACTCGATTTGGTACTTTGTCGTGCCTGCCCTGCTCATTGTCGTGGTCAACCTCATCATCCTGACCCGAGTCACAGTGGTCATCGTCACCCTCAAGAACCACGACCAGCTCCGTAAGGACAAGGCTCTCTACCAGAAGATCAAGTAAGCTTATGAATTACTCCAACGTTTTGTTTTTGAAAAAAAGAAAAATATGTATGTATGTACTTGCGTAAACACAATTAAATGATTTGAGCAAGGTCCACCTCATATTATTTTTCAAAACTTATAAACCACCTATTTTAGAAGAATCAAGTTTTCATGGGAGAATGCCATCTTGTTATATTTTCTTCAAACTGGCTTTTTAAACAACCCGGCAGATACATGTATATATGTCTAACCCGACCTCCATAATTCATAGCTACTATCTTTACCATCATCACCACCATCATCACCACCATCATCACCACCTCCATCATCATCACCACTATCATCACCACCACCACTATCACCACCGCCATCATCATCACCACCGTCATCACCACCACCACCATCACCACCATCACCATCCTCACCACTATCATCACCACCACCATCACCACAATTACCACCATCACCACCATCACCATCCTCACCACTATCATCACCACCACCATCACCACCACCATCACCACAATTACCACCATCACCACCATCACCACCATCACCATCATCACCACCATCACCACCATCACAATCACCACCACCATCATCATCACCACCATCATCATCACCACCATCATCATCACCACCATCATCATCACCACCATCATCATCACCACCATCATCATCACCACCATCACCACCACCACCTCATCTCCCCTCCTCTCTTTTTCCACAGGTACTCGATCAAGGCCTCTCTGACCATCTCTCCCTTGATGGGGTCGACCTGGCTGTTCGGTGTGCTCACTCTAGCCGAGTCATCCAACCTGGCGTTCCTCTACATGTTCGTCCTGTGTAACTCCATTCAGGGTCTGCTCATCTTCGCCCTGCATTGTCTCAACAGTCAAGAGGTTAGTCATCTGACAAGTGTATTCCCCGTTCATCAGATGACTAGATAATATGGCAAAGAGTGAAGCGAGGTCATACGGCAATGGTGATCGTGGTATCCCAGTATCATTCATTTAACCCTGTGTATCCCAGGTGAACCGATGCTTCATGGGAAGTGAGTTAATACATGTGAAACAAGTCATTAGTGGCACACAAAGAGTCAACACGCAAATGTCATCGTCATCGCACAAGCTAATTCGTCATTCCAAAAAGTACTTCATGTATTGACCGGGGTAATAATACTTTGAGGTACTAATGACCGGTTACCATTACTTTTAAGCAGGTTGATTAACTCTATGCTATGACTACCATCTTATCAGGTAACAGGATTATCAAGATGGTGTATAGAAGTTTTGGTTATTATTATTTGTAGTAGTAGAAGCAGTAATGATTTTATTTATCTCTTAATACTGTCTTCTGTTACCAGAGCAGCCCCATCATTGAGCAAAGCACGGTTCTTCCCGGGTGCCCCGGGGTATATTATCATAGTTATTATCATCATTATTATTAGTTTCTCTCTCTCTCTCTTCTCTCTCTCTCTCTCTCTCTCTCTCTCTCTCTCTCTCTCCTTCTTTCTTTCTCCCTCTCTCTCTCTCTCTCTCTCTCCCTCTCTCTCTCTCTCTCTCTCTCTCTCTCTCTCTCACTCCCTCTCCCCCTCTTTCTCTCTCACCCCATCGCTTAATCTGCCTATCTGTATAACTGTCATCTGTCTGTTCAGGTCCGTGATGTATTCATGCGCCGCGTGGAGATGTACCGCATAGGACGAGGGATCCGCAGGTTCCGGGTTCGACCCCACGACCCCAATTCCTCCCAAATGGGCCAGGAGAAGAGCACGCAAAATACCCGCAGCACCATCAACACCGTCTCATCGTACGTGGGCAGGGAGAGCAAGGCCGAGTAGATTATGTGCTTCGAAGGGGGCTGGTCCGTTTTGAAGGGGTATTTTTGAGCCTCCATCGCCACTACCACCACCATCATACATGCCCACTCTTCAGCAATACCATATGAAGAATACACTCTGAAGATGTCCTTATCGTTGAAACTTTCTCTGTCATGGAATGACTGCTATGTGTGATGTGTGCGCATTACTGTTGTTCGTTAGGTGAAAGTGGTTCTTAAAGCCCCCATGCTATGGCCACTGCATACGACATGATCTGATGAGTTGTACGACTCTACGACTGGCTGAATCCCACGACCCGATCATTAGATTTTAGCAAGAAGACGAGTGTGCCCTCACGATTGCACAATTGTGGCAAAATCATCTCGTCTTTTGGCTTTTATGTCACCTGTACGTACAAAATTCTCTTCATCAGTTTGTGACCGCTGAAAGTTAATTTACCATTTATTGTACATTGTTGGCCCTACCAGCTTGTGTAAATGTTTACAATACTTTATGCTCACCGCATGCAAAATACATGCACATTAGCAAACCATAAGCAAACATACAAAGATAAGAAAAACATTGTACGCGTACAATACGCAGAAGAACACACACACACGCACACATTCACGTACATCCACTCACTGACGAACAATACATTTTGTATAAATCATTTCACACATTTTTGCATACACGTAAATACAACATTCTAAAATGTTTTATCATTTTCAGGCCTAATTGAAGTATTCAATTAAGTGTGTAATGAGGTTCTTAATGCCAAAAATAAGGTTATTTATGTATAAAGTTCGAATTCCCGCAACTTTGTGCACGATTCAGAAAACAATACTGTACATGTTAAAAGGATGTTAAAAAGGAAGCTCAACTTAAAGATTGTCCGTCCCTTTTGCAAGCTTAAAATTTGAAATCGTCTATCACGATCGTAAATTGAAGAAAGTGTGATTCAAGACCACTTCTGAGAATATAGCATGTTGAAGCTTTCTGTATATGTAAAAATTTCAGCCGTTAAATTTCAAACCGACTTTTTTCGTACTACGAAAAAAATATTAGTCTTTGTTACAGTCTCTATGTGGTTATTATACATGTGTGAAATCCTAATTTTATGAGTAATTACCAAGCTTTGGAGATGATTCCTTCTATAGAACCATTTTTTTTTCAGAATGTGTTTTATAATTCAATAAACAGATTAATTAATAAAGCAGATATTTCAACACAAACTGCTAAGAGCCTGAGGTAAAGACTATTAATCAGACGTTGTTTACGTGCATTATTTGAATTTTACACTACGTATCAGTTTCAAATTATGAATATACAGCTTGCTAACACTTCTCTATATGTTTTGCCAATGTTTCGATGGTTTTGTGGTGATCTGAAAAAGGGACGGGCTGTCTTTAAACAAAATGATGGCAACACTAACCTTGGCTCTACGGGGTGCTCTTAATCACGGCTCTTAATGGATGGGATGATATGCATATCCATGAATTGGCGATGATTGCAGTCATAATTTTTCGATACGTGTATACATGAATATGCATCATGGCTGTCGTTATATGTATATTCATATGTATTTTGCGGATGTCCGTTTGTACATGACTATGCATCAGGGATGTCAAGTTACGCATATTCATGCGTTGGCGACGATTTCCATCACGGGTGTCTATGTTATGGTTGTAGGGATATGCATATTCAAAGATTGGTTATGATTACAATATTGTTCGGATACCTGTTAATACTGTACATGAATTCGCATAACCCGAGTTACCCGACGTCTTGGATCGGAGCTCGGGTAGCGCTCCCCGACACATATAATTTTTTGTCACAAGTAATGAACACAATTCCCACTGAGCAACACTGTATCTGGCGCACAAAGGTTGAAGAAAGTATGCGTTGTCATTGTTTCGAGAAAGCCTCCCTAGGTAGTGACAATGTGAACACCGGATGAGTTATCACAACTGCCAGACACGCATCCTGGATGATACTGAACACAAGCCACTTTCACTTTCTTGTTAACATATGATTCCTCGAAACCCAATTGTTTTGCCTCTATTAGTTTGGTCTGGTGATTCGAGACAAGGAGAAATAAAACCCGAATAACAATATGAAAAAGCTGATTTGATTCAAAGTAAGAAAAGGCTGGATTAAAAAGAAATGTATCACAAAAATCGATGGAACAAACACAAGCTTACGATTTCATCATCAATCATTTGTAATCACTCGCCCCTAAAATTAGAAAAAGCTCTTTTTTTGCACTAGAGCAACAAAGTGATCGTGCAAGTATAGTTAAATTGAGAATATTAAGCTTGTACTTACGGTTGAATGCTGTCACAACTGACTTTGGTGTGGATCTTAAAATGTAAATACACTAACATATTTCATCTAAATTTGTTCGGGGGGCTTTCACAGATGGCCTAGGCTTTGTGAATCTTAAAATTACAGTGGTGCATTCGGTTTCAGTTAAGAAAGTTGAAGTAGTCCGATGGTTTGTGTTTCTGAAGGATCATTATTTGACATTTGACCTCTGACCTTTGAGAATTTTCACCAAAAATATCATCAGTCTACCCCCCAAGTAGTGATCCATCCTTGCACCATGTTTAATTGGTTTTGCACAATTGGATCTTGATTCATTTTGAAAAATATTACTTTGGGGGCAATTTTTTAGCTAATTTTTGGCAAAGTTCATTGACATTTGACCTTTCAGGAATTTTACCCAAACTTCCATCAATCTACCCCCATGAAGTGTTACATATCTGTACCATGTTTGATTAGAATTGCACGATTGGATTTGGGTTTATTGTGAAAAATATGAAGTTTGGGGCAGTTTTTAACCAATTTTTGCCAAGTTCAATGACCTTTGACCTCTGAACTTTCAGGAATTTTATCACAAATGTCACCAGTCTATTCCCAAGTAGTGATTTATCTTTGTAATATGTTTCATGAGAATTGCATCCTTGGATTTGGATTTATTGGGAAAATATAAAGCTTGGGGCAGTTTTTAGCCAATTTCGGCAAAGTTCATTAACCTTTGACCTCTGAACTTTTAGGAATTTAATAAAAAATGTCACCAGTTTATTCCCAAGTAGTAATCCATCTTTGCACCATGTTTCATGAGAATTGGATCCTTGGATTTGGCTTTATGGTGAAAAAGGTCAATTTTGGGCAATTTTTCACAAAGTTCATTGACCTTTGACCTTTGACCTCGATCAGAATTGACCCCTATTTTACATACTTCATTGGTTTCATGCAATACACACATGT
Source organism: Arbacia lixula (assembly GCA_963669155.1). Lineage (NCBI taxonomy): Eukaryota > Metazoa > Echinodermata > Echinoidea > Arbacioida > Arbaciidae > Arbacia > Arbacia lixula. The sequence continues at coordinate 22,024,450 of OZ022588.1, forward strand.
ACCAAGTTTGAAGTAAATCTGGTAAGCGGTTCTCAAGATATTGCCTAAACGGATTCGGGACGGACGGACGGACAACCCGAAACCCGAAAGCATAAAAATACAGTATAACCTTGTTTTACTCACATTATACAAATCCGGTACACAAAGAGAAATGCTTTATTAATACATTTTTTCTTCACATTTAATATATCTTTTTATGTACATATGTCACATCTTTTGATGCAAATAGGAATACAAAGGATTTCACAACTGTAAAGATAAGGGTACTTATTAAATGTATACACGTATAAAGGGTTGCAATACGTCATATCAAAACCTTTATATAAATGTTTTACTTTAGCTTATGTTTATTGTCAAATTCATGATCATGTTTATGAAATATTTAGAGGACAGTTTTTTGTCATCTTCTAAAGGCTATACTTCCATAATTCTCTGTGTTATTGGTAATGTTGTATTTTCCCATTTCTTTTGTTTTTGAATTCACAGATGAATATAAAATGAGGGTATGACTGCTAAATGTAGCTCAATTTTGTTTTTAAAAGATGATTGGTTTAACGCGTGCAAGATTATTCCTGTTATACAGAATTGCACAGAACTTTTCATATAGCTGATCATAATATGTTTCACCACCCAAACAGATCTTTGTACACTAGGTTCATTTTTGTGTATTTTACATAGGGAATTCGTGATATTATGTATATTTGGTACTTTCAAGACGTATGCAAACATTTTCGTCTTTGTTATAATTCAAAGGGGCACTACAAGCCACCTGCTGTGTGTTCTAGATATGTTTCATGATGTGAATAATGCTTTGTTAATGTAAGGTACAAACTAGGCCATTCTTATGTATGAAGACATGATGTATACATTCTCTATCAAACCAAAAACATTTACCTGTCTGTTACGCGTAGACTTTCTGTAACAGGATTCTACAACATTGTAATCGCACTGTCAATTCTTTTAATCAAATAAAATGTTTGAGGTTGCAATTCGAGTACATGTATCAACCTTTTTATGTTTGATATGGCGAAAAGAGATGTTTACGAACGTAGCAAATATCTTCATCCCCAATTGGTAAAAAAAAATACATTCGATCATTATTTTCACTGACATAACAATCGTGACATGTGCAGCTATATTCCATGCCACATATTCCTCAATATTCAACTTATTTTTATACCATATAGATACATTTAATATGTACATCCAGGGCAGCAGTCTACCATTTATAATGACAAAAAGCTTTAACTTACTCAATACAAGTCCGGGATACATTTATGTTCATGCTACATTAACATATCACAATACAGCTTTAAAAATATTAAGGTATGTAAAACATAATTCTATTCCGTATCTCTTTCAATCTGACATAAAAAGTTACAATGTATTCAATCGTAAAAATGTGCCTTGAGCGTACATCGAAAGAGCAGTAAAGACAAAATGTAAAAACGTGTTTTTGCAATGACATCAAAAAACGTAGTAGGTAGAAAAAAAAAACTCCTAATAGAAGTAGTAGTAGAAGAAGCAGTAGTTTAGATCATCGTATTTGTCATCGTCGTTGTAGTAGTAGAAGTAGTAACCGTACGAGTAGTGGAAGTAGTCGTAGTAGTAGTAGTAGTAGTAGTAGTAGTAGTAGTAGTAGTAGTAGTAGTAATAGTAGTAGTAATAGTAGTAGTAGTATCAGCAGCATCAGCAGCACTACAGAATGGTCATATTAGCAGTACTTATAGTGTCAGTGGTAGTGTGATTGGTACATAGGCTAGAGAGAATATTAAAAAGTAGTAAAGATACAAACATTAGCTATCAAGGGGGTATTGTGGGATCTATTAGCTATGAGATGAAGTGAATGCAGTAGGGTATTATTTTCCCAAGATCGAAGTACCTCACGTCCGCGAGTTCATCGAGAGGACCAATAGATTCCACAAAGATCCCAGGCGCCCCACATGACTTTCCGCTAATACGCAAAAAGCAGCTGAAAAATGCATCGCGTAGATTTTGCATGTCGCGCATATACAAGAGATGAACCAATATCGAAACTGTGGGAGAAAGGCGACTATTTCTCTAATGACGTCACAAAATACTTGTTTTCCTTCTGATCTTCTGTCGCTCTATTTCTCGCAAATAAACACGACAAAAAAGTAAGCCCCCCCCCCCCTAAAAAAAAATAGCATAACTTTTTACCGCAGAGATTTTGAGCAACATAACTTAGCAGGATTGTACGTTCACTTATTGACTAACTTCCGTGTGAAAATCACATTGATCCACTCAGTCATGCATGAGTTAGCACACATTAAAGGCAAAATTGTCACTTTTCATAAGTCACAAGTGTAATTGTTTATGTCGTTTTAACAGATTATTTTGGCATTTCTTGTGCGATTTTTAAAGTGTATTCACTTAACTATGAAATGAAAACGACTTGTTTGTTTACATAACAGGTCATGTTACATCTTTGTCAAAATATCCAGAGTTTTATTTTTTCACAAAAATAAAGGGTTTTTAAAAGTTTCAAGCTCAAGAGGGATGAATATTTTCTAAATTGTGCTCACTCAACCAGAACAATGCGTTAAGTGTCGGGATAGTTGTCAGTGCGTCGAGAGATGGACGTTAAACAATTAAATGACATAAATTATGCGCCAGAAATGGACTTCATTAAAAATTCAAATGGCAGAATCACAAAATTACCCTTGTGACTTTTGAAAAGTGACAATTTTGCCTTTAATGAGTGCTCACTCATGCATGACTGAGTGGATTAATGTGATTTTCACACGGAAGTTAGCCAATAAGTGAAGGTACAATCCTGCCAAGTTATGATGCTCAAAACCTCTAAAAGTTATGTTTTTTTGCTGAGGGGGACTTACTTTTCTGTTGTGTTTAGTTGAACTATACATGGTTATGTGACACACGTTTAACCAATCGACAAACTGGAATATCTTAATAAGGAATATGATAAATTGCAGTGTGTAGTAGTAGGAAGCAGTAGCAGTAGGACATCTGGTAATAGCACTATTACTAGCAGCAGTTCTACTACTACTACTCGTCGTCGTCGTCGTAGTAGTAGTAGCAGGAGTAGTAGTAGGAGGAGGAGGAAAAGTAGCCGTAGTAGTAGTAGTAGTAGTAGTAGTAGTAGTAGTAGTAGTAGTAGTAGTAACATTAATGGTAGTAGTAGCAGTAGTACGAAGGAGGGAAAGTAGACATTAACATAAGAAGTGGACGAATCAAGTGGAGGATAATAAGTAAATCATGATGGAGACCATTTTGTGATTGGTTGCGAGAAGAAGAGAAAGACAAATAGCACAAAAAAGTGAATGTTGACAATCGATAAAGATCGATAGCGAGAGAAAGAGAGAACATGAAAGAGGGGTGGGGCGGAAAAGACAAGCAAAAATAAGTTTCTTCAGTATACAGGTGGTAGAGCAAAGATGTTTTTACACGTAGTCATGTCCAGAATAGTCATGATAGTTAACATATATTCATATAGCGTACACAATAGTCCGTAAGACAAATATCTTCTTTCTCAACCCTAACCAGACCGGGCTTTTCTTACCGTTCTGTGACCGGGGGGGGGGGGGGGGGGGGGGGGGGGGGGTTGATTCAACCCCCCTTGAGATCTCGGCCATCGGTCGCGTGATTGTGACAAAATTTGGCACGCACGACACCTGTGTCATAATCTACAATATTAATTTGTTAAATTTTTCAAATTTGTAAATTTCTAATTTTAATGAATTAATTATGCAAATTTGGCCCACAATTATATAAAACAATAATTTAAAATAATTTAGAGTCTAATAGTTGGTTTGTATATCTGTTATGATATGTTTAACAGTTGGTCAACAAAAAAACTTTGAAAATTAATTTCAATTCTTATGTATTTAACTGTTTTTGGAATTTGTTATGTATTTCTTTGTTGTTGTTTTTTACTTTTGTTTTTCTTTGTTTTTTTCATTGAAAATTGTCGCTGACCACTTTTCAACCATGATTAGTAGAAACGTACAAATGTTCTTTCCTGGTAAGTTAATGAGGGAAATTGAATCATAGTCACGAGCGATAAGTATATTCTCACAAATGAAAACTTCCTAATTGCCCGGTATGATGAGCACGAATAAATACAGTGTACCCTGGACGATTGTATTGATTTTCGTTTAGAGGCGCGAAGCAATTACTTTTCACCAATACAGCCATATCGTTCTAAACATTTCTTGAGGAATCACGTGGAATAAATACATTGCTACATCTACTTTGTTGAAGGCACATCGTCAGGCTAAACAAAATATTAATCACTTAGATATCCAAAGTTTTCTCAAAACTTTTAAATATCGTCATGAAGGACATAATGTGAAGGCACTCTTTGTTAATTAGCTTTTGTTAAAAAGGTTATAACACGCGAGTTAGGCAGCTATATTGATATCAGATGTGATGTACGTTACAAATCCATGCACCTGCCAGTATCCATGTACCGATTGAAAAGGAGAAAACAAGGAGTGCATGTTGTTTCAAGACGTGCCATACCGCACAACCCTGCCTTGTTTAGCATCCGCTTCGCACAGCTATACGTTACATTTGACTTGTCATCACGTTGCATACATGTTTTGAAACCACGTTGAAACTCCAATCAACAAATAGCAGGTAAATGACACTGATTACATTACTGAAAATGGCAGCCATGCATTTAAATATGTACACAATCATCATAGATTCATTCACATAATTGGCTATGTTTCCAAGACTTGCTATGCCAAGGTCGAATAAGCAGAGAAAGGATATCATGGCCCTGTCTTATAAGAGTTGCGATTGATCGCAACTCGACTTACGATCGATGTAAATCGCAGGGATAAGAATTGCGATCAATTCAGTCTGATAAATCCCAACTCTTTACAAGACGGGGCGGTGAATATTCATTATTTCTCCGGCATTCATACTAGACACAATCACAATAACGTCTCTTTTGAGTTTTACCCCAGTCAACAAAACTTTTGTCATAACTCTTCATAGCAAGTTGTTCCACTCCTCGCATGAAAATACATCATGAAAGTTATTCCAACATTTCATAGAGATCATACTTAAATATTTCACGTGTCCCACACCCGCTTTCTTTCACCGGTATCTGGATATTGGGCAGCCAGGTTCCGTCCTGTGATCGATGAGGCTTTCGGCGAAGTCCAGGAGGCGGTTGTTGATCTGGACATCCTTGATGCAGCCGGTGAAGTCCGTGTTGAGGATTCGCGTTTCCTGCTGCTGGGCGGGTAGACTGCCAACCAGTAGAGGGGTATTCACGTCGAGGAACCTGACGGCAGAGAACATCAACAAAAAAATGAACATCACAATGTATCATCAGTTTGGCTTTCATGACGATAAGTCAAGCTAGCCTAAACGTCGAGCAAAGATCTATTTTCTGAGCTAACCTGTTGAACATGAATGCTCTGATAATTCTCACCTGTTTTCATGTCGCTCTCTGACCAATGTCTTTCGGCGCTATTCCAAAATGATAAACTCAACATTCCTTATTCAGGACCACACATAGCATACCATCATCCTACGCCAAGTTGGTGCGAGTGGAGGCGTATTCAACTCCTGAAAACTGGGAGAAGTTGTTTGTTGTACGAGTGCTGGAAGAGTTTCCTACAAGGTAACTTCGAGTTTGTAACGAATAGTGTACGAGGTCTCCTCCGGTTGAATGGTTTGGGAAAGGCAGATTTGCGACAGGTTCTGTCATGATTACGAATCCCGTAATCTTTACCACTACCGTACCTTTCCTTGAGATAATATGTATACTCACCAAGTTGTGACGTCTACGGCTTGCGTGGCGAAGGCAATACATGGGTAGTTGCTAAGCTGTTCGTCCGAGTCTTGTTGTTCCCGTTCGTGTGTGCAACTGTCTAGGATCACCTCTACCACCTGCAAGGGAAGCGAAGTAAGTTTAAACTTTTTTGAACCAGACAAAATACTGCTCAAAATACAGACAAAATATGGCACTTAAAGAGTTTAACTGATCGGTTATCATTATGCGAAGAAATTTGGAAAGTTTGGCTACTGAAGTTGAAAACAAGAATATCTTGACATAATGACTATTGATGTAAACATCCATTTTCGTACATTTTCATCACATCGAATCATTTCTTTATGGCCATGACGTATTCTCAATTTGCTCTTTGAAATTGGAAAAAAATGTTATTTTTTCATTTATTTCCAAAGTGTTACCTAGATGAACAAATCGGTTGTTTCTCATGAAACCCATTGCAGCCAAAGAAGTATTCGATCATGAAGACTTAGTTTTACCGAGATTTTTTTTTTACTGTCTTACATGTCACCGAGGACAATGCAGTCAGGAAATCAAATACACATGGCAAAGGATGGGGAACATAACGTCGATACACTGAGACCAAGGTAGTAAAAGTAGTGCAACTTATAACAAATGTAACTGCTATGGAAGCTGTGGATGAGCTTTCAAAATTACAGCGTTTGCCAAATCAGATGCAATATAAGATGGGTTACAACAATTATTGTGAGGCCAACACAACAGCTTTTTTTCAGAGTTAACACCTCTGAAGGAATACTCTGATTGTCACCCTCTCCACTCCATATGTCTTCTTTCCTTTCTCATTCTATTCCGAAACAATACCGTGAAATGTACTGTATAATTGAGAAGCTATAGGCAACTCCCTGGGAACACACCTTATCTCTGTACTCTAGACTGATGACGTGCCAGCTTCCGTCGCTGACCCCTCCCGGTGTCCCGACCATCACTCGCATGATGAGGCGACCCACCGCAAAGGAGAAGGCCACTTGGGAGCCGATGATCTCCAGGGCGAGGAAGTCGTGTTGTTGGGAGTAGCGGCCAATGTACATGATCATCCCGTCTGTTTGAAGCGTCGAGAAGCTGGTGGAAGAACATTTCATAATACTTTTAATTAAAATAATAATAATATTACTTATAATAATAATGATGATAATAATAATAATTATTATAATAATGATATTAATAATAATGCTAAATATGTTATTGGCAAAAATATCAATATTTAGTACTTAGATAGCGCTTCATATCAAAGAATACAATTTCTCCACGCTTTACAATATTAGTCTTTGTTACTGCTGGCCAATCCCAATTGATCATTTGGCATCATGGCAGCCAGCAAGGGCACTCATCCTATTCCTACCGGCTACCCAATCATGGAGGTAGGTCCATGCACTACTAGTCAAAACGTTTCCCTCATCTGTTATACTTGTGACTCTATTAAAGGGTTCGTCCACATAGAAGCAATATGCCCATAAACCACATTTAAACCTTTTTTTTTGCCACATGTGAATTCATTAACAAGTAATACACACATAGGGCTATATTATGTGTCGCACGAAAAGCATTTCGTTACCTGCCACAATAGGGAGCTTCTCCTCCATGACGCGGAATCTACTGAGTTGGGGAAATCAGCCTGACAGGGCATGCGCGGGGTAGTCCATCCTGCGTCGCCTATCATTTCACAACAGACAATTTTACGTCTTCGGCGCGGCAAGTTTGACTGGGTAGAATTCTTTCAAGTTGCGTCGCGACATATAAAGATTTAAATCAAGATTATTCACGACGTGGAATGAGGAGGAGCACGCAGCGTCAGGGGAAAGAAGATCCCGTGTCATGTGCTAGGTTGTGAAATCTAAAAGCTCCCTGTTATCTACTTTGACAACTAACGGTAGGGACAAACCACTTCCGTGGGCACATACCTTAACGTAAGGTAGGGACCCGCCCCCACGGTGGGTACTTACTTGAGTGAGAGGATCATGTAGGACCTGTGTGTGATGGTGGGGAATGCCATGTAGGCCCCAGCGGGGAAATGTCGTGCCGTCATCTCGCATCTCGCCCCGTCGAACCCCACGCGGCAGTAGCACCGGAAGCCGCCTTCGCGCTGGTTCTCGCAATGTCCGTGGTGCTTGCAGGCGCCGTCGAAGCACTGGCCCCTTCGGAAGTCCACCTCGCAGTTAATTCCTGTGATATAGAGGGGAGAAAGGGGCAGGGGTAAAACGAGATTGGGCGTAAACGTATAGCAGAAGTTGGAGCTGGGTTTCGTTCGGACGAATAAAACGCCCAATAGGAAGAATATTTTGTTGCAGGTTCACTCTGTATTCCACTATCAAGCTAAAGAGGAAATTGAGAATTCTTACACAAGACCAGGATAATAAGAGCCTTTTCAGCTTACCAATCAACACCCCCCTGTGTTTTATACAAGTACTATAAGGATATTAGTTAACAATCGTGTAGTGTAATTGCAACCGTTTAAATGAAAACCTTCTCACGAGTACATTTACTTTACCTTTCAAGTGTTCGCATAAACTCACCTGCGTAACCCTCCGCACAGATGCAGACGTACCCATCATCAGTTTGTTCACACGTCGCTCCATTATTGCAGGGTCTCGAATAGCAGAAATCGAACGGCTCAGAGCAGTTGTTATTGGTGTGTGGGTCCGGGCATTCGCACCACTGCACGACGGATGGATTGATGCTGTGGAAGGTGACGGAGCTCAAGCTGTTCCGGGAAGACACGGACGAACCACCGGTGTGCGTCTTGCGGCTCATGCACCGCTGGTAGCCCCCGCACGTCTCGAAGAGGCAGCCGTCGTCCTCGGCGGGAATCACGACCAGGCCGCACAACCGCTGCAGCTGGTCACGTTTGAAGTAGATGGTGTTCACGATTTGCTCCGGTGATAGGAAATGATTCTCGCTATTCCGCGCGGCAAAGGATATGTTGACGACGGGGCGGCGGTCCTCCATCGTCTCTCGGATGTTGAAGATGTTAAGTTTGTGCGCATCTAGGAGCTCGCTGAGGGCAATGCGCAGCTTGCCGAGGCCACCGGATTGCAAGAACTCGTCTTGGGTGACGTCGGGGATGCGGACGTTGACACTGTTGGAGATCATGGCTTCGGAAACACTGGTGAGTTCGAGACGACATCGGGCTGTCCGACCATGTACCCCATCTGTTGGTAAACATACATAATCAGGCATCATCACGATATAATTTGTCTGACCGCCGCACAACCTGTCTCGTCTCACAAAAAATTAACTAATTAGGCCTCCATGATATGGTTAACTCTTTGAAAGTCCACTAAACTGCTGTCCTAAGGGACAAGTGTGCCCTAGGGGCTATTAATTGTACAAACATGTATCAATGAGTTAACTTTATGCAAGCGGTGCGCTGTATACACATTTACAGCGCTGATGTTTTGGCGCTGTTTGTCGCACGTTGTTCGTTATTTGGGGCTTCTCGCCAGGGTAAGAAAGAACATTGCCTCATTTTATTATCTTTAGGTCGTGTGGGGGATTGGTTCCTAAAGCGTCGCGGCATTGACACAAGTCTGCGGAAGCCTTCTCTTCTGTTTGCTTTGATTTATTTTCTTATAGATTGAACCATAGTTCTTAGATATACAGAGTACCAGTAAAATCCACCCCCCCCCCTCCAATGAAAAGAAAAAGATAAAATATCTATTTTCTCTCCGCAAATATTTATTTCACGAAATAAGATATGTACATGTAACGATCGCCATTATCGCAAGTGCCAAAATCAATGCTGTCCATTGCTTCACTGGTGTGTGGAACGGTATAAATGAATCGAAAGTATTGCTGTATTCATGGTAATGGTACGCAACAGGGCGAAGATGCTTCCTTCTCCATGAACTACTTTAATATTTCTTATTACACACATTTACGAAAGTCATCCTTTATTGGTAATCTAATATATTTCGGTGAGCACACGTGTTGTATTCAATGTCAATTAACCAGTCAATACCTCTCAATCAACGTCTTCCATTATCTTCACCTTTCATGTAGGGATGTGGATATTACCCTCCTATGGCGACTTTCGATATCCTTAAATCTACATTCAATCACGAAAGAGCACAATCAAAGAATTGTTGCTATAAGAAGATAGGGCCTATCATGATTCAACGAAATGAGCTGTAATTTGTAGATGCCATATCATCTCGAAGTGTTTTTGATACTCGATATAAATTAGGTTTCACTTTGTGTTTTGTTGGCTCATATAGCTTAATCCAAATTCATTCTGGAAAACAAGATGTCAAATAATCATAATCTCTTCAGGACGTTACATCAACCCTACTTTGGCATCGCTTACCATCGCAATCTAGTTTTCTGTAGTTGGTACATCATACCGATTACACTGCATTTTTTCAAAATTGAATTTTCCATCTCATTTAACTGCCATTACTAATTTGGAGCGAGGCACCCGACGAAATAGTTTGTGAACTTGTGACCGTTAGAGGCACCCCAGCGCTCTGAATGACACGCTTTCGACAGAATATAATCCATTTTCCCATTGTCCCTTCTAAATAGTTCTAAGCAGTAAAAGTTGTATAGTAGGCCTTCATGGATGGAAACCAGTTACATCTTAAAATACATGCAAGCCAGATTTTGTCAACGTGATGTTACATTAAGCATGAATATAATTATTAACATGGATACATTCTAATTGTATGAAATGCTATCGTAGTTTTTGCTTAAACTGAGTTTGCAAGAAAGTGCTTTCCTGCTCTATAATATAAATGAGTAAATACTAACGACTGTAAGTAGTGTTCAACAGAGTATGAAGAATAAACGTTATTAAGCAGGAAAAATGAATACGTCCATTAACGAGGTGCAAACATTACAAATGCGCGAACGATGAAGTATATTACTGTTGTCAACTTGTCATTATCTTTTAAGGCACGAGCTCTCTTATAACGGCATTATTGGCTGACCGAGGGCTTCCGTGATTAAATTACACCGAATCAACTCAACACATCATCCAATAAGCAGTGATAAGAAGGATATCTAAAATACATGCTCGTATTAAATTCGCATTCCTGTGAGAAATTTTGAAGTGATACGTTTTGAATGTCTAGATTCACAGTGATGCATTCCGTAAACCTGTTGTCACGATCCATCAGAAATTGTCATGGTTGACGGATTTCCTGGCTGAACTGACCACCTCATCGCCCCCGTAATCATGCTTAATAAGCCCCCCTGGAAGAACCCATTCATAAAATTACCAGCCGTGAGCCAGCGACATACCACTGACATATACCGTCACCTCTGTGTTGCCTTGGTTCTCCTCCGACACCTCCAGTCGGTGGACTTTGGGTTTGAATCGGAGCGTCCCGGTCATGCTGTCCACCTGCAGGAGGTCGTGGGTGCCCAAGGCATCGTTGTCGTCCTCCTGCTCGCCGAGGATGACGAACCGAAGCTTGCCCTCGCTGTCGATATCACGAGCGGGGATACGCGCTAGCTCTGTGCCGGATAGGGTGTCGTCGGGGAGGCCGTTGTAGAAGACCTCAAAGTTGGGCACCTCAGGTGCGTTGTCATTGCGGTCGATCACGTGGATGAACACGCGAACGGTCGTGAAGAGCTTGCCCGAATACCCGGCAATGATGAGCCGAAACTTCTTGATGCGCTCGTAGTCGATACGATAACGATTGTACAGCTGTCCACTAAAGGGCTCAACTTTGATAATTCCTCTGGATCCGTGTAAAACTTTATAAACTACCTGCGCGTTCTCTCCCTCGTCGTCGTCCGTTGCGTTCACGACGGTTTCACCCGAAATCGAAACATTGACGTTCTCATACACGTACATTCTAAGAATATCATATGGGAATCTCGGTGGGTTGTCATTAACATCTAAAACATCCAGGCGAACGACCGCTTCATCTTGATCGTTACCGCATATTGCTACTACCGCGATGTCGTACTTGCTCTGGTACTCTCTATCCAGGCTTCTGAGAACCCACAGGTGTCCCGTGGTTACGTTGATACCGAAGGACCCATAGCCGTCACTAGGCGTCACGTTTCGAAGCGCAAACCTCACCGGAACACCGACCCTTGCGTTCCTCACTCGAAGCGAAGCGTTGATCTGTCCCACCGAGTTCTCTTCGATGCTTCCGTTAAACTTCTTCGAGACGAACCTGAACCGGCCAACTTCGACAACCTTGACCCTGATCTTTGCCACAGCCTTGTTCTTGGCCTGTCGTCTATCCCGAGCATACCCGATAAAGTTGATGGGATACGAGCCTGGATCGAGTGTTCTGGTGACGGTAATCGCACCCGTACTTTTGTCCACAGCGAGAGGAAAGGGTGATTTCCTCTTGTCCTTCTTCTTTTGCTTGATCTGGTAGTAGATATTTGCGGCTTCTGGATTTAGAATAGAAGAGAAAATAAAACCCTGAGGTTAAAATAAACGAATAGTGAAAGTAATTGGTTCAACTTGACATCACATAAAGGATCGACAAATGATCACTGGTCTTGGTTGGGTGGGTAGTGACGATGTAAATGAGAACAACATTGTAGATACATGTGGCTCCTTTGAACAAAATGAAAGCGGAAGTACATGTAGTGAAAATGATTGATTCAATTTGATCACATAAAGGAATGACAAATTGTATGATAACTATTATTGATTAACTTTAAATTAAGTATGGAAGACGTATATGTTCATAAGTGTTACGCAAGTGGGCAGAGAACTACGCAAGGAATTTTCTTGTTGAAATGGTTCTCAGGTACTGTACATCCGTTTTGGAGACATCGCTAAATTCAATAAAATATGGCACGACCAACACTAACGCGCTAACACACGACGCTCGCTATTTCAAAGGACTTGCGTGGGATTCGAATCCACGGCCTTGTCTATGAGAGACGACTTTTCTACAAATATAGCCACCCTACTAACCCGATTAAAGACTATAGGTCAAGTTTACGGGAAAATGAAGGTACATGTAAAGGGGGCTCAAAGATCAAGCAAAAATGGGACCTACGGTAGTGACAGAACAGCACTCAGATGATTAGGTCTCGTATCCTATACCACATACTATACCCATACCTATAAGCTTAGGGGTAGTTATCGTTGATATTACAGGTGAACACACTATTATGAGAACAGTATTACAGATGAAGACAGTATTATGTTGTAACTTGCCTTTCAAGATCACTTTTTCTTAAAGCTATTTTGACTCTTTTGAAGACCTAAAATATGAATTCGTGTAATCGTAAATAGAAGAATATACTGTTGAAATATGTTTATGCCACGTGCTAATTTATTTAAACGTAATACGTTTATCGGGTATACGAAATGTGCATGTTCCGAAAATCGAACCTTCGGAATAACGAGCATCAACCAACAACCACACCTTTCACCAGTGATAGACACTACTCTACCATCTACCATTATGGCCACGTGTTTCTGAGCTTTCAGTTTAGCTACTCGACATGTACGGCAGTCTTAGAGATGTCAAAATAATGAATACTGACGGTGACCCCCGTGAATTAAAATTCCACAAGGCAGATCTCACGCGGCCTTTTATTTCATTCTTCACGTATCTTTGTTTTCTTCAAACATCATATGCATCTAGGTAATCTTAGTGCATGATACCTGATTAAGTCGCCAACCTAGGAGTTGACAACAAAGGGATGCTAATGAAGACAGTGGATTAAGGTGTTTCAATTAGCAGGGTATCGCACTTTTGATATACGTCAATGGTTCTATCGTTATTCATGGCATTGAATAGGTAAATAGATGTCGCTGGTGCATTCCTCCTCGATTCTGTCTCGATGCCTGTCATAAGCTAAGTGCTGCCAGGTCAGGCAAATATTCCGAGAAGCCTTTTTTGTATGTTATCTTGAACAACTATGTTCGGTAGCGAGGGGATTCATCGGGGCACAAACGGGAGTTCGTCCTTTACAACCCTGCATACTTTCTGCCTAGTAAGTGCACGATGTCAGGACCTGTTGACAATGCAAAGGGGCCTCGGCCATGTCGGCGTCAATCCTAAACGTCCGGTTGGATAAAAGAAGGCGCGATGTTTGATATCTCATGACAGAGAGGAGACTAAGAAGTTAACTTGGGAATAACGCGAGTCAGAAGTGAACCGGATCGCGATTGACATTCTCCCGAATTAGCTAGAGCGACATTGGGCGTCCAGTTACCCCTTGGGGTCTCTGAGGAACCCCACGGGAGGGTCATGAACTTGGAAGCCGTGACCCCCGTCTGCCGGTCCTGTTAAACCTCGTAAATACCTCCACAGGTTTAGCCCGGTCGCCTGTGTGTGTATTTATCTATTCTATGCCATTTTGGTGGTCCGAGGAAAGAGACGGTTCCATAGCAAAGGAAGAAGGAGGTACGAATTGAGGAGTGGAGAAAGCAAGAGGGGTGATGAAGAAGGAAGGATAGAGAGAAATCCGGATCCATAGTGAGAGGTAGGGTGGGGATGGCGGTAAGGAGATTATTCATAGTGCGCGAGAGACGAAGAGTGTGAGGAGGGGGGGGGGGGGGGGGGTAAAGAATGTGGAAGAGAGGAAGAGAGAACTAAAGAAAGGACATTGGCAGAAAGAGCGAGGCACTGACATAGAGGGTGAGAGGGAGGGAGAGAGAGAGAGAGAGAGAGATAAAGAGTAACGTCAGGCATGGTGGAGAGAAATATGATTTGCCTTTACGATGTATAGGTGTTATTTTAGTTTTGACTTGAGACAATTTGATCAAGCCTAGATGTGAGAACTGAAACCAGATTCCACATTAAAGATAGTCCATGCCTCCAAATACGATGTCATAACAAATTTTACTATGCATACATTTCAGGTGATGCTAGACGATTGGTGAGTCCATGTGTTGATGCTATATAGTTTTCGAAAATATCTGTTTTCAAAAATATCTTTATAATTTTCCTTTACACATAACCATAAAAGATGGCATATACGCTAAGAAACATAGACATCGACGCATCGATCTCTGTCACTCAAGTGTCATTTATTTTTCCATTTCACATCCCAGTATTTGCACAAACTATATTATCTTTATTAGCCACATTGCAGTTTGGACATTAACGTCATCTCAGATTTACAAGAAAAAGGTTCATATCATTTCGTCCCTGTTCTCCTTTTTTTCTCACGGGTTCCTAGCTCACAGCGTCACACGTTATTGCAGAATAACGGAACGGGATATTTGATTACAAAAACTGCAAAAATTTTATCATGATATTATTCAAGAGAGATCAATTACAAATGTACTAATGAGGTAAAAACATCTTCAATTTAGTTCGGATTTTCATCTTCTTTCATTGTAGCTAAAAATAAAGTTCAAAACTTGTGTGGAATTAATTTCAATTTCTTCTTTACATTTTGTTGGCATTTAAACGGAATTCATCATTGACAATCATCTTGTTTTGTATGATCCCCATAATACCTATGTGATGAGAACATTATTAAAAATTTATTTTGAATGATTTTGCTGAAAAATACATTGAATTACTACGAGATGTTACTGTAAGTAAATTGAAAGTATAAATGACTACACATGGTAAAATATGTAAATGCACACTAAATATTCATTCGACACTGAATACTGTCTCAACTTAAAAAGGTTGCATCTGCTGTGTGCCAATGGGTGAACATTTTTCATGTCTACTTGGGCTGCTCCTGATGGATTCTGATGTTGGTCGTAAAGCAAACGAAACTACCTCTGAAAATTGTTCATAATGATCAAGCATCTCTCCAAGACCAGTGACCTAATTGTGTGCACCAAAATATAACTGATATGAATATTTCTGTTTCGACACCATTATATAAAGCAGCCGTCGGTAACTGCTGGGATGCCTAGAATCATGAGAACGATGGCTGTGTCCCCTGGTAGATGTGTAACCCTTGGCCTCGGGCTTTTCGTTATCCACACAGATCGAATAAAATGTATAAATGTACGAGCAGAGGTCAATGCGAAATACATTCATTTTGTCATACGTGACGGTATTCAGGTCAATAAACAGCAGATGCACACTCGCATGCGTACGGGGTTTTCGTACTTTGGGGCCACTGCACATCAGGCTCACGGGGCAAGAAGACGCGACCAGTCTCATAAATCGTGTCTGTGTACCAGTTTCAAGTGTAGGCTATTCCGGAATCGTGCTTTAAATAATGTATTTAGAGTGCATCCCATCCATTGAAACTCATCACTAGATAAACGTGAATGTGATGACGCGTTACTTCGCAGTTCTGGGGAAAGTTGGATCATGAAGCTATCATGGATGGACTGTGCTTGAATAGACTTCCTTTGATCTGACCGCCGCCTCATAAAAATTCAAGATATTCAGGTGTTTTAAACAATTAGCTGTATTTCTAATTAGGTAGTGCCCTCCTCTGAATAACAAAAGAGTATCTGTTTTGAAAAATATGTCAGAAATATGGGAGCTCGTAGCTGATCTTTTTACACACAATGTGAATTAGATTTGGGGTGAGCGAAGGGAAATATGGGAAAAATTGGAGAAAGAATTTGGTCCGTGACTTTTTCGGACACCTCCGGACACGAAATTGAGCTTGTTTTCATGTAAGATGAAACACTCAATAAATGATTTACAAGATAATTTTAAGGAAATGTGATTGCCTAATGTGCGATATGGAGGCATTTCTCTGGCATGTTTTCTACAGTATTCTCTTTTTATTTCAATTTCAATTTCAATTTATTTTCATACTTCTCGATGAATACAATGTGCAAAACAAAATAATATACAATATCCAACTTGGATATTATCACAAAAACGAAGCAACAATATAATCTGAAATACACAGAATCGTATATTTATAATATGTACTACTGCACATGCACTTCAGTTCATAAAGTGGTTCTGAAATCTTCTGCGCATACAGAATACATATTCCTCTAAATGCATCGAAAATTTGTTTTGCATATTTGGCGGCGGTCGTCACTGGATCAAAGAACCACTGCGTCAAATATTCTATTGTGCGGGACTGGTGTAGGAATGAATTATTCTTCGTGCTGACTCCAGTTCCAACACCTTCCTGGTTGGATATTCATTTACGAAAACGGCTTATTTGCATCTTCCTTTGTCTGGACCGTCTAATTTAATCGCAATGCACAAGCCGTAACATTTACGGCTATTTTGCGGACGCAGAAGATTCGCAATATTGCGGTATTATACGAGGTCTCGATCCGCGAAATATCCGCAAAATAAGCGCAAAAAGGGAAAAAGCAAATACCGCATTATTTGAGCGATTCCCGTTCATATACGCAGCTATCGGTAATGCATCGGCAAAATTGCCGCAAATGTTGCGCCTTTTTTGCGGATAGGCGGTGTACATGAATGGGTTTCATGCGTCATCGAGGCATTTTTGCACAACTTTTCCACACAACTCCAATTGAGCAGCATTCCGCTTGATGCATGAAGGGTTAATAAGATTTACAACCATTCCGCGGGATATCCAAGTTTAAAGTTATTGTCAGCAAAGACAGGTGCACGATTGCCATGAGTGCCGTAGAGAATAGTTCCGGGTCGGTGGAATACTGATTGACGAGACGTATAAGCGCAACTAATGGGACACATGGGCCTGTAGTACCAGCAGGCATTGGTTTTAACATTGACCATGCATAGTTGTATTGTTTTATTAACCTCGATCTACATTATGACGTGAACGCTCTATCGGGCCTTGAAGATTGTGAAACATTTTTTTATCCAGACACACTGTCTGGAATGAACGCATGCTACCCGTGTCATCATTCTCGATCAGCGCTTGGGGCCGGGTTTGAAACCAAGTCTTTCTATTTCTATGTTTCAAACAGACGCTAACCCTCGTTTATTCTACGTTAAACCGGTATCATACCTCCACTGTCGCTTGGGGATGGGATGATAGCTCAACTACAGCGCCTTTTAGACAAAACCGTCTCTGTTAAACCAGGGACGTGAGAGGAGAGTCGGTTAAACTATATGCTATTGTAATTCACCATGGAGCCATATCTCCGATTTGGATCCAGCTCAATGGTTAATGGCTTCCTGACCTTACTATTGCAACTGATTCAATCTTCTGTTTTAGCGCAAATTCCGGTATAGGTTTTGGACCCGTCCAAACCAACTCGACATCTAACAATAAATGTAATTCCGTTCGAAAGTTGTATCACTGGGTGGAAAGTCCTTATACGACATTTTCTTCTGATTTGTGTGTGTTATTTTTGTTTAACCCTCAGTGTGCCTCGTGTGTCTTCTTGCACAAGTAATACACAAAATTTCCATAGAGCACCACTATATCTGGCATACAAAGGGTTAACCTGCAGAAGGTCTTTAAAGGTACACACACTGCTACTCGGAGCGGCGAGTCAATCAGTCAGTCAGTCAGTCAACCCTATTTGCTGCATGGGGTCGGAGCGGTGCGGTGCGTGCGACACTTCTCGTCCCGCTGCGGGCCACGACCTGCCCGCCTGGTTATGTGACCGTATACGACGACAGCCCTCCGACCTATGTGCGTATCCCTGGTGCGCCTTGCGAGTTTCTCGAAACGATGGCAACTCTAACTGCAGCTCCAAGGGGGTAAACACATTTTCTGGAATCCATTGAGCCTTTTCCATAATGTTTTATAATAATGGACTCTTTTCCACGCCCATCAACGAGTTATAACATGATCTACACCTGTCCAAAGTGATCAATACCTGAGTATCTTTACTGACACACGCGCGAGGTAGATTGTAGCACATTATTAATTTGAGATAAGAGTTGTTTCAGAAACTACCCCTAGTAGCGATCGAGGTCAGGTGATGTGTAATGTGACGCGGATCGATGAATCATGCACCCCACCAGAACTATCAAGAGTTAAGACAGAGAAGAGGCACCACACTGACAGCTGAACAGGGAAGGTTAATCATCAAGGTCTGTTCCAAACGAAAAATATTGGCTCTGTCTCTGGCATAAACCACGTGGACGTGTATAGCATTATTTTCTACTTGATACTTCCTAGAATATATGGACATCGTGTACATGATAGTTAATGACATGATTCCATAAACGCGCTTAATTACTAAATCAACCTTTGTAAAAACACATAATTTTTTTTATGTCGTGCCCATGACCATGACTGTTAACATTAGCTGCTGAAAAACTGCACCATGACAAGCTCTTTATTCATCACTACATGCGTATTGATGATGTTGTTCATTTTGTGTATACGCATTTAAAGGGCATATACTGTACTGGGAAGACAAACAAAAAAACCTTCAAAAAGGTGATCGTGAGTAATCTTCTTAATACTGGTCTTAAATTCATGTATTTTCCATTTTAGAAACTCGCTGAAAGTTATTTGCCCTCAAAGGATCCACAGTTGAAGAAATGAGTGCTTAAATCACAAATCCTCAAGTGTTCGGGCCGAACATTTGGAGGATTTGTGATTTAATCATTAATTACTCCAAATGCACTTTAAGGGCGTCAGAACGATCACGTGGTGATACCATGTATGTCTGTCATGATGACATCTCGCATCATATCATGACTGATCCTGTATACACTAGCTCATCGATGACCTCATCCCTACATCACCATGACAAGTTTAGTCGCTGGTTCTGATCACGCTGTGAGGTCTCCTTCTGATCCGCTTGCACGCTGTTGCACTTCCGTTTCAAACTCCACCGTCTCTAGTCCTCACCCGACCGACCGGCGGTTCTTTCTAAAAGTGTCAGTCTCGTAGAGAGAGTTGCGTGAAGGTCAGGTCGTAATTCCAATAAAAAAGCTGTCTGCGAGGGTCGTAACACAATCAATGTAGCGAGGGTAACTTTCCGATTGCCTGTCCGAATTCGGCTGAATTGTCATCCATTTACCTAAGGGTCGTATTGTCCTTAAATCATACTCACGTTGAATTAAAGGGACTATACTGTACTGGAAAGACAAAAAGGCCTTCAAAGGGAGATCGTGAGCAATCTTCTTGCCAATGATCTTAAATTCATGTATTGTCCATTTTAGAAACTTCCTGAAAGTAATTTGCCCTAAAATTATCCACATTTGGAGTATTAGTGATTAAATCACAAATCTTCAAATTGTTCGGGCCGAACATTTTGAGGATGTTTCGAATGTTGTTGAAATGTCGTCAGAATATTTGGAATGCAGTCAGAGTGCTGTTGGACTGCACTTTGAATGCCGTTCGATATTTTTTCCAGTTCGAATGCACCTCGCAAGTTTTGAGGATGAGCAAAACATTCGGGCCGGACACAAGAATGGACCTGAATATTTGGAATGCACTCACAATGCAGTCAGAATTTTTAGAATGTACTTCGAATATCCCGGAATGTGCCAAGGATTTTCATTCCGACGGCATTCCGGCTTATTCCGCCTCTATTGTGACTAAGCTTCTTTGCCAGACCAGCGAAGACTGATGTTAAGGTAAAGGGTCGTCATGGTGAAAATTATGGGTACCGTAATCAATGGAGTGTCATTCTACTACGATCGTGGGTCCCACTCTTGTTCGATTTCAGGATATAAGCAATAGATTATCTCAAAATGATAAAATCGTTTGAAACAAAAAAGTAATCTGGACCTGGTGATCATGGTACATCTACTACCCCTTACATCTCATCGGGCATTCCCTCACGACTCTCAACAAAACTCGGCACGAACAACAGGAACAACATTATTGTTTCATTCTGTGGAGGATTCAAGTAAAATTTCAAGAACATACTCCTTTGAAGTTTCGACTCTCGGGCATATCTTTTTATTGTAATGCCAATTAAATTGGATGTAGCAAGGGGAAATTTCATTAACACATAAATGAATAAATATTATGTGTATTATCACAATTTGTAAGTGACTTTTTATGGGCTTATAAATAGATTTGTAATCTGCTCGTTTGAAAATAGTTCGAATCACTAGTGAGCTTCCGCCTCCACAATCACCCCCACCCCCACTCTTCTCTTGCTTTATCCTGTCTTGTTCTGCTAACACACACACACACACACACACACACTCTCTCTCTCTCTCTCTCTCTCTCTCTTTGATATCTCTTTCTTTCTCTTTCCTCTCTCCTCTTTATCATTGTTTCTCTTGTGTCTTGTTATCTCTCTCCCACTCTCCCTTTCTCCCTCCTCCTTCCATTTTCCCCCTCACCCCCCCCCCCCGCCCCCCTTTCTCTCTCTAAAACCTGGATCTGCCGATGAATTTAAAGGTTCCATGCAATCGAAATATGTATGCTTCCCATCGTGTAGAAAATATTCAAAGAACACTTTTCCCGTTTTTCCTATTTTTTTTAAATGAATGGTTAATGAGTTACAATGATTTTCCTTCATTAATTAAGGGATTTCCCACGCTATTAAGCCCCGCCCCCTAAAATTTGTCAAACGAAGCTAGACTTGCAAATCACGTGACCTGACGTCATCTCCAGAACGTCGGTATCGCGAATCCGAGTGCGCGAAAGTTTCTTGCCATTGTGTTTACGTAACATTGCGTGGAGCCGCGTTCTCGTTGTTTGTTCTTGTTTTGTTTTGTAAACTTCAGCGGGTGTTTTATCGATTTTTCGCAAGAATGCCATCAAGATGCATAGTAGGAGGATGCAGCAACACTAAAGAGGATGGTGTTAGCCTGCATCTTTTCCCAAGAGACCCAATTCAAAAGAAATTGTGGGTTGCAAAAGTCCGACTTACTCGGGCAAACTGGCATGGCCCCAGTGAGAGCAGTCTAGTGTGCAGTGCACATTTTGACGACGATGATTTTGATGAAGGGCTACATTCACTTTTTAATATGAAGCGCGTGAGAAAATTGAAGCCGGATGCAGTTCCGAAGATCAGAAGCAGAAGCTGGAAGGAGGAGAAAAAAGCAAAGAGACAATCGGTGGCCGAGAAAAGAGAGAGGACGAGGGTAAGTAGATCTATCCAAGTCGAACTCTGCTGGCTGGCCGGCGCGGCTCAGCCTCAGGGCCATGCATGATGCAGTCATTCCGTCTGTTTCGGTGTGTGTGATTTTGTGTCTGTTGCACTTGCACTGTGTTGGCTGTTGTTTGTTGGGAAAAAAGAGCCTGTGCAGCAAGCTTGCTAATTGACTGTTAGATCGACATTTAGATATATAATCTAGTAATAGGTCTACTATAATTGTTAGTCGTGTGAAACTATTTTATATTAATTTCTAACGTATTCCCAATTGAGAATCTCAAACTTTTCAATCTGGCTTAAAATTTTAGATTTCTAAATTCTATGTTAGTTGGCTTTGGATTTGAACAATGTCTCAGAATCAGACTCAGGAGGAATCAGCTCTCGAGTTACACTTTCTAATTTTGAAGGAGGGGTCTAAGTTAGGCCTCTTCTACTCTATTTTACCTCAACATCTTCCATGTAATGTTACTACATTTCATTTGTAATTATTATATCACAGATGCTTGAAAGCTTATTGGCGGAGTGTCCCCAGAATCCACAAGCCCAAGTCGATGATTCCAGAGTGCCATCAACATATCCATCGGATGAGCCCGGATGCAGTACATGGCCAGATGTCAGTGGTCAACCTGAACATGGGCCTGAACCCTCAGATGATGTAAGTGAACTGGTATGTTGTTATCCCGATTCCCAACTAAAGATCTAAAAAAATAAGATATTTATTAATTTATCCATTCTTGTGTGTAGCAACATGCCCCAAGTGCCAGTGCGTGCAGTGCAAAATCATGCTCTAGAGATTTATTTTGTAAACAATTTTATGAGAGTTTTAGCACACTAATCTTTGCAAGAATAATGGGAGCATCTTCTCTGGAAAATTTTCTGGAATTCTTATGAAATTTATGTTAAATCTACAGTTCATTTTTTAGATGTGCAGAAATGCGCACCCCCCCCCCCCACCCCTTCATACAGACTGTTTTTATTTCCTGAAGACATTTGCCTTTCCTTTTAAATTTGTAGCCATTGCAAAGGTCATATATTCCATTCCACATAAATGTAGCTCAAGTCACACATGTTCCATGTCACATAAGTCGCAAACAAGGGTCCAGATCAAAACTGAGAAACTATTGGAGCTGAATCCATTACTTGATCAAGTAAATCAATCATCTATATCCTGACATGTGACTTGTTAGACACAGCATGTGGATGAAACTAAAGTGAGACTTTCATTGCTGCTGTAAAGAGCAAGCATTTGGGTACCAACAGAGTTGGTTTAAAGCAATACAGAGCAGCATTTGTGGTCTATAAACAGTGATTAACTTTTTACAATCAACAATGTTTGGGGCATATTGTGTTACATGATACATCAACATAATCATAAAACCATTATTGAATATTCAATACTATTTCAATTTCATATAATTTGTATAATATAAAAATATCGCCCAGCACTAATTTGCTACTGATGCAAAGCGAGTCAGCTGCATTGAGTTGAATGGAGGAAAAATCTGGTTACACTTATTAATTTTGAGGTAGGGGTCTCCGTTAGGCCTCATCTACTTTTTTTTTTTACTTCAACATGTTGTAGTCCATGTAACTTAACATTTCATTTGTAATTATTATATCACAGATGCTTGAAAGCTTATTGGCGGAGTGTCCCCAGAATCCACAAGCCCAAGTCGATGATTCCAGAGTGCCATCAACATATCCATCGGATGAGCCTGGATGCAGTACATGGCCAGATGTCAGTGGTCAACCTGAACCTGGGCCTGAACCCTCAGATGATGTAAGTGAACTGGTATGTTATCCTATTCTCGATTTGTTATTGAGAGGGTCTGGTCTGGTACAAAAAGTACATCAAATAATTCATGCAGGATGGAAAATATATACATTTTCATTTTTTTAATTTACTTTTTTTTATTTTTTTGTTTTTTTATTTATTATTTATTTACGTGTATTTATTCATTTATTAATATACTAGATCCAACCTCTTTCTTCTTTTTTAAGCAAGCCTGAAACTTGGCACTATGTACTATGTTTCCACATGTATTTTGTAAAAAATAATAATTTGCCTGCCCATTATCATCCTTCAGCATTAACAGCTTGATTATTTGGAGCTAAAAGATACATTCCTCTAGAACTTGTGTACATATATTGATTGTCTAACTGCTGGTAGATAATTTATTTTTTAACTTTTCACTGACAGGTCGTGCATTGTTCAGGAAGATCTTCACACTCGGTTGGGACCCAGGCTTCGATCAATCATGCGGCAGTAGCAACGAGAGTAAAACGTAAGATCATATTTCTTATCTCATATAAAGATTAAACAACAAGTAAATTTAGGGAGTCAGGCAAAGGATATTCACAATTTCTCATATTATTCCCTGGATAGTATTTTAAGAAGATAAGTGCTCCAAACAATTTTTCCTTGATTTACCTTTAATAATGTTGCATACTTTTCTTTTCAGGCACCCAGGTGTCTGTCCAGATGCGTTCAATAGGTATGCAGGCTACGCCAGACTTGCCAGAGTCACCCATCACGAAAACTACAGGAACAATGTGGTTGCTCTCAGATACCAAAGAGGAGAATGATGAAAAGGAGGAAGAAATGGATGAAGACAGTGATGGACCCAAGGAACCGTCATCACCGGGTTATCAACCACCTTCGTCATCATCGTCATCAGATGAGCACATCATGGACACTCCCGAAAAACCAAGGAAACGAGTCAGTAAACGGTAATTGCATTTTTATTTCAAATATTTTAGCCCTATCTAGCCCCTGTGGAAACCCTCCTCCCCCATCAAACCACGCTGACAACGTTTTTCTATCAAGTCTCATGTGCAACTTAAAAGTCTAAATTTGCAACCCTCGGATACATAGTTGGAAATTATGCGACATTTTGTAAGTGCATATGTCAGTTCTCTGAATAGAAGGATCTCATGAACAAATCCAATGCAAATTTGGTGCGTAGCAAATATTCATAAATGTCTCATTACTTTTTACATTGACTGATTTAAGAAAATTGGTTGCATGTTAGTGTAATGACTGAAAAGTGTCAGTGATGATTTTAGGAAAAGAAAATCATTAAGTACAAAAATGAATACATTAATAAAAAAAAAAATACATGCCCCCCATCAATTCTGATTTAGTGACACAAATTGCCTCTTATCCACATCCTTCATATACCTGACCAAAGAAAACAAAATATTTTTGTCAGATGTTCTAAAAAATACTTGAATGTGATCATTATAAGGGGTATGCAGAATTGTGTACTGAAATAATTGGCAACTTAATTGTCTTTCTTCCGCATACAGAAAGAGAGGTCAGACACCTAAAACTCCGTGGGGGAATCGCCACCAGCAACCACATGAAGAAAAAAAATTCATTGTGTTTGAATCCAAGTTGATGGAGCTGATGGAGACATGCCCCTCTTGCCATTCAGCAACGTCATTATTCAAGAGGGAAGTTGGGACATTGTTAATTGTCACCAGAGCATGTGAGCTGTGCTCTGCAACAACAAAGTGGGAGAGCCAGCCCTTGTATGGGAATCTGCCTGCAGGCAACATTCAGTTGTCTGCATCAATTCTGTTTGGTGGTGGAAGCAGCAGGGCAACCCTCCGGATACTGGAACACATGAAAGTGGCAGCCATATCCGAGCGGACCTTCTATGACCACCAACAGAGGATCCTATTCCCAGCCATCCAGCATCAGTGGCATAGACAGCAGGAGAAGTTCATGCAAGAACTACTGGCTGATGGGTCACCTTTAACAATCGGTGGAGATGGAAGAGCTGACAGTCCAGGCCACTCAGCGAAGTACGGAGTGTACACTGCCTTGGAGCTCAACCACAACAAGATTGTGGATTTCAAGCTGGTGCAGGTGGGTATAATGATGTACATGAAATTTTACTTTATAACCTTGTTTCTTCTTCTTGTTTTCAGTTGAAATTTTAATTTCAAAAGCCTGTTTCTTCTAAAAAGGGGGAAAATGGAACTTGCAAAATGTTACAAAAAGCATATTTTCTTTATTTCAGAATTTACAAACTTGCATTGTTATTGCATTTCCCCCTTAGAGCAATGAAGTGAAAAGCAGCTACTGGATGGAGCTAGAGGGATACAAGAGAGTGACACAGTTCTTGACGGAAAGCGGGCTAGAGATTCGGAAGGTAGTCACCGATAGACACCGGCAGCTAGCGAAGTACATCAGGGAATCACAACCAGGTGTGATCCATGTCTATGATGTGTGGCACGTTTCCAAAGGTGAGCAACATGTGGAATATTTTTGCATTTGATACACTTTCAAATGAAGTAAAATTACTGGACTGTTCTCAAAGATACTGTTTTTAAGTCATATCCTTTATGAAAATAATGCTTAATTACTTTTGGAAGGTATGGCCTGTAACCCACTTTTAGGGGGTTATGATATTAGTGATATGATTATTCTTCCTTAGAAAGTATTTTTTTTTGTATATTACTTTTTTGTGTGTATTTTGCTTTCAAATGAAGTAAAATTACTTGAGTGTTCTCAAAGATACTGTTTTTAAGTCACATCCTTTATGAAAATAATGTTTAAGTACTTTTGCTTTTGGAACGTATGGCCTGTATTCCACTTTAAGGGGGTTATAATATTAGTGACATGATTATTCTTCCTTTGTATATATAATAAATTAATATATTAAATTAAATGTGAAAACTTTATTTTATTCTCATTAGGTATCCGAAAGAAGGTCAATGCTCTGTCAAAGCAGAAGGAGTGCGAGGTGGTGATGTGCTGGGAGCAGAGCATCAATAATCATGTGTACTGGGTAGCAGCATCTACTGGGGAGGATGAGCCAGATCTCCGAGTGGCCAAGTGGATATCATTGATGAACCACATCAGAAATGTTCATGAAGGCCACTCCGAGATATTCCCAAGATGCCTCCATGGGGATCTGTCAATTGAAGGGCGAGACAAGTACTGGCTGACATCAGGTAAAATTTACCTCTAATGTTGCTAAGGATAATATGGAATATATGGATGCATCTATTAAATAGGTAATTGCTATTGATTTTCCTCATCCACTTTCGACATAGATCACACTTTAAATTATGAATAGAGACATTTCGTCTTGATGAAAAACTACATATAATAATTTGGAAAAGTTTTGTATTTTTGTGTTTCATAATTTGAAAAGTTATTGATGGAAGGGATGGATGTGAGATGTCCCATAAGAAAGAAAAGTATTATATTAATTAAATAGCCCCCAAATGGAACAATTTTGATATTTGATGAACATTAATGCCAAAGAATGAAGTATGTGAAACATGTCATTTTGGTCATTTATTGTTATCATTATATGCATATTTCACCTGCAAACACTTGATAAAGTTCAGTTTTATTGACACGGGATATTCATTAATCATTATTGGATTAAAGTAAACTATATATTGAAGTAATTTCACTTCATCGTGCATTCATGAGGATACTTTTTTTATTTGTCTTTCTCTTGTGACTCGTATTTTGTTAAATGGGAATGATGAAAATTCAGAAGCTGTGCTGAGTAAAGATGAATTAAGAAGGTGATATTGATTTCTCTTGTCTACATGTTTGTTATTTTTCAAGGCTCAAAGGCATGTGAGAAGCTTGATGACATCTTGACGAACAAATTGTTGCTGAATGATGTGAAGAAGCTGTCTTCAGATAAACAGACGTCATCACTAGAATCCTACCACAGCCTGGTCAATCGTTATGCACCAAAGCTAAAGGCATACTCCTATGAAGGCATGACATGTCGGTATGTGTACCACATAATTGTTTGTGTTCATTCTGATCTAAGAAACAATAAGTAGATGTAGGCAAAGTAATGAATTTAGCTCCAACAAAATTTGTTAAAAAAATGAAAGCCAAATTTTCTACGGAGCATATCTTCAGGGCTACACAAATAATGTTCATGTAAACTGTGTTGGAGCTAAATACATAACTTTTTTTCGACATGTTCTGTTACATGTATTAAGAAACCCAAACCGAGGAGATAATGTCTTATTTGTTTTCAACCATATCATGTAGAAATTTTATATGTATATGATCATTTTTTTCTTTTCGAAATATTTTTCAGCGAGGGAGGGGAAGGCCCTTGAACAATCCTGTTTTAATAACTTTAATGTTAATTAGCAATGCATTATTGAATCAACATTCCTTTTTGAATTTTATTGGTTTGTTTAGATCATGTTTAGATCAGATCAAGATCATGTCGAAGGTACATGTCTGCCTTGGAGATTTGTATTGTGATTACTTTGTTTTTGAGATGCACTGCAATACTAAAATTAAAGATGTTCTTAAAAGTTTACTTCTGTTATTTTGTTTTCTATACAGGCTTCAACTGGCAGCCATGGACTTCAATGAGAATAGCAACCGAAGCCAGGCAACAACCGAGAAAGGGGACAAGGTCTACAAGGTTGTAAAACCCAAGTACAAGCTTGGGAAGGCAACTGTGAAACCTCTGAAAGAAGGAAAGACCTTCAGTAAGTTCTGTGTTAAAATTAATTCAATTTTATGATGGAGCTAGTGTATGGATAATTATACTCTCGTAGCTGTAATTTTTCTGTAAAAGATTGCTTGGATTATGATATTGCAATTCATATACTTCTTGAAGTCTTTCCAGTAATGTATGTCATTAAATCATCCCTTTAATGAAATTAAGACCAGACTGTCCTTGACAAGTACACTAGGTACAAATTCTCCTTTTCATTGCAAACATGAAAATTGTTTCATTGCTGAAATAAAATCATAATTTTCTTTTCATCCTTTATTTTCCAACTGTTGTGTTATTTATACAGGATTCGTTGATGAGCTTATGGGAGAAATTACCAGCCGCAGTGCGGACTTCAGCGATGAGCCACCCTCCAAGACTGCCCCACCATCTCTGACCAGTCAGCACGAGTATCCTCCTAAGGAAGAACTCATCGAGCAACACCGCAGTCGATTTAATACAGATTGAGTGGATTGCACTGTTGCTGGATGAGTGCAGACAGCAGACTAGTGAATATTTGTTTCATGACAATCTTTATACCTTTTCTTTGCAGTTCCTCTAATCCTTAGCAGTGTTGTGTGTGAGGCTGGCTTGTCTGAGGCCAAGGCCGGATCCACCGAGGACAAGGACGAGGCCAAGGCTGGAAGGGTCGAGGCCAGACCAAAGCTGAATATTCCAATACAGTACAAATTTCTCGCTCAGTCATTCAGTAGGGAAGTTAACACTGAATACTTACATTAGCACACATCTCATTAAATTCTCCCGAAATGAGGTTGCCTTGGCAATAACATTATATGGCGAAAAACTTGCAGTTCAAAGTACTTCATCAGTTTCAAACCACCTATGAGACTTTGTAAAAACATTAGTGTTGCCATGGTAACAATATTATGGCCAAAATATAAATAAAAAAAGGTTCAGATCAAACCACTCCCTCAGTGCTCATGTGACTTGGTAGACACAATCTGGAAATTCAATGCAAGCTACATTAAATGACTGCTTTGCCATGGAATTGGCAAATTTGACATGTAATGGTGTTGCCATGAGGGCATATGTTAATTTATATCCCTCATTAATATATTTCAGCTCGTTGATTCATTGAAGAATTGTCACATGACCACAAATAAATGAACTACTTGGAGGAAGAGAGCTTGGCAGAGACCTAGTAATTACTTTTCCTGTTTGTCTGTTGGTCTGTAACAAAAATGTGAAAGTTTTGTTTAACTTGCTCTCATTTCTTCATTTGTGCATCAATTGTGAGCACGTTTGGTACAAATAATCCTTGGGTAATACTACTTGTGTCTTCATGATGGGGTCAAAGGTCATGTAGGGGTCAAAAGGTCAAATGATAAGAGGCTGTGTGCATCATTTTTCTCAGTTTTCATGTGACTTGCTCTGATTTCTTTATTTCTGCATTAATTGTGATCACAGTAGGTACAAATGATCCTTGGGTAATACATGTACCACATGTGTCTTCATTAGAATGATGGAGTCAAAGGTCATCAAACTTGGCACAGATGTGAAGGGGCTTGTTCTGAAAGTTTTGGTTTAACTTCCTCTCATTTTTGTTTTTATTTCTGCATGTTTACTGATTGCAATATCATGCGAGACTTGTTGCTCGCGTACCACCTTGTTATTTATTTGTGTATTATAACACCATTCAAATTATCTGCATCTTCATTGGTACGTATTGTAGGTTTCTGAGCAAAATAAACCATCCAAAACTCAAGAATTTAGCATAATCCAAAACAATTTGACATAATTCATGAATACATGTACTGTTATTTGCAGTTTTTTTTGTTGAAAGGAATGTGCACTTCTTGGCTGTTGACCCAACTTATTTTAAAACAAATTTCATAGCACAATTCATGCCAAAATTCTTTTGCCCCCAGAGGACACATGGAGATGATTTGACCAATAGACCATGCCTCCCAATTAGCAGTGTCAGTAACAGAATTACCCATTCTTACCTTCTGGTTTGTCATTTGCTGTACCTGTACATTTTGAGGTGTCTACATGAACACAAAACTCAAGAATGCTTGTTTATCACACATCATCCACATGCACACACAATTGTAGAATGATTGTGCTATTTTTCATAGAGAGTAAAAGCATTTTGGCAAAACAGGCTGTTTTATGTGCATGATGTTCTCTATCGTACTTATTATATTCAGACTTTAAATTTGCATTGTACATGTACTCAAGTGGATGTTAAGAACACATTTTTTTTTATTGCTCTTCTAATTTGGAAGAGATTTTATTAATATTTTGTTTAATATTGTACTTGGTTTGCATGTCATTGCAAATACTCTTCTGTTACTGTGTATGTAATGACATTATATGATGCACATTTTCATGTATATTTTCTTAATATAAAGCTGTTCTGATACGGTGGGGGCTGTATTATTCACCTCCAGTGATGATTCTAGTTTTAGACATCAAAGAGACAAATACTAGCTAGTGGTGGGATACTGTTGTGGAATTGGTATCTACAGTATTATATGGTAACAAAATCATTCTCATGACACAGTGAGCACTGCACACAACTTGTGTGAGGTACATGTACCTGTGGGGTGTTTCACCAAGCTGTTCGTAAGTTACGAACGACTTTACGAACGACTGGTGATCCCTTCTTGTGCTAAATCAGCTTCTCAATGAACAAAGTTTGGTATCGCATTTAGCACAAGAATGGATAACCAGTCGTTCGTAACTTACGAGCAGCTTGGTGAAACACCCGCCTGATCAAAATGTATTTGATAACATTATAAATGTATAGGAATATTATTGTTCTTATCATTTTGCTGTGGATTATTGCGCTTCATTGCTCAAAAAAAAAAAAAAAATGAATGAACATCATGTCATGATCTTTCGGATGCATGGAATTAAAGAACATTTTTTTTTTGGTACCAAAACTGGCAAGATTCTGTATGTTTTACTGTTGATGTTACATGTAGGTGTAAGTGCAAATTCAGTGTAGTTAGGTTGAAAAGATCATTTTAATTTCTATGGTATGACATGGATCAAATGACAAACAGAATTAAATAGCTGGGACTGGAACATCATTATAGTTTCTTCTATAAATCAACTCTATATCCTGACTTTTTATTTACCATCTGTACAATATTAATCATAATGTGCTTTGGGATTTTTTATTTTGATATGAGGCTTTCAGAGATCTCGGGCCTATTTCTTAAAGCTTTAAACCTATGGTAACTACAATGGAAACCTTGGTTGTCATTGACTGCTGAGCCATGTTCCCATGGTAGTTGCCAGAATTGCAGAGTTAAAATTGTAAGTCCTTTATAAAACTGGCCCTAGTTGTGAAGTGATTTGAATAACACAAGAGAACAAGTTCAGTGGTACATGTAATAACTCTCCATTTAACACCTGGAGCTAGTGATGGACCAGCTATTCATGATTCAGTGGTGGATTCAGAGAGTCCACAAGGGACCATATCTGCAAAGAGCTCAAAATAGCAGAAAATGCAAGAGACTTTGTACAAAGATGGTGCTCAAAAAGCAAAAGATATGCTGAATAAAGAGAATAATAAAAGCAGCCAAAAAAAAGTGAACTATGTGTAATGTCAAGAGAAGTTTTTATGACATTGGACAAATTCAGCTGTCTCCCTGTGAGGTACACCTTTTAAGGTTTTGTTTCTTTATTAAACCAATATACATGCAAATGGATGATAAAAAGCAGCCCATCTAAAAACAAAAAAAAAACAACTTAAAAGCAGGCATATCGCAAAATGCAAACCCTTTGTTAAAACCATTAATTCAGTTAAAGATGACATAAATGTATGGCATGTAGGAATTCACACATCAATGTGTGTACTTCATTGATAGAAATTGTGTAACAACAACAAAAAAGTAGCCTCCCCATTAATACCTGAACTAACTTTTTCATTGTCTGGGTTATAGAAAGATTTCCAAAGCATGAAATATTCAATCAACTCCATACAACTATTGACAGTCATTTAATTAAATCCCCCCCCCCCCAAAAAAAAAAAGAAAAAAGAAAAAGCTTTCCTCATCTGTGGGATGGAAAAATTCCACAAGGCCAGGGTGAAGTATAAAATCTTTGTAACTTGTTAAAAAATACCCAATAAAAAATGTCCAATGCTGAAGATTTTCTGGATGATTTTTGCCTGGATTTGATGTAGGCCTACATGTATAAACAAAATCAGATGCATAGAAGAATTTGGGGAAATATCCTCACCCCATATGCTTGCGCAGTTGTGATATGTAATACCTATGATGCATCTATAAAGATTCAATCAAGGAATATTGTTACAACATCATATGGCAAAAAGGTTCAAAACGTTCTATGTATCAAGCCGCAATCTCACAATGTTTTGCATGATATTCTATTAAAAAATTGCATGAAACATTCCTTTCAGATATTTTCTTTTCAGACAAGCAACATGAAAAACGTACCCATCTGCACCCAAGCTATTATTTTTATTTCGAAAAGGATCAAACTTCGTGCTCACTTGTTCTCATAAGCTACATAACAAGCAACATTAAAAGTTCAGGAGTGAAAGCTGAAAATGTATGCATGTATAGGAATGTGTATGACCTATTATAAAATCTAGGTTGATGTGACGCAATCGCATATGCATCATATTGTTGAGAGCAATCGCATATGCATCATATTGTTGAGAGCAGCCACTAGTACCAGCTTCGAGGCTGGTAGAAAGAATTTCCGCGAGCTGTATCTCCAGCTCGCCTAGTACCTAATTGCTACAACTACTGACAGTCTATCACTATTCAGTAATTCGATGCGTTGGGGTGTTATTAGCTGTGGTTATGTACAAACGATCAAATTACCTTTTTTTTATATTCTTGTGGAAAGATAGGACAGAAATTAGACAATCACTCAAAGAAGTAGATTTCTTGTGGTTTAATTCAAAATAAACAAAAGGTTACATCACGCAGGATGTATGTTCATATGATAACGGAACAATAATCACACATAAATTAAGAATGCTCACGATCGTATGAAGATGGCGGCGGAAGCTTGCGTTGCTGGCGACGTCGATGACGGGTGACGATGACGGCCATGAAGCTGGAAATGTTCGTAACGATCGATGCTGATTATGACGACGGTGTACGAGCGGCGGTAAGTCGTACCACTCGGTGGATGACGACGGTCGACGATGACGACGATGAACGAGCAGCGGTAAGTCGTGCCACTCGTGGATGGCGACGGTCGACGATGACGACGATGAACGAGCAGCGGTAAGTCGTGCCATTCGTGAATGACGACGGTCGGCGATGACGACGATGAACGAGCAGCGGTAAGTCGTACCACTAGGTGGATGACGACGGTCGACGATGATGACGATGAACGAGCAGCGGTAAGTCGTGCCATTCGTGAATGATGACGATCAACGATGACGACGATGAACGAGCAGCGGTAAGTCGTACCACTCGGTGGATGACGACGGTTGACGATGACGACGATGAACGAGCAGCGGTAAGTCGTGCCACTCGTGGATGGCGACGGTCGACGATGACGACGATGAACGAGCAGCGGTAAGTCGTGCCACTCGTGGATGGCGACGGTCGGCGATGACGACGATGAACGAGCAGCGGTAAGTCGTGCCACTCGTGGATGGCGACGGTCGACGATGACGACGGTGAACGAGCAGCGGTAAGTCGTGCCATTCGTGAA
Organism: Arbacia lixula; assembly: GCA_963669155.1. Lineage (NCBI taxonomy): Eukaryota > Metazoa > Echinodermata > Echinoidea > Arbacioida > Arbaciidae > Arbacia > Arbacia lixula. The sequence continues at coordinate 22,058,270 of OZ022588.1, forward strand.
TGACGACGGTCGACGATGACGACGATGAACGAGCAGCGGTAAGTCGTGCCACTCGTGGATGGCGACGGTCGACGATGACGACGATGAACGAGCAGCGGTAAGTCGTGCCATTCGTGAATGACGACGGTCGGCGATGACGACGATGAACGAGCAGCGGTAAGTCGTACCACTAGGTGGATGACGACGGTCGACGATGACGACGATGAACGAGCAGCGGTAAGTCGTGCCATTCGTGAATGATGACGATCAACGATGACGACGATGAACGAGCAGCGGTAAGTCGTGCCACTCGTGAATGATGACGATCGGCGATGACGACGATGAACGAGGAGCGGTAAGTCGTGCCACTCGTGAATGACGACGATCGCCGGCGACGAAGAATGAGCAGCGGTGAGCGAAAGTAGATACCAGCAACCATGGTGATATACAAACAATATATAAACAACGTACGACGTCATCTACGATCCAAAATAATTATACAATATGCAATTTAGTGCTGCTACAACTACGCTTCTTCAAAGCCTCTGTATGCATCTGAGGGAAACCGTGTCCTGATGACAGTGACTGCACAGGAAGGCAATGGCACCCTCACCATTCTCCCCAAATACCCCCAGCAAAACCTGGCGAGTTGCCTGTATGCAACATGTCTGTGCTTCCTGCAGGTTTATGGAAGAAGAGAAGAAAAAAAAAATGAATATAATAATGGATAATATTTCAAAATAGTGGTGATTAATAGATGTATCACTACATAGCACAGCACCAATGAATGATTTTAGTGTTGACTAGGAAAGGCACAAACTTTCAAAACAAAATAAAAATATTATACCACTGATATACATGTACATTTATATTTACATGTAAAATATTTTGTTTCAATGTTTATGTTCACATCTTACATGTAGGAAAAGAAAAAGACAAAGAAAAGCATCTGCATCTAGGGAAGCACAGAAACATGTGTAATGTTTTCTTTTCGTCATTTTTTTTTTACGGCTTCAGGAAAATATGTTATTAAAGACATACTCACTCATTGACCGTGGCATCATGTCGAACTTGATGGCGGTACTGTTGTTTGTACTGCATCCAAGCAGTGTCCAGAACCCAACGATCAAGGCAAACGGAGGCAAAACCTGGATGCGCCGTGATACAGTCTAATTCTGCCTCCTCATACTGGTCCATCTTGGCCACCACCATGTCAATTTCCTTACAGCACACAGATTCGGCAACCGTCGGCATAGGTGCGCAGTCCCCACTACAAGAACACCTGTATAAAAGGGAAAATATAGAAAGTCATATTTGTAACTTTGTCTTTATTGATTTAAATCACACAGATAAAATTCTAGTCTTGTCAATGTTGCGAACTCACCTTGTTATGCCTTATGCCTTTATGGTGTGGTATAGTTGCCCCATATTTGCACATACCATTTCGATATAAAAACGATGCAACATCCACAAACTATGCATCGATTTCTGAATAATATAGACAGATATTCAATAATAAATTATAAATCAAAATAGTAAAATAATATTGAATTTCAGGCATTTCATGCAATGGCCTCAAAATTGCAGCCCAATTAATGGCTGCATCTAATTTTCAGCGGGGCTTGTCCGAAGTGCCGAGTTGACCTGGAGGGTGTTTCACCAAGCTGTTCGTAAGTTACGAGCGACTTTACGAGCGACTGGTGATCCCTTCTTGTGCTAAATGCAATACCACGCTTTGTTCATTGAGAATCTGATTTAGCACAAGAGGGGATCACCAGTCGCTCGTAAAGTCGTTCGTAACTTACGAACAGCTTGGTGAAACACCCGCCCGGCCTACAAAGTACCATTACATGTACTAATGAATTGCAGCATGCAGTGACAATACCAATGGCAATGCCATTGTTGTCGGGAATGTAAGAAGCCAGTAGAAAAAATCTGCCAAAAATGTTTCTGCGGTAAAGTGCATAATACCCCAAAACTTTGCTTACCAGTCACTGTTTCCGAGTCTTCCCTCCCTGTCCACGACAACGCGGGCGTCTCCCTCCTCAATCGCACCGGCTCGCTCGGCAGGGCGAAGGGGCTCGAATTGGTACGGCTGAACGCCAAGCTCAGGCCGCCGTCCTCCAACTGCACCAATTTCCTCCTCGTCAACTTCATCTTCTCCTTCAACAAATAACTCCTCTACATCAGGCAACATATGATCGAACATATCATCATCACTCTCGGCGCCAGATAAATTAGCCATCGTTCGAAAAATCGAGCTAAAGTAGGACGGGTGAAAGAAGGCAAATACAAACGCACGCAAAGCTATGGATGGAAGCTACGAGTCGTTCTGGTGATGACGTCAGAGGCATTACGTCATCGGTAACCGGTACGGAGAGAGAATTTCAGGGGGCGTTCCCAAGTGAGATGGTTAATGTCAAATTACTTCTGATTGAATGAAAATCATTAGATTTCACCGCTATATTCGTGATCGCGATGAAAAATTACATAAGAATACGTCACATAATATTTTCATTGCCGGGAACCTTTAAATCACTGTTCCGTCATGGAACCTACGTGGTAGGGTCCATGGTTCCGTATTTGCCGCACCGATCCATCACAACATTAACTAAGAAAACAGTTGGCACCAAACATAATCAAATCTTTTATATTCTAAAAATAGTGCGTAGGCAGATCCGTGTAAAAACGAGATGGAGAAGTACAACGATACATTTCTTTCTTTTGACGTATGGGACAAGAAAGTCAACAGTTGAGCCTTGAGGCAGTCAATTCAACTTCGACCCGCATCTAATTAAGGCCTACCACAAGGTTTTTAGTCTTGAGGGACTACTTTCCTCTAATGACGATAGGAAATGATATTCTTCCGCTTATGTCGAAGTTACAGAAGCCCAATGACAGATAAAACCAACTAGACAGCAGTTAGGCTAACTTCTCTGCCTGTGGGGTGTTATTTTTCCTCCTGTTTTTCCATCTAGAACTAATTCTGGGCATACAGTCAAATCATCCCGTCTCTCCTATCACATCCCTAGAGGGAACAAGGAAAGACTGTTAGCCAGACTAAGTTGACATTGCACTGCAAAAACAGAAACAAGTCACACTTCATATAACAGCCTATCTTCTCGAGAGTGCTGTTTGGTGAAGATAGAAGCGGCGAGACGTTGGACATGAATGAAACAAACTTGACAGGAAAAGGAAGTCCAGAATAGACGAGGAGAAAATGTTCCCCATATGTTTTTGAGCTGAAATCATGCTTATACAATACAATATGTACTGAACGTGAGACGATGTGAAAGACGCAACAAATAACGAAATGGGGGAAGGAAAAGGCAATATACGATGTGCAATGATGAATGGCTGCGATGTGCCTTTCTACAAAGCCCAAAGGACACTCAAAAATAGTTCTCGATTCATCTCGCACGTTTGTGTAAATCAACAATACATTATCCCCAGAAAGGGGGAACAGACTATTTATTTGGGCACGTTAGGGACAGACTCAACACTTGACATCTATCAGGTTTAACATCGAATATTCACGATCTATAGATGCAGTAATCAACTCTGGTACTTTGAAAGTTTGTAAGGAGGGTGTGTGTATTTGTGGGGTGGGGGTGCTTGGTTCAAAGTGCACCAGTGAGCACGGAAGGTGGAGTGCGAAGATAGAATCATGTTTCAAATACCTAACAGGGGAAGCATCCCCTCTTTGAATGAAGATGCGATTGAGGACAAGGGCAAGAAGTGTGTGATCAACTGATTTAGATTTTACAGTGTCATCGTTACTACTATTGGTATTTAATGCACGAATCAATGAATTTAAATTGGTACAGAAGAAAATGTTCTCGACCATGACGAGAAGGTGAAGGCGGAGTGCCGTGTGGAGTGAGTGATTGGGCGTGTTAACTCATTATATGCCATTGGTGAATTTCGGCACAAGCAATACAGACGAATCCCATCATCCTCATACAGTTGCATGAGGTCCGGCACCAAAAGGGCTTAAGTTGAAGTAGACTATTATCTGCACAAACGCGTAGTTAATCGAAAACAACATTCGAGGAAATGTACTTATATATACAGTATATCTTACACTTTACATGATATTAACTAGTTGTCACTTGCAGAGCAAACACCATACATCTGGAATTTTGCGGACCAATATCCATAACAATTCATTTAACAACGCTTGGGCAGATGAGAGCAATGAAGACAGAATTCCCCTATTCAAAGTATATTTGTGCTTTAATGTTAATTGTTTTATATCATGTGAACGAAATGAATTGCCATAAATGTTTCTTTCATGTGCAAATGGACAGAATGAAATAATTTCAATTTTGATTTTTATTCAACTTTCATTTCCTAACGCCTTGGGAGAAAAGCAACAGTACAATCACAACAGATTTATTTCGTATCCATGACATCTATGGAATACACAGATACAGTCAAACATGTCTGTAAAGGCCATCCCAAGTGACTTACTTTACGGATGATCTTTAGAGACAGGTGCAATTACATACGAAATGTCCCTAAGAGATTTAATTTGAGCAGTTTTTCTAGACAGCGGTCTCTAAAGACAGGTTGCACTGTGCTTGGGAATAAACATTGTTTATCTTCTCCCCATAAAATTCTTATGCGCCATAAATTATGTGCACAGTCAAGTAATACACATACATCTCAGAGAGTAGTCATTTGACTGGTATACCAAGGGTTATATCGGTCTCAACGGGTATCCAATTGAATGTGCAGTATCGTCAAGTGGGTCAAGCGTTCAGGTTAATTTCCAATTGGCCTAATATACGTATTGCCGTGACGGATAACCATGCATTATCATAATCATTCAGATTTTGTCTTGGGGAAATAGAGGAATTGGTGCGCTTTGTAACCTGTAATCACTATGGAAAGAAGCCGAGTTTGGCTTGGACGCAAGCCATGACAATCCGCGACCAACACAGCCCTAGGCTGACCTGCGTCCCGTAGTGAAAGAAGTACTATTATAAAGGAAAGGAAATAGGGGTACAGACATTCAGCTACAACAATATGTTTGTGTTCCCGGCGACCTCCATCCTTGCTCCAGTTTTAGACGTTTGAAATGGGATCTCAAATTATCCGATCTAGTTTTGAAGTTGCCAAGTCATGAATCAAATGAATACATTGATGAATGACATCATGAATATATAACTAACAAGGTGGTTCGCGAACCACGAGTTTCACCTGATTTCGCAATCGATAAACAGTGCTCAGTTGTTGTTTTTTCAAATATTTTTTTCAAACCTTTTGACCCCTAGATGACCTTTGACCCCATCAGCCTATTGAAGATACACATGTGGTATTACCCAATGATCATTTGTACCAAGTCTGATCACAACTGATGCAGAAGTAAAGAAATGATAGCAAGACAAATGAAAACTGTGAGACAAATTATGCACATGAATTTATACCATTTGACCTTTTGACCCCTGGATGACCTTTGATCCCATCATCCTCAAGAAGGCATATGTGATATTACCCATGGATCATTTGTACCAAGTGTGATCACAATTGATGCAGAAATAAAGAAATGAGAGCAAGTCAAACAAAAACTATGAGACAAATGATGCACATGGCCTCATATCATTTGACCTTTTGACCCCTAGATGACCTTTCACCCAATCATCCTCATGACGACACATGTGGTATTACCCAAGGATCCTTTGTACCAACTTTCATCACAATTGATACAGAAATAAAGAAATGAGATCAAGTTAAAGAAAAACTTTAACATTTTTGTAACAGACCAACAGACCAACAGACTAACAGACCAACAGACTAAAAGGAAAAGTGATTACTAGGTCTCTACCGAGCTTCGTTCAGGCGAGACAAAAATGATTAATAACGCAATAAAGTGTATTGTCCTTTTCTGGTTCATTCATATTCAAGCAAGTTGGCTGATTCCAAAGATAACTAGAGAAATTCGACTGCGCACAGCCAACTATATGCAAACGATCTCCTGTGCAAACATGGAGGTATTAAATTTCCTTCACCGATGTCTTGAAAAGTTGCTCTTTGACTATTAATCTTGATATTTGTCTAAGACGTACAACTTTAAGTCCTGCCATGATCATTAGACCGTGTTTGCTGAAAGATGGTCAAATGATTCTCGAGTCATTACGTAAAAGGTGAAATTCGGGATTTGACCTTGATCTTGAACTTATCTGACCCAATATTTTGTCAGTGAATTGTCCTGTCAAAATATTCATCCTTTTAAAATCCATGACATGTGGTCGAGTAGTGATTAAGTGATCACGGACGGACAGCCAGGACGCAGAATGCCACCGAGCATTGCGTGACGAAGACACACAAGATAGACACCATCAAACCTTGGTTGCACCACTGTGATCACGCATTCAGCGTGGACTTTGAGCGACAACGCTAGTCAACAGAGTAAAATCAATACCTGATGTATGATGGTTGTTTGAGCTCTGTAGTGGCACTACCAGGGCTATATTGCATATGCTTTACTTAGTAGTTGTCCATGAGTATTGTAAATGTTGCCATGGTAATTACCATAAATGATATTGTAAGAAATTATTGTCGAGATGTCACCTTTCTATCAACTGTCCATCCAAACAAATTAATCTCACCATTCACCTCCCACATAGCCCCAATTCTGACGTCATCTCACCCCCATCCAATTTTCTCACAACACATTATGTTTATCCAGTCTGGAATTGCAGGGCAATAGAACAACATAACAGTGAGAATTATGCCAAATAGTGTGTGATTTCAAGTTCGGGACCAGAACGAACGGCTATTTTGACACAATTTCTGGCAAATGGCCTTGAGGTTTATTTATGTGGTCGATGGAATTGGGGTGTTCAGTTATTTTTATCACTTCTGGACATCTGCCCGGTGTCGAGTTGAAGATGAATTTCAATGATGGAGGATTGTCAATCTTTCATCATATATATTACGTACAGTTACATACACACACACAAACACACATACAATACAAGTATACAAAACTAATGGTTTACTCTGTGCACTTATGTTTTTTTACTGCGCTAATTATTTATTTTATTAATCTTGTGTACTACATGATATATTTCAAATTTGTATTACTTTCTATCTTTGGACGGGTGTGATTTGTTTTGATAAAGATACAATTTAAACTAAACTACACTAAACCCGTCGAGATAACATGTAAGAGAGTGCAATACATGAGTTATTCCTTTATACATGAGTTATTCCCTTAGACATTAATAGGCATGTACAGATAGGCAACAAATGAATGCCAAGTTGGTAAAGTATTTTGCCAAACAACTGAAATTTCTCCACCCTATGTGAGCACTGGGGGGGGGGGGGGATGCCGAGATGGGCGGAAAGTTGCAACTATGTATTTGTTTTTTTAATGAGTCTTTAATATAAAAGGGAAGATCCGACTTTAAGATTGTGCGTAATAACTTCTGTTTTACTGGTGCTCTCCGAAGTAAGAATAAATCTGCTATAGAAAATAAACCACAAGGCCATGTTGCATATAGCTTTCAATAATTGTAACTTACCATCAATGATAACAACCATGACAACAACCAATGAGCTCTCATTATTGCACCTGTTGCCATTATAGTTACCATTGATGGTAAGTTACAATAATTGAAAGCCTATATGCAGTGTGGGACAGGCAGAGACTTGAACCTTGTATGTGTTGTTTATCGGGTAGCTATGTTTTACCACCAGACTACCACTGGGTTATGATAATGGCATTTGAGGAACCAGTACCCAAGACTTCCATTCTCTAGCTTATATTCCGCAGGGAGACAAGACAGTGTTTATTCAATGGATTTTTTTTTTTTGCGGAGACACGATTGCCTGTTTAAAAAGCACACTCTAAAAAATTGACAGCATAAAGTTCGTGTATTTACGCATAATACATCATTCTACATTGTATTTGACACAAGTTTTGTCCAAAACTCTTTTGCGAAATCATTTTCATGTTTGTCAAGACACACAATGATACTGAAATTTGGTTATTTTGTACTTTCTAAACGAGAATTAAGGATAAAGCAGAGAGCATTAAATGAAATCATACTAATACATGGAAGAACACTGAACAATCATTGACAATGGTATCACGATACGATCTTCTGAAATGGACGAGGAAAGATTTATATTTCGAGTGCCGTTCTATTTACAAAGGATCCGTAATTCCTCTTGAATGGAATGATCGTTTGTCAGGAGTTGACATTTCGTCCATGCTACTTTGTGATCAACTTAGTTTCTGCAAAGTTGTTCTCCTTCTCTTCCTCATTTTCATTTATATTCTTCATCCTCTTTTGCGTTCCTCAGTTTCTTTTTTTCTTATCCGCTTCTACATCATCCGTTCTACCTCACCTTTCTCCTCTTCCTAATCCTTCTCATGTCACCATCTCATTCTCACCACATCTCGTTTCATTATTCCTCTTATGCTTTCATGTCCATGATACTTCATTGATAATCGTAACATATCATCCATTTTACGATTTGTCCTTTTGTTCCCAAGATGAATTAAGAAAAATATTGTTATATTGTTAGACGAGGAAAAAAGTTTGAATGAACCTTCACTTCGACAACTACACACATATTTAAAGCAAAGTTCACATGTTTGAGAGTGTAATACGAAATATTTACACAATCAGAACTTCACACGCTATGCCAACGCAGTTTGTCACATCCTGTATTGATACCATAGAACTTGGCTCTTGACAGTATTACTGTCGTAATATAGTTGAAAGCCTCGAGATCTTAACATTGATGTCACCGGGAAACACCATTGTTACCAACATAAGTTTTATTCACCAAAAAGTTTGCTCAAGTGGAAAGAAGTGGAACGCCGACCTATATGTAGTCTAGGTACTAGACTGTGTGGTGCGTGGACACAACCCAGTCTGTTAACAACTATGTCTGGTAACACAGACTATGCCCCAATCCCATCCTCACTCCTCCTCTCATAGGGTAAGAGGAAAGAAGCCAGAGGAGCTATGACGTCATTAGGGCGTAGTCTGTGTTACCAGACATAGATGTTAACAGACTGGGTTGTGTCCACTCACCTCACAGCATAGAACCAAGGCTAACCTATATGTGGATAGCGGTCGTATTCTAGGTCCTAAGCTGTCAAGTGAATAATTTCATTGGCACTTAGATCAGTTACTTCCACATCCATACAGCTATCACAATTAAATCTGGAGACAAACAATTCGCTTACTTCCATCCTTGCTCTGACCAATGTAAGATGGAAGCCGGAGAGAAAGTATCAGTCTCAGTATACAGACCGAGTTGTGGTGATGAATTAGTATATCAGAAAGATACAAATTCGCAGCCTGGAATCTAGGATAAGTAAATCGGCGCCATATCGGTATCTAAACAGGGTGGATATCGATGATCGGCCCTTGGAAGGCCCACAACAGAGCGCTGCACAGCATGAATGTTTCCTACCACAGTGGGAGACCAAGCACATACTTGATCCTGTTAAGGGAGATGATGTGACAGTATGGATGGACAAGAGATGAATAAATGGACGACTACCTGTCAGACAGATCTGCAGATTCACCGCCCTTTTTTCTTTTATCTTACCTTATACTCTTTCAATCTACAGTTTTCAAATTGACACCTGTGTATACCATGTATCTGGTTGTGTGCGGTGTTTAGTGAGCGCGGGTTCAGGGCACTGTGTGTGTGTGTGTGTGTGTGTATGTGTGTGTATGTATGTATGTGTGTGTATATGTGTATGTGTGTGTGTGTGTGTGTGCGTGCGTGTGCGTGTTTATGGGTGTGTATATGGGGAGGAGGTGTGGGAAGGGGATCTTCACTTCTCAGTCTGAATACTTTCCCCCCATCGCCCTCTCCCGCCTCCTGATCTCATTCTCCTCCGATACATTCCATCTTCCATCCTCATCCTTTCATTCCACCTCGCTTCTTCTCCACCCTCTCCCACACCACCCCACTCCCCCGTCACGCTGCACGAGCGTGTGTTAGCACGAAGATCCAGAGCCATACACAACACAGCATGGCCAACTCAGTTTCTATAGGTATCAGCATGGCGTGTGTCGCTTTATTGGGCAAGCAGTTAACAAACATGCTATCTTCTGAAAGCGAGTTGTATGGATGTCTCTGCGTTGATCCAGACGGATACGTTTCTAATATGACGGGTCATAGATTTCCCTCCAACCAACTCAGCACTGCGCCCCTCCCAAAGTCTCCAAGATATGATAACTGAAGCAACAGACGGAAGAAACACGTGGTGCGATGTCTGGAAGGACGAAGGCATACAGACGCACAGACGCACATGCTGCGATCATGGCTACATTCCACGAGACATAGCGCATCGTCGGAAGAAGACGAGCATACCAAGAACGGCACATGAGCGCACTTAGCGTGTTTAGAGTGAAAACAAATGTGCATTCAACATTAATAGAACGTAAACATTCCGCACATGCCACTTGCCGCTATTTATGTCGTCCGTTGACAAAGCTATTGACATACCTTTCGTTTCGCCTGTCCTGTCTGTGCGTGGATTCTACAATTGAACGTGTAGAATCAAGGACGTATGAAGCACGCTCCTTTTATACACCCCGGGTAGAATATATCATGCTAACCTTGTGGAGCTGTCAGCAACCGAAACTGTATAATCCATTTTGAAAGTTTAAGTTTAGATAGAAGGAATGAGGGGTAGAGGAAGGAAACGGATGATTAGATGACCAGTCTGAATGCATGGATTAGAGAGAGAGAGAGAGAGAGAGAGAGAGAGGTGTGGGTCAGCGGGAGGTGGAGCTGATCCAAACAGCTAGGAACAGAGATTTGTGGCACGCAATGATCGCCTCCGTCTCCGGATATGGCAATAATATGTGGTAATAATTGCGGGTCGTGATCATAGCAGGACCACTCTGACGTCATCACCGGGTCAGAATTTTGTTTGAGTTGAACGATTTCACCATTATTTGTTAAAAAGTACTTCCTAAGTTCCTTTCATTTACAGTGTCATTAATACAAGGTTATGTTTCGATATGCAAAAGGGGCACAATACCTTTAACGCCACTGCCCAATTTATGCACGAGAGAGACACACCCACCTTATCGGGGTAACAACGTATCTGGCAGTGAAATGACAGGAGTTTAGTAAAGTGCTTAGGCTAAATAAACGAAGAGGCTGTTCTGCCTGGGCCTCAGACGTCGACAATGACCGAAGCTAGGAACCCCCGTAACTCGTTTGGAGCGGTTGTTTTTCTCAATCATGACAACTTAAACACGTGACTCTCCTTGAACATTCCTCCTGGGATTACCCAGTAATTTAGATACATTTCAAGCACAGTTTCCATCGAGAGTTCAGTAAACTTTGGCGAGACATCTGCGTATTGTTGCATGCAATCTACATATTATCAATATCGTGAGGAGAGCTTAACCAAATCACACTGGCAAGGAAAAGAAGAGCACACAGACGACCTAATCATGATCTACAATTACATTTCCACAAGTGATTGTTGTTTAGTCGATATTCCAGGAGGATCGTCATGGCGATGGAGTCGTGGTGATGGTGATTGTGATAAGGATGGTGATGGAAATTGCGATGGCGTCGGTGATGGGGATGGTGACGGCGATTGAAATGGCGGTGGCGATGAGAACGGTGCATGGACATGTGGAAGAACAGCCACTGGTTGAGGCATGTTCTTTTTATAACCGTAGAAAAACAAAATAAATAAAACGTAATGAAGTGGTATCAATGATGATGATGATGATGATGACGATGATGGCGATAAATAATGATGATGATTATAAACACAACTAAAAAAGTGCGTCCCCCACCCCCTAAGCAAAATAGCATAACTTTTGATCGAAAAGGTTTTGAGCAAAGTAATTTGGCAGGATTGTTTCTTAACTTATTGACTAACTTCCGTGTGAAAATCACATTAATCCAATCAGTCATGCATGAGTGAGCACACATTAAAGGCAAATATGTTGATGGTGGTCATAGTGACGGTAACAACTGTAATGGTGGTGATGACGATGATGATGGTGATGGTGATGGTGATGGTGGTGGTGGTAATAATGGTGATGATGATGGTGATGATGATGGTGATGATGGTGATGATGGTGATGATGATGGTGATGATGATGGCGATGATGATGGTGATGATGGTAATGATGGTGATGATGATGGTGGTGATGATGATGGTGATGATGATGATGATGATGGTGATGGGGATGGTGCTGATGATGATTGAAAATAACTAGCGGAAGAGGGATAAAAACACGATTATATCGTTTGGTCGTCTATCAACTATCAACCAACAAAGACAAGTGCATACTCCAAACTGCACATACATGACCTTCAAACCTGCTATTGCCTATGTAAGTATGACGCAAGAAACACTTTGCTTTTCCACCTTTGCTGTACAATAACCGATACATCTTCCGTCACCGTCGTCGTATACAACGAGGAAGTCTCCAGGATCATACGAAGGCTCGTCCTGGTACAATCACTACAGATTGGTAGACTGTATCAGAATGTTCCGTGTTCGATGTGATAAACATGGTAAATATTTGTCTTCTTCGTGTCAGCTTGAGAACCCACATCAAGTCTGGTTCGCAAATTGCCTCATTACCCTCTGAAATCGAAAGCCTCCGGAGTCGTATCCTTGGAGGAAGGGGAGGAAATTGTTGGATGCCACGCGAGCAGCCGTCAGTCTAGATTCATTACAAATTATAAAGACAGGGGTGAATTCGAAGGGGGTAGAATTCGAAGGGTCTCGCATATAAACATTGTCCAATACCGATGTCATCGTCTAAATGTATTCTCAAGGAGTCTCGTATTTATTCACGATCCATGATTCAAGGATTCAGAAATGTACAGGTAAATTGCTACCTAGAGAGGGGGTAAAGATAGAGGTAGAGAGACGGGGAGAATTAGACAGACAGACAGATAAATAGAGGGGGTGAATTTGTGTTTATGTGTATGCGGGGGGGGGGGGGTGGCTTCAGGTTCAGGAGAAATATCAATAGTTAATATGCATGATATGGAACATGACCAAGGACACTTCGTTGAACATTCCACGCCAATTTTGGTCATCAGCGCCACAAGAGCGCATTCGAACAGCTAAACGAGTCTGGGAATGGGAATGGGAAAGGTACAAAACACCCTCAGCAAGGATGGGAGTTGATATGTCTACTACATAATACAAATTGTCTCCTTTTTGTCTCTCACTTTCTCTCTTCTCTCTCTCTCTCTCTCTCTCTCTCTCTCTCTCTCTCTTCCACTCCCTCTCCCGTTCAACCCTCCATTTCCCTAGTATCTGTCTTCCCGGTTCCGTGGGTTAACATCCAGGTTCAAGAAACCTACAAGAATGGCTAAGACATCATCCGATGGGTCAAAGATCTTGCTCCCTTGTCTAGTCCTGTGGTGATCCAACCCGCTTTTAACAAGTTGAAAATTCCATTTTCTCCTCTTTCCGATCACGTGCCATTAATGCATTTGTGTACAAGAATACACAGAAATCCCATGGAGCAACATGGTGTTTGGCACACAAAGAGTTACAGAAATAATTGCATATACACGGAGAGGTGCGGCTTTGAAATGCGTTACACAACGAGCATGCCGAACGGTGTTAGAATCGTATTATGTTTCACATTACAAGAACAGTGATAGCGTCTCAAAGCATAAATGATGTTTTTGGATTGTTGTTTTGGGGGGCTTTTTTTTAAATCAAGCTTGGGTTATTTTAACAGAGCAATGAACGGTACATGATGTGTGAAAATAATTTCTTCAGGGTAAATAATGGATGTCTTTCCATTTAATAAAATGATACAATTCCTTCCGATGAGTAAAAGTTTATTTGTGAATTTATTATATCCATTTCCTTTTTGATTCATTGTGGAATTTATAAACATAATAAACATAGAAATAAATCTTTAACTCATGTACTCAAGAGTACATGACAAACCCGGTTCGATCGACAATGTATATTACATTCTTTAAACCGGATGGGCGTAATATGTCTTAAATATCGGAAATGTCGGAAATTGTCAACAATTGCCCGCTGCCTCGTAACAACCCCTCCCAAACATTCTCCCGGGCACATTTCATTATTGTGTTCAGGATTCTCATCACAAAGCATACATCAGGCAATGACACATGTACCCCCTACTGCAAGCAATGGAGGCTCTTTGTCTTGCTCCATATCTTGTAAAGTATCCAAATAATGAAGTTTTACTTTATTTTATAACGACCTGTACTTCGCACTTCCCAGGGGTGCGACCAACAATACATGGACCCACCCTGAACATTCCTTCCCCCAAAAGTCCCATGACATGAGTGCTGATCGAATCTTGTTAATACGTTGGTTGTCATGGTAATATCTTATATAAATAGTACAGGTTGTCGATGATTCATGGTTATCGGTCAATCTGTACTATGAGAGAAAATTACTTTCATGGTTAGATTCCTCCACGAACATTCGACATTCCATGTTTATCTAAGGGATATTAATATGTATAGGGTTATTAATCAAGATTTTAGTTTGATTTGCAAAGATGCATTTTAATGCAACTACTTTGGCAACACGGCAAAAATCAGAAATGTGTCCAACATGAATTAAGCATTGCTGACCAAATTATAACACACACACACGCGCGCGCGCGCGCGCACCTATCTCGTCACATGCTCATTCTCTCCTCTCTCTCTTTGTCTCTACATGTCGTTCTTCTTTTTTCTATCTCCCTTTCACCTTCCATACCACCCCCCCCCCCCTCTATCTTTGTTTCTCTCTCTCTCTCTCACCCACTCTCTCTCTCTCTCTCTCTCTCTCTCTCTCTCTCTCTCACTAACTCACTCTCTCTCTCTCTATCTCTCTCTCTCTCTCTCTCTCCATCTCTTTCACTTCCCCCATATGGAGACCACATGTGCAAACCGAATAAGACCACGATCGCTTATTGATTTCTGTGAGGGGAGGCGTCGCATGCATCCCCCTCCCAAACGACACCCAAGAACCCCACAGGGTCCCAATTACCCCCCTTCATCGCATTTCCTGTGCGCCCATAAACTTTATTTTCTGCCTTCCGAATCTTGATTTCTACCGATAAGACGTTACAATTAAGGACTGTCTGAATCGCAGCAATTCAGCGATTGTGAAGCTCCTATAACAAGTATGGTTTGACAATATAAAGCTTTGGATTATCATGAAAGCCTCGTAACTTTTTTATCATGCGATAAAAATACAGACATTTACCTTACAAAAGCGATTGTGATTTGAGATCACCTGGTGCGAGGTCAGAGAGGTGGGAACAATAAATTACATAGCAGCTTTTATTTTGTTAGGACTTATGATTGTCTTCACGTATTTGTAATGGTTGTTTACCATTATGTAGTAAATCAATTTTCAGAGGTTTGATCTTTCATGTTTGGTACATCAGTGTACGACCTGACAATAGGCACGTGAGGAAAAGGCTTAGACACGCACCTCAGAATCAAGAAAGTCAGAATCAAGTCAGAATCAAGAAATTGATAAGTTTGATTGATGAACTGTGTTACCTTTTAAAACCACATTGACAAAACATGGGAGCGTTCCATTTTCCCTCTTCTTCTGTTTTTTTTTTTGGAGGGGGGGGGGGGGGGCATGTTGAAATGCTGAAATGCCCCCCCCCCCCCAATACATTGCAATAACAGGGGAGTCTTCTTGTTGTTGCCGTTGTTTGTGTTTGTATTGTTTTCCAGCCCCTGCCCCCCCCCCCACCCCCTTCACCACCACCACTTTTTTTGTTTTTAGAATAGGCAGTACCATCAGACCCCAGATTAGTTTTGGAGTTAATGCTCGTTCAGTCATCTGCCTTTGGGCTTCATGTATACTCTCAATCACGTGATTAGTTCTGACTTGCCACGTAGTACCCATCATCTCCTCGTTACGTTCAGTGCCGGATACCATCACCCGAATGGCATAGGGGCACTTCAGACCTCTGCAAGGGGTACGTCATGGGTCATTAAGTGCGGAATAGGGGTGTATGAATTACGCCACAGGTGCAATCCTCTATGTTCAGATGGATGTTCTGTATAACGAATATGTTGCGATCCTCTGATTCAACGGTGACGTTTAATACCTGAAACCCAATATACTCACTGTCATTTCTAGAAATTCGCCATAATACTCATGTTACTACAAACATTATTTTTTCTTGAAATGTTGGATATTTATAATGTAGCATCATGTTATCATGTTATCGACGTTTTTTGGAAAAGGGTTTCGTTAACTATTATTATATATCCTTATTGAAATCATTAATGAGATGTTCACTTTTGGACAAATATGGGCCTAACGATTCTGTGTGTATCAGATCATAATTTCTGAACACAAAAATGCGTATTTTGCACGACACATGTAAACCTGCAAGATATTTTCTGCCAAAAGAATCATGCGCTATTAATGACACTGTGATGGCAGTTGCTAGTTGATAGACAGGTGTGATACCCAATGGACATTGTTGTGTTCTGAATTGATTATCTGATACATACACATATATATATTTACGTCCAGATTTGTCCAAAAATGAAAGACTCAGTAAATATTCTTTGGATTATTACTACTATTAGAATAATGATTTATGAAATATCACAAATATTGCTTCCAAAACATATGACATCCGTAGACTTTAAGATATGTAAAGTTCAGCTTGATTAGAATTTATTTAATTTGATTATTTAATTTTTAAACATTTTTTAAACGTGTCAAAGGTTTTTTTTGTAAAAACTCAGTATTAAAGAACTTACATCAAACGCTTAAACAAGAACAAAATGTGGGGGCAGGACTAAATGTTCGAGAAGGTTAAAGTTCTTTTACAAAAAATAACACATAAGCCACCAAAAAAAAAAGGAATTCAATCTGATGGATCTTATTTTTCGGGAGACAGTCTGGTATAGAAACTCGCAAGGGAGCACTTAATGTCATCTCCTACGTGACATCATCAAGCAGCGTGGCCAACGTTTGCGACGTGATCAATCATCCAAGTTCACCCGTTCGTTATCTGTCTTATTTTGACGGATTTGTTTTTATTATTCTTCTTCTACTTGCCGCTGGAGAACGATTTTCCTTCTGAAAATAATGCCGCTTCTTAAGAAATTTCAACTCATTGTGTGAAATTGTTCTCAGCATTGTACTAGTTATATACTCACATCCGATATAGCCTCATGTTGTCTGTCACACAAGGAGGGTTAAAATATGACCACTTCCCTCTACTTCCCTCTACTTCCCTCTACTACATACACACTCCGCTTCCAGGTCAGGCAGTCAGTCAATGTGTCTGAAACAAAGGGTCTGAACCTGCACAGACTACCTCTCATATGTTTTGCACATCTCTTCTGATAAGTTTGTTGAGACACAACTGCAACCCACGGACACATGTTTCGCGAAAGTGGTTTAATTGAGTCAGTTTCTTTAGACTACGCCACCCCGCCCCTCTTTCGTCCCTAACTCGCCCCTCCTCCATCCCCATCCCACCCCTCCTTAACCCCCACCCCACCCACCCACCCCACCCCTCCAATCACATCTTTCCCCTGCCCATACTCATTAAGTTCTCGTGCAAAAAAAGCGGGACACGCCCATGCATCTTATGGATCACGGCAGTCGAAGAGGGAACAGGCTCCCAGAGAAAAATGAAAAGTGATACGGATCCCAAATTTCATTTCAGCACTAGGTGGACAATTTGGAAGTGTTGCTTCTAATAAAGTCCGAAACAGCGCAAAGAGTCACATATGCACTCAATCAAATTGCCCCCTCCCCTTCTCAGGAAATGAGAAAACCGCTGACTAATAGGTTTTAGACGTGCGACTTCGCGACACGAATGAACTCTTTCAAATTGTGTTTTTCTATAAAATAAGGCGTTGCGTTGCAAGCATTCTAACTCAGAGTGTATGAACGAAGCTGCTACATAGGCTAAAGTAGAGCGCAGGCAAACAGT
Organism: Arbacia lixula; assembly: GCA_963669155.1. Classification (NCBI taxonomy): domain Eukaryota; kingdom Metazoa; phylum Echinodermata; class Echinoidea; order Arbacioida; family Arbaciidae; genus Arbacia; species Arbacia lixula. Next base: position 22,076,191 of record OZ022588.1, read on the forward strand.
AAGTTGGTTCAACGAATGTATTACAAATGCAAACATACAATCGTGACAGAAATTGAGTTAACGATCATTCGGCATACGCCTACATGAATCACGAACTACAGTCAATTATACCCGAATTAGTGCGTTTTATCCACTCAAGAGCACGGCGATTCGGAATGTCATTAAGCACATCGTGCCCGCTAGCGAGGACCCAAATAATGTGCTTCTTTTTCTAATTCGAAACAAAATGGCAGTCCTTATTTCAAAAGTATAACGTTAGGGTACCACCTAGAAAGTTAATGATTCGTTTACCATTAGTATCAGGATGAAGTGAGCCTGCAAAATACATTACATCAGAAACCTGTTGGATCGATACGCAATCAAACCTGAATTATGACGTTTAAAAAATAATGAATGCTCTGGTATAAAGTCCACAGTGTGAAAGGTATGTTTTGCACTTCTTCACTTCGTAGGTTTTGAACCACTTTCCAACTTAGCTTGCTATTTTAGGACGAAACATTGATATATCTTTACCTCTTCATGCGCCAACGATGCATTCTCACACTAGCAACGCGCATAATCACACACTCTTAGGAACTTCAACGCGCGAACTTCAAAAGGGCGAGCGGCAACGACAACTACAACGGCATTCGCTTGAACCCAGAGGCGGATGCAAGCGGGACGCAAGAGGCGCGCGCCCTCTCTAATTTTGGAGGATGACACACTAAACATACATTACATGTAAATATAAAAATATTCAAGAAAAATTCAGTCTGTGCCTTCTCTATTATTTTTCAAATTTGCCGTCGGCGCCCCCTCTATTCCAAAATCATGGATCCACGGCTGTGAACGCATGTGTAGTGTTAACACTCTCTAGGTGCCACCGATGCGTCGTTGCACAAGGCACACAAGAGCCATACAGAAGCCGCTTGTCTGGCACATGAAGATTTACACCTTTCAGTCCCATAAGCAAAGAATTGTGTTATAATTGACATGGAGCTCTCATTGTTTGGTACTGAGAGAGTTAGCGAGCGCGGCAATCGAGGCTGAGGGGTGACGGCTAGAGGGCCGCGGGTTTGACACCAGGGTGATGGAGAGGCGAACTGCTGTCAGCACAATCAGCACCAGCCGGCTCGCTTTAGATACACCTGTCCGACTCGCTCGACGTCACATGACATCGTCAAGTTCAAGAGGAGCTAAATAAGGTCCTCTTACTGATTCTTCTCTTTCTTTTTCCTTCTTTTTCATCTCCTCCTAGATTATCTTTAGTATCATCTTCTTCGTTAGCTTCTATATTTCAGTGGACATCCGCCCAACTTTTCTTATGCATATTGTTTCTTCGTCTTCCACCTTTTCTGTATCTTTTTAGAACAATTCCTTTCGTTCTTTGTTTTCTAATAATTCCCCTCCTTCTACCCGTTCTTCATCATCTTCTTCTCGTCCAATTCCATTCTCATACATCATTTCATCTCTCTAGCATATCTATTCTTCATGCATGATGATAAATAGTTTTGCCCCGTTTCATATATGTTACCAAATGCGCCAAAAAAAAATCTTTCCTTGTAATCTGCACTTATAAAGGTGTTCAAGATCAGCATCCTCTTTCTTTCACAAGTTTGGCTTCTGTACCCATTGTTTTCACGCCTCTTGTCACAGCTGAATCACTAGTCGTTCTTATCATCTAATTCTTATTCTCCTCAGTTTCCATCCCAAGTGGATCTCATTATAATGTCCCCACTGTCCTCCACTCCTCATTCTTTTCATCCTCCTCCTCCTTCTCCTCCTCCTCCTCCTACTCCTACTCCTCCTCCTCCTCCTCCTCCTCCTCCTCCTCGTCCTCCTCCTCCTCCTCGTTCTCCTCCTCCTCCTCCTCCTCCTCCTCCTCCTCCTCCTCCTCCTCCTCCTCCTCCTCCTCCTCCTCCTCCTCATTCTCCAACTCCTCATTTTCTTCCTCCTCCTTCTCCTCTTCCTCCAACCCCTCCTTTACTATACTTCATCGTCCTCTTCTATTTTCTTCCCAACTTGATCTCATTTTCATACGTTCATCTGGCGGTAATTATCACTAAGTATCGCTATCAATGCTAGCCACCTGCCCGGCCAATGGAATGCATGCGCGTTCCCGAGGGAGCGGCAGGTTGTCTTCAGTCAGTGTCATGTTCCACACTTCTCCCTAGTCTGAATTCCAAGCTGTCGGGCATTTTTTCAATCCAGAATCGTCCAGGCTGTTTGGCATTTTCAATCCAAACTACAATAGTTCAATACACAGGTCTGGCTGCAGTAGACTAATCATTATTAATTTCTTCTCCCGCTCGTCCAAACCCTGCATGACAGACTGAGAAAAGAGAGGGATGATACAATGACTAGCCTTAAAGTACCAGACTCTATTTGTCAATTGGGATCAGAATGTTTAAAAGCCTGGAAGGCAGGCTACAGTAGCCTTATCACTCGCCTTTTCATCTTCTGCGTGAACATACTGAAAAAAGAGGGATATTCTTTTAAATATTGTACCCTATTTTACAAATTGGATTATAAATTGCCAATAATCTAGAAGCCACGCTCGTTAAGATCATCGTACAGTCATCATAAACATAATGAAGACGTAGCTATGTATGGGTTATTGCACGCAATTTACTCATTAGATTGTGTACTTCACATGGTATCATAATCAACTTTCGAATCCAAAGCATTCCACTTCATGAATATCTTCACCTCAACAATTTCTCCTCCCTATCATTCTCCTCTCGTTAATATTCTCCTTTTCCTCTTACCCTCTTTCCCTCTCATCCTTATTTTTCTTTTCCTTCTCTTCTGCTCTTCCTGTTCCGCCACTTCCTTCTCGTCTTCGTCGATCTCTTTTCCCATCTTAGAGAACTTAGCATCACCATCGTCATCGCTATCGTCATCATCATCATCATCGTCGTCGTCGTCGTCACCGGGTACGCATAATAAGTGCTTGGCCCATGTTGATATGCTATACGGTATCTTCAAAATCGTCAAAATGCTGTCGTCGCTGTGCAGCTCTATTTTTGCATACGCAGGAATATGTGGGAAATGCAATTATACGCGTGTCATCATCAAAAAGTCGTCAATGGAGAAAGAACGCGAACTATCCTGGATATGTAATCCAGGGGCCACATTCTTATAACCATGCAATTCCACCCCCACAAACACGCACGCACGAATATATCTACGAACACATGTTTGCATGTTCTATCGTGGAATATAACTCGTCCTAACTCGAAACCCGGTAAAGTTTCATTCATCTTCCATTTTAATCTCAATTTCTACATTTTTCAAGTCATTTCTCACTCACCATTAGGATCTTGCTTATTATCTCTGTCAATGTTCGCCTACTTCTCATGTTACTTAAACTACCCCTTGAAACCCATTTCGGCGATATTCGTCTCATTGCCTTCTTCTTCTTTCTTTCTTTCCACCCTTTATTACTTGAATTTTTATTCTCTTATCAATTAATTTCTCCTCCCTTTTCTCCTCTCCTTCTTTTTCAACTTCTTCTTCTCCTTCTTCTTCTTCTTATTCATCTCCTTCTTCTTCTTCTTCCTCTTCTTCTTCCTCTTCTTCTTCTTCTTCTTCTTCTTCTTCTTCTTCTTCTCCTTCTTCTTCTACTTCTTCTCCTTCTTCTCCTTCTTCTTCTTCTTCTTCTTCTTCGTCTTCTTCTTCTTCTTCTTCTTCTTCTTCTTCTTCTTCTGCTTCTTCTTCTTCCTTTTAAGACCTGCAATTCTTCCGATTTTATCTTATTTACTTCTTCTCATTGATGTCCTCGATCTTCTTGTATCATGCATCATGAATGAAACTATCTATTACAGAGGTTATTAAAATACTGGTTCTAGTTTGCCCTCTTCCAGATATGAGACATTCCGACAGAGAAACATAATATAATCAAGAATCTTGCAATCACCTTAACAACGAAGCAAACAACAACCTAAATACGGTAAACATCATTTAAATAGCCTGATTTCTAGGCGGTAGGCATTTTATAATCAAAACTATTCAATGGACAGGTCCGGCTGCATTAGACTAATCTTTCTCCTCTTCGTCTCTGACTCGTCCATATGTGGAAACAGTGTTGAATATCAAAGTAACTAGTCTTCTAAATACTAGAACTTTTTTTATAGCTTGAAGAAGAAAATGTCCGACAGCCTGAAAGCCAGGCTAACAGTCCTCCATCCTGACTCGGCATCTCTGGTAATACTGGCACATGCTGATGTAGCAGGGTCAAATGGAGAAAAAATGTTAAATCTGACAAACATGACAAAAAAAAGTCCCCAGACAGAAGCACGTATAGAACAGACGGAATTCATGCTTCATACACACACACGTGCTAACAATTTGATAGGGGTTTATCACGATATGGTGTATTATTGTACTTCCCTACCTTTTCCAACTTTTCTCTAGATAGCATTTGCCAGATGTTGAAACTCTTATAGATCTGCATCTTGGGGTAGTGTTTCCTTGGTGAAGCAGTATTTTCAAATACTAATCTGGTCATCGTGCATACAGAGTAGACTGACTGGTATCACCATGATTTGAGTACTATTGTTGGTCCTCTCGTTTTTTCCTATCCCCGCCCCCTTCCATCCGCCCCTCCCCCCATTCTTCTCTCTCTCTCTCTCTCTCTCTCTCTCTCTCTCTCTCTCGTTCTCTTTTCTGTCAGTCTTTTCTTTCACATGCACACGTTCATACATCACCCACCCCCCTCGTTCTCTCTCGTTCTCCCTGTCCCTCTCCCTTTTGCTCTCTCATCATCACACACTCACATACGCATCACTTTCTCTCGCTACCCCTCACTCAATATACGTAGACCCCCCCCCCCCCCCTCTCTCTCTGTCTGTCTGTCTCTCTCTCTGTCTCTCTCTCTCTCCCTCTATCTCTTTCTCTGTCTCTGTCTCTCCTATTTTTTTCTCTCTTTCTCCCCCCCTCTCTCTCTCCCCCCCCCCCCCTCTCTCTCGCTCTCTCTCTCTCTCTCTCTCTCTCTCTCTCTCTCTCTCTCTCTCTATTTCTCTCCATCTCTCTATCACAGGTCTAGACCAACAGACTTTGGACCGATCTCCCTATCTGTTCCATCCATTACGACGGACGGAAAAAAAAGAATGCTTCCGTAGTGAATTTACTTACTCCTAGACTTCTTTACAAACAAGCAAAATAAACTCAGTGAAGATACATTCACACAACTCTCAAAAGCAAGCATGGTTATCGTCAAAACCTTCATTCAAATAAACTACATTATAATGGCAAGAAAGACGAGCATACAGAATACATTTTTTTTTTATTGATGCCTGTCCCCGCATTTTCTGTTTCTGTTTTTCTTTATGTTTGTTATTTTCGTCTATCCCTGCACATTACTTCAATTGTCTCTACTCTCCATCGATCATTTCCCTCTCTCGGCCTAGTCCTGGACTTGAAAACATATCGTTTCGTTTGCCTGAACACACAGCCACCCACTCACAGTAGGAAATTAGGGTGATTGCCCTTTTCTCTATATGTCCATGTCTATCCCATTTTATTGGATTTCTGTTTCGGTTAAATAGCATAGCCTTCAAATCGCTCTTAAAGGTTCAGTAGAAACCTTAACCCTAACCATGAACCGCAAATAGTGGCCTGCGTCAGTAGACCAAGTATTGGCAATGCACCCTCACATTTCACGTCTGAATTTAAGGTAGTAGATAGTAACGCATGGAAGATAACATGGGTCCTAACCTCCTTAACTCTTAACCTGCCATTATCGCATTTTTGCGACTAAGGAGTAACGGGCCGCTGTCGCAAATTTGCGACCAAACTGTAATAGAGAAAACCTCCGGCACAGAGGGGTTTTACCCCCGTCAAGTTAAGAGTTAATGTGAACGACTCTATCGTTTTATGACGATTCGTCCATGTGATCATGGAGTATGTGAACTCAAACCTGACTGGGAGCTGTGGTTACGACACAATTATGACTCCTTTACAACTAGTATTCCTTACCTTTAAATGCACATTCCACAGTTGGTTATTCATAAGACATTCATAAGAGCATATTCTAGACTGGGATTAAACTTTTACAAGATTCCAAAATAAACGACTGTTTAAAATTAATTCTAGCAAGTGGAATTTTAACAGTTTAGCGAATTGGTACAGTGTGTGTAACGAGACGAAACGGATGAAAGCCTCTACTTTCACTCAGTTTGTTGCGAAATGTAAAAAAATTATATCATTATACCCTACATCATCACCCCACCCCCACCCTCACCCCCCTCCTCACCTACTGTAATATCCACCGCAAGCCAACTCTCTACACTATCCCCTAAAATTCAATTTGTTGTGACATATGGAATAATATCATTATATCTACTCTACTCTGGGATCTATGTGTCCCACCTCCACTTGCTTTTGCTACGATGGCTGATCACAGGACAATCAAAACAAGCACCGGAAAACACATTCTAATAACATGTACAAAAATTGCGTTTTGAAAAAGTACTGTGCGATATGAGTCCAAGTGTTGGCCTGTGAAACCGAAAGTTCATTATAATGCATGTCTATATCGTGAAAGTGAAACACGAGTAATCTTTGAACTCTTCAAATATCGTTGTTTTACTATGAAGACGGCTTCGCCTTTTTGCAAGTCAAACATAAACAAGGATATTTTTTGTAAATTATCCTGAAAAGGTTCATAAAGCTGCGAATATGCAATTCAATACACGTTTTCGTTAAGGTATCCTGCTGATTCCTGTCGCGTTTCATGACTTTTGCAAATGGGCTAATACGTCTTTAAAGATTCATAAAATAACGCAGCATGCATGCATATTCCACCAAGTCTAAACTCAGCCTAAACGATGCTTCTCCGTGCACCTTGTGGTGGATGTTACCCGTGCACAGAGTGAGAGATATTGTTTGCACTTCATTCAAACACTGAGTTACTAATAGTACCCCCCAAAGCTTGTCCGAGTTTTGTCCGAGTAGCAACAGCTATGCATTCTACCCAATGAAACTAAATCACTTGATACGAGTGGATGTCATCAATACGCGGTTAGGGAGGAAGTTGTGGATACATTACGAAAACAAGTTATTAGACACCAGTCATTCCATATTGTTTTAAGGCCATCATAAATTTAAAACAACAGACTGTGACGATAGCAAAATACCTAAAGTTCAAAATGGGGATCATGCAGTGACGGGATTCGAATTGATTTATTACAAGGTAAGCGTTCGTTGGATCCGACTGGCACCCTCGACACCTTACACTATTTCACCTAGCCTAGCTCCGCTTCATACATCCTTGGTCCTAGTCTGTTTCGTTCCAATGCACTGCTGCTACAAGACAACTGAGTCTGGACACTATTTCACCTAGCCTAGCCTAGCCTAGGTCCACTCCATACATCCTTGGTACTAGTCTGTTCCATTCTGATGCACTGATGCTACCAGACAGCTGAGTCTGGACACTATTTCACCTAGCCTAGCCCAGCCTAGCCTAGGTCCGCTTCATCCTCAGTATATTTCTGTTTCGTTTTTATGCACTGCTGCTACCAGACAACCGGACACATAAACTATTCCTGTTTACCTTTAAATCGCAGAGAGAATCAGGCACGGGAATAGGCTTTGTGTCTAGATGTAGTTGTGGTTGTAAACAGTCGAGGGTGGAAACAAAACTAGGTAAAATAGTGCAAGGTGTTGGGGGTGCCAACATTATCTAACAAGCTTGGCGAAACGAGTTCAATAGTGTGTCGCGGTGTTTCTTTGCCCTGTTTGCTGTAGTACTTGCGTAATGATCTCCTTTTGAATTACGATATTTATTGTCCATCAGGAAACTCACTTTTCAGATGGTTTTAATGTGACAGGGAAGAAGAATGCCATTTTGTAAGTACATGTACCTGTAAGTTTGTTAATTGCTTTGCAGTTTTAGTTTTTCATCCTGAATCTAAAGAGGAGATTTACTGCATTTATCTTGAAGTAACTGTCAGTCAAGATGAGTATTATGAGAACACTTCCTTGAGTAATCATCTTCCCGGGAAAACAAATAATTTCACCGCACGCACAATGTTCTCATTTGCATCTTCGGGATGAGGGACATACATGTATATACAAGTTTCAACGTTTCTTTTCATGACAAAATAATTCTTCTCTAAAGGTTTGGGTTGGTAATACATGTATAGTTAAACCCTTTCAATGGGCGAAACTACCAATCCATTAAAATGCCATTCAGATTGTACGTATTTTGTGTGCCACAGGTTATGCGAGGGTTAAAAGTGTCCTATCACATATTAACCAGTATACTGCTTATAACGGCGGAGTTTTGAAGTCAGGACTGACTAGCACTAAGACCTTTTCTCCTCAGATTGAAAGGGCTGCTAGACTCCTAAGCTTTGTAGACAGATAAAGCAACAAACACCATTTAAGAAGGTATTACAGGATCGGGCACACTAATACACGCAGATATGAAGAACAAATCATATTTGAGGTCCTCTGAACCATATCAACCAACCAGCAGGTTGACAATAAATTTACTGATTATTTGGTGACGTTATCGCTCGAGTTGCAGATGTCACCTTTCATTTAAAAGCTGTTCACATGTTATAATTTGTTTATGCTAAAATCAATTTATGCATTATCCATTTACATTGTATAATTGTAGCAATTTGCGCAGTTCAACGGATCCTCTGCTTTTACAGATTCCATCATTCAAAACAAAAGTAACGCTAGGTGATCGAGCATTTGCTTGTGTATCCCCCACGCTCTGGAATAGCTTACCCCTGGAAGTTAGGAAAGCACCATCCGTAAATAACATTAAATCAAACCTCAAAACACATCTATTTAATTAGCAACAAACATTTTAGGAGTCCTATAAAGTGCAGTAGAATAGATACTTTATGGAAAAGTTTCTGCGCCCTATAGGCCTAAATGTATATTAATATTATCATTATTAGTAGTAGTAGTAGCAGTAGTAGTGGTAGTAGTAGTATATCAATATGATAAAATTTTTGTACATGTACATAACAGTAAACCTTTCTTGAATGGAACTGAATTTCTTGAAGACTACTGGTGAAAAAGTCACATGTTGCACTCAAAAAGTCAACAAAACAAGCGTTGGAATATCCTTGAGTTCACCTCTCCATAAAAAACAAGGACTGCCAGCACTTGACCTAATTTTGTCATCCGGGTTCCGAACATTTGATATTTTGTGCGTTCTGTATTACTCATTAACCGTGTTCAATCTTTATGTGCCTTCGATATAATTTGGCATGAGTAAAATACGTTATTTTCATCTGGCACTGAGAGTTTTTTTTTAATGGTGCTAGGCCACACACCTCTAAGTTGCATACTGGGTCGCTAGCCTACAAACCCGTATGTGCGGTCGTGCTGAGAACCCTCCTTCGTTCACACAGGAAGGAATCTGTGTTTTTAGGCCAGTTGTGGGGTCTAAGTTGGTCGTCATCATTTAGATCTTGGGGAAAATACTCTCTCCCCTGACGCGACTTGACCTGGGCTTAAAGGTAACGATTCATCTTGCTCAAATACTCGGATCAAATATGTGGAAATATAATAGAGGTCGTGCAATGTGATGAGAGAATATGTCACGTGTTTTCCTTGAGCACTGCAATCATTAGGAATCGACTAATAAAACCGCTACTGCCACTGCTACAAATTGGTGCTATGAGTCAAAGCATTAGCCCTACCTAATAAATTACTGCAGTTGTGTTGGGTTTTTTTTGTGTGTGTGTTTTTTAATAGAAGTATAATGTGTGAACATTTAGGCCCAATTGCCATCAATACTGATGTGTCCAAGGGCGGGTTGTGGTGACCCTACCATCGCCTCAGATAGTTTTTAACCATGTACCTAGTCCTTAGGTTCAGTCTCTATAATTTGCACAATATTGCACGATTACGATCTCCAAGACGCGTGACCGATAACATAAAGACTGAATTATTACTGAAACACTGGTGAAACTTACATTAAGAAAGTAAGGAACCCATACAAAGAGCATGCGGCATTTTGTCTGGGACTGAAACTTGTTGTAATGATCGTGAATCACTATAAATACCTACTCCTATCATTGCTATAATGAACAGAGTAGCATGATGGAGAGACTGCATAATAAACGGATTTCCTTGAATTGGATGGGAGTGCCTGTCTTTTCATGAAACCTTGTGAGTGTTGTATTCGATCTAAGCCTTCCTTCAAATGAAGTTTTTTGGAGAGAACAAACATTTTCTTTGATGGGATATGTTGCATTTTTAATACAGTACAAATACAACACCTGGAAGGTTTTCATGGTGAGGAGCTTGAATTGAGTCGCGCCCCTTTGTTTCCGTCGTTGCTTGGGTTTCGTTGTAGCAAGCATGTTAGAGGCAAATATAGCAACAAGGGAATATTTTTTAGCCCCTTCGGCTACGCACCCCTAGATGATTGAACACTTTGGTGCAAGTGGGTGGCTGAAAAGTGAACCGTTTAGCACAAGATAAATTGAATCTGGAAATATAAAACGTGTACTATTGTATACAAACTCGTCGTCTCACTTTCTCTCTAATATAATTCCTCTTTTAGCGTCTTTTTTTCACTTTCACGCACTTCACTGCTTTGGTTCATGTTGGTTCATGTCTCCTGCGATTGATAAACAACTTTATACGATGAAGATTTACGAAACATTGGCAGCTTCTTGTACCAATCTAATAAACAAGGACAACATAGAAAATAATGTACTTTTGCACCGTGCGTACGAATTCAAAGAACATGCAAATCTGATATGTCTATTTGCAGTAGATTACGATGTGGTTTATTGGAATTACATTTTTGTGTGTGTTTTTCACGAATCGGGTATGAAATGAAGAAGTCCTCATTAATGTTTTATTCAATTGAGTTTAAAAAAAAGGCCTAGACCAACTTTTTGGACATACCGGCTGATGTTCGTTGTTGCTTGAAGAAAGCTCTGACGGTAAGCACGGTTGTTCCGACCCTCGCATCCTCCCTCACGAACGCCGCATAGCTCCGGCGATCGAACACGATCTTCCCGGGGGTCTTCCCCGCGTTGTCGTTCATCAAGGCGTCCGACGTCGTCGTCGTCGACACGGACTCATAACTCGGCGGTGCCGTTGCTGCTGCCAAACCGTCACTGGTTGACGTTGACAACGACGAAGACTCGTTCGCGAGGTGCTCCCCCAACCGCATGGCTCGCACCGCGTCTACGTCCACTCGGCGACCAGCCATGTCCCTGCCGACTTGGCCTGGCCCGGCGCGGGTGGCCGGGCTCTCGACGAACAAAATCCCGACGAGAAGGAACAGGCAGGTTACGAAACGCAATTGTCCATTTCTGGAGTGCATGCTGGCCATATATTTCCGCGGGATCCGCGACACTTTGCCCGAGAAGAAGAGAGAAAGCAGGTAGGTTTTGCAAATTGAATTATAGTTTCCCGATTTAATTGCGTCAGCAGCTCTGGGCCGTGGCTGAGGTGAGTGACTGTGGCGGCTGCTTGGTCCGAGATCTGCGAGAGGGATGGCGGGCTTTCCGTAAACAAAACTCCTAGCACTATGTAGCAGGTGCAACAGTATCGTCGCAATCGATCCTATGGGTGTCGTCTGCACACACCCGCCTATACGGTTTGCAGCATCGCACACGAGTCAAACTGAACTAGCTCTTGGGAACGAAAGAAAGTGGGAGGGGTTCTTTCGTGAAGTTCTTGAAAGAGTTCAACTCAAACTGAACTCAAAGCTGACCACCGCCCGCAACGACAAAACGCCCCGTAACAATGCTCCCGTCGAGCGCAAGACATACACGTTTATCAATCTTCGCCCGCAACAAATTTAGGCCTAGACTTTTTACCAATGTTTTAGCCTATGCTCCCTGAGTAGCGCACGGGCAATGTTAAACTGTGCTTCTGCCAAATCGAATTGGTAGGTCAACCTTCGAATCTCAGCAGGTCGCCGTGGCTCGGATTCCAAACTCACATAAGCTCTACTCATCTTCACTGTCATGACTCTGCCAGATTCCTTGGCTTCATGTTGTCATTTATTCTAACAGTAACATACTTCTCCGTTGTTATATTTTTGTTTATGTCTGGGCGTTTGAACTACAATAATACGAACAACCGCAGTGAATTGTTAAATACACAGAAACCAACATTTTGGATTAACTAGACAGAATTTATTGGTGTCATGCCTGCAGTTTCGTCACTTTACAGCATAACATGAGAGACAATCGAATCTATAATGGAGAAATTGATTCAATTTGGCGAGGTAGGCGCAAGGGATAGCTAGCGAGCTCAAAGGTCATGCATCTGTTGAACAGGCTGAAGTTTGATGATGGTGTCATCGCTGAGCTTAGGCGCAGAAGACCAACGCACACTTTGTCTACACGACTGCAACGCGACAGCAACAACACTCTATGAAAAGAAGTGGTATTCCGAAAACGAACTTAAATTTTTGAATTCAGTTTCGACTTATGTCCCCTACAATCCTAAACTGTTATTTTCCTGTTGCTTTAGTTTCTTGTTCTTTTTTAATGAAGTAACTTTTCAGAATACCAACTGATTGCCTTCAGTTAAACATTTTAGACCTCAGATCCTGGAACACCTCCTCTGATTGCATCAGCTACTTTTCTATTTGTATGGCTGAAACACACTGTACAATACCATTTGTATATCCATCATGACTATTGAAATATGAAATTTCGCAACCACCACTGACCGCTATGATGGGCAATCTTCGGACAAGCTTTTTACATTTCAACGGAGGCAGGCCTTGGTCGAGGGGTTCATGATCACTTTCCCAGATGTTTTGATATTTCCCTTCTTTTCCTTGTTTGTTGTTCTGTATCACATTCCGATAACTAGCATAAAAGCCAGTTGTTGTTTAGTTCTTCATGTTGCAATAATGTTCCGAGTTCTGCATGAATATAATTATGTTACTCAGTCCGAGACTCCAACTCGACTACACTGATGTGAATGAACTGTTTAACCATTCACGTATCTCTAGATGTTAGATGGCGCTATAGAATACCGAAGCGTGACGTCTTTGAGTATATTGTCACGACAACTGGTTCTAAACTACGCGAGTAGAGCGGGCAGCGGTGATCATAGCGGGCACTCATTATTGCGAGTGCCCGGCACTAGCCCGCTAGACAATATCGGACCGGTAAACCTCTTACTGGATTGATTTTGTTTAGAACCCGTTGTCTTGACAACAAAAGAGAAGGTACTGCACGATAGACTAGCGCATGGACTTCCAACTTCAATGGGAACTCCAGCCGTAACAATAAGTTCGTCTAATTATAAGCAGAGCAAGAACGGGTTGACAGAAACTCGGACAACCATAAAGAAAGCTATGAATGTTTTAATGATACGTAGTAAAATTGACATTTTGGGGAGGCAAATTGGTAACTCGTTCATGAGAACGTGACGTCATGGGCGTACTTTGCTGCCAATATTTTGCATGCTTTGATCTCCAAATGTTCATATTTGCATTGATTTCCCAACTGACTTTTTTTGGCCCAATTGTCATGAATAGTAACATGGGCACACCGTCCTTCAGGGAATAATTAGAATTTTCTTTCAAAAACATAAAATACCTGTATCACTTCTCCTCTCCTCCTCTGTACTCCTCCTCCTCCTCCCCGCCCCCCCCCCCCCCCCCCCCCTGCTCTCTCGGGTCGAATTCCCGCAGAGAAAAATCAATTTTAACTTTAATAGAAAACAATACACGAGTCTTATGAAAAAAAATGAAATCAAACCACCAACAGACCATGGAGCAATGATATAAAGCTCCATTAACTAGCAAACCACTAATTTCAAAAGTATGTTATGTAAAACATGAACCTTTTAATTACCCACGGGAGGGGTGGGACGGATGTGGCGGAGGGTTCGAAAAAATCTCCCTGATGCAATTATGCACTTGTTTTTGACCACCACCAGGATTTCATAGCACACACGCTCGGCTACCAATATTGGCATACACTCCAATCCGGAAGAGTGCCATCTCTCGACGCCTGCGTTTACATTTTCTTCGCTTTGGACTTAATTTTCCTCGAACGATTCTCTATTTTTGTCCTTGTTTTCTCAAAGAGCAATGCTTATTGAGCAATATAGATTGCGCTCTTCACGTAGAACATATCTTGGTGTATGTTTTATGAATCGAATGGTTAATTGTGATTAAAGTTTAAGTCACTTTGGTAATTTTCTCCGAAGAGTGATGAATATGATTTTTTGCTGATTGCGCAAGATACCGGCGAAATTTACCCCGATAAGCGGTCTCAACTCTTTCATTCATTCTGCGAGACGAGCCTGGATAATCTCGAAGCGCTGAGCTGACGGCGGCGTAATGAATATGTGCCATCGAAACTGAAACTTTCGCCACATGAATTCTTTTCATGTCATTCTCAACTTCAGGAAGTGAAATCCTTTCGCAGATCTACTCATCACAGGGGTGTCATGGTAAGTGTAATCATTTATAATCGTCAGCATGGTCAGATGCAATCTCAGCACAGGAAGAGAGCTGTACCAAAGCTAGACTTCATTCATTACACACATTTGTATACGGCACATTTTGCGCGATGCACAGTCTACAGCCAGGCAGCTTTCGGGCCGTGTGTTTCGGCAGACAGCGCAGCGGGGATTTTTTCTTACAGGGTATTGAATACGAATAAACTATGTTTATGGCCGGATGGGTGCAGAAAATGGTTCTTCGATTTTCCACCGGAAGTGGTGATTGGACTTTTAGCTGGACTTGTGATCCGTGCATGTAAATTTCATAATTTTCATTCATTCCCCCTTTATGAGAAAGAGTACATAGAAACTCATTACAGTCTCTACCACTACATACATGTCTGTGGAATTATAAAGACAAAATATTTAACTTGCAAGTTACAATTTTATTGTTTTCAGTGGTGTTTGATTGTAAGATTAAAAGAATCAAGTTTGAAGTCAAGAGCTACTATTGATAATGACTAGTGTGAAGTGTATCTTTAATGGTAACCATGGTAATCACCTCAAATTGATATTTAAAAAAAAACTTGTGACAATGCTGACATGTACATGTAATATTGTAATGCTTAATTCATTTTTCAGTCTTCCTTGTAAAATTGCAAGCCATTGCATACAATATTTGTCTACATACAGGTATGAGTGTAAAGCAAAGACGGAATATGATTTTTGTTGTCTGGACTAATATTCGTAAAATGATAAGGTACAGAGCGGAATAGTACTGTCAGTTATGTTGCACACTCGCAAAGTGCCACAAAATGTTAAGGATATTTGTTTTGCACCCAAGCAAAAGGAACATATGTACAAGAACTTATCTAAACCAAAATGATATTTCTAAATGTCTCTATTTGTTGTACTGAACACGATCAGGAAGTGCCTGGTACGAACCTTATCAGGCTGTATACTGTATAGCCTGTATAGCCTGTATTTTACACACTGTCCTGACCCACATACATGTTAACGTCATAAGTCAAGGAAACTGTTTCAATCTACGATCGATGAATAGGCGAAGTCCTACAATCATCTTTGGATTAAAGTAAAGCAAAGTAAAGTAAAGTAAAGAACCTCGGACATGCATAGATTTTAGTGATTAGCAAGAATGCATGTAGAAAAAATCTTAAATCAATACACCTGCCTAATGTGATTAAAAACAGACATTCATGAACACATTTCTGAAAGATTTTCTAGACAAAATAACTCTCTAGAGCATTCATGCAAATAGTGTGTTTAATAATATTTCATCTTGAATTGAGCTGTAACTTTTGTTGTTTTTATTTCTGATTTCGTGTCTAAAGTTTCCTAGGCGTAATATGTAGTTGTAATAGTCAACAGTGCACCAGTGTCCCATAAAGCCAACATGGCAGTGCCCTCACCAGCTTTTTGCAAGGAGGGGTGCCTTTTGGAAAGAAAAAAAAGAAAAGTCATATCTTACCAACTCCAAAGTAAGGTATCGCAACACTGATATTAAGAACATGTTACCCTTTTCGAAAGACCAGCCTCCCGTCAACAGCCTCCCCCCCCCCCCCAAATATATAGATTTTGTCTGAAGGGGGGTGCGTTTGCACTCTCTGCACCCCTCCCCCCGGCGATGCCCATGTTTATGGTACTATGTATATGATGGAAGATGGTATAGTGTGTGTAGTACATGTATTTCAATGTAATTCATGTTCTTTCTGCTCTCAAATGACATAAGTCATGAATCCTGAGGCTACTTTTAGATACTAAAATACATGGACATACAGCTACGTCAACTTTCAGTAACTGACTATACCGGTAAGGATTTCACATTATGGCCCCAGTTCTACAATACACAGAAAATACCTAGTATTTGTATGTTTAACTTGTTGGGTCTTTCATATTCTATCGTACAGCAATGACTCATTTTGATGTTCTTTTTAATATCCTAGTCACACTAGAGGCGGAATAAGCCAGAATGCCGTAGGAATGAAAATTCTTGGCACATTCCTGGATGTTCGAAGTGCATTCTAAAAATTCTGACTGCATTCTGAGTGCATTCCAAATATTTGGGTCCATTCTTGTGTCCGCTCCAAATGTTTTGTTCACGCTCAAAACTTTCGAGGTGCATTCAAACTGGAAAAATATTGAACAGCATTCAAAGTGCAGTCCAACAGCACTCTGACTGCATTCCAAATATTCTGACAACATTTCAACAAACATTCAAAATATTCTGATCGCATTCATGGGAGAATTGAATCGCATAAAAGCACGGCTAGCTGTTATTACAGCGTCAGTCAGCATTGAGGAGTCACTGAGGAGCATTTAGGTCATTCCGCCAAGAAAGAAGGAAGCCCGCCTTATTTGAAATTCCCTCTCGAATGTGGCTCGAATTTTGGAAATTTTTCATTCTGGCTGGTTCAGATTGATTCCTGCTTATTCCGAATAAGTGTGACGGAGGCTTAAAAAAAATGAAATTAACAGCCTGAACTTAGTAAAATTAGGTTGTGTTAGGATCCTGACTAGATTAAGGTAAAGGATTAGAGAAGGGAAGTGTCAGATCTGTGAGGTAAATGCATGATTATATTGTAAATGTTCTGGCCCAATCATCGCACAAACCATCCTTATTAATCATGCACTGCAACCTTCAGCTACAACACATTTTTCAATGGCTTTCCAGCATGCATGCACACACTCAATATAATGCATGTCTGATGAAGCAATAAAAAAAAACATTTCTTCACAAGGAATGCATGCAAATCTCATACATGTAGGGCAGCATTGAATCTGGCACACAAAGGGTAATTAGCAGTTGTGTGGAATGCATGTATCGCTCAATGTATTCCAATCACCTCATGTGCCAACTGATTTCTGCACTTTGTCAATTTGTATACTGCATGCATTTATCTGGCATGGTATTCAACACTGC
Organism: Arbacia lixula; assembly: GCA_963669155.1. Lineage (NCBI taxonomy): Eukaryota > Metazoa > Echinodermata > Echinoidea > Arbacioida > Arbaciidae > Arbacia > Arbacia lixula. The sequence goes on from OZ022588.1 coordinate 22,093,517, forward strand.
AACATTGACTCCTGAATCATAGATTCAATAGGCCAGCGCTGAAATCAGTATACAGATGTGTACTTTGGAAAGTGGGCTAACATAAAGATTATAACCTTTGGAGTTTTCCAACAATACAATGTACACCACAGAGCCCTGTCTTATAACTTAAGGAGTTGCAATTGATTGGAACTTGACTTGCGATTGATGTCACTCGTAACGTTATACATTAGAAATAGAGGGTTGGCATCGCGATGGATTCAGATCAATTGCAACTCTTCACAAGACGGGGTCTACAATAGCATAAGATTTTATCCATCATGTGCAGGTCTAGATCTGGACCCTGTTGCATAAAACGTACCATTTATGGTAACTTTGCTACCAATGGCAACTTCTGTGGAATCCTTGAATTTGATTGGATGTTGAGCAATGTTACCATGGTAGTTACCATTGATGACAGAGTTACCGTTAATGGTAAGTTTTATGCAACAGGACCCTGCATACATGATGGGGCTGTCATGTAGTTTTATATATGGGCACATACCCTTGTTAGTCAGTCAGTGAGGATGAACCAAGAGGTCTGAAATCAGAGACTAGCCCTATTATGTTTGTATGGCGAGACAGCTGGCCATTCAGGATGTAGCCTTTGCTACCAGACGCAAAGTGTGAGACAGTGTCCTACACAAGTCTGTTCCTGTACACTAGTCTTCATCAGCCCATGTTTTAAAATAGTTCACCCCTTGTGCCCCATCAGGCATCAGCCCACTGTGGAGCACAGCAAGCAACAGTATAGCAAGCTACAGTTTGTATCTGGTAGAAAAATATCCCCCTCCCTTCCCCCCCCCCCCCCCCCCCCCCAAAAAAAAAAAAAAAAAAAAAAAATCTTGGGCTAGACTGCAAAGTAATGAGCAATTGCTTCTTTGCCGGATGCAGCGCTTTTTCAGTCAGACCTAAATCTAGGCAGAGTTTGCATGCTCCATATTTTTTTTGAGGCTCTGCACTGCATTATATAACAGCAATAGCCTGGCAGCTTACACGAACAACAGGTGCAATGTGGGCAGGCAAATCATTGCATGTTCACTTTGAAGAAGACGCATTTTCAATTTCGGGCTAACTTTTTTCCAGGGTCCTGTAACATAAGGGTTTTCGATCATTCACAAAGTTAAAAGAAAAATTCTGATTGGTTACTGGTCGGTCTTTTGAACAAAAAGCACATGCAACAATGATGTTGATTGGCCATTGCCATTTTGCGATTGATCACAGACCTTTATGTTACAGGGCCCAGATCAGAGAAAGCGAGGAAACAAATTTGTCAACTATTGGCTGATGCAACCACACCTTAATCCTTTAATCAGCTTGTTTTCTTAAGTCTCTCTAAGAGCATATTTATATCATCCCATTGTTTTCTAAAATTAGCTTTCATAAATGCTCGTTCTATAATGATCCAGATTCTACAACATGCTGTTTTCTTCAGAGATCGTATGTAGTGATTCAACTGACTTTCCTCTTTAGATTTTCTCTTGTGTTTATATCTACTTTTAAATGCTTCAACTAAATATATGAAAATACAAAATACAATAATGAAGTACTGAATATTGGTCAGTAATGAATACATCCTGTTAATTTTCTTTTGTTACATGTATTGTACTATTGTTGTCCCGTGGGTTTTTTTGTGGAAAAATATATTTTTTGAATCTTCAATCTTGAATTTTGAATTTAGTACAAATGTTTCATTGTTTAAAATCAGCAAAGAGTATAATTGCGGTTATAATCAACATAAATCTCTCTAATTTTGTATAGAAATGCTGACTCTAGCCAAGGAGACCAGGAATAGATACGCCCCCTTGTAGAGCAGACCACCTGTCTAGCTCAGAATTCAACCCTGGCTGATCCATGTTATACTGACAACTGTTCCTGATCCCCAGGTCACCCTTATCAGGATGAGAAAATTTAATGTTCTGCCTTTTTTCCATATCTTTAATTATCAAAGTACTTACTTTTGTTATGTTTGCTTAATATATAAAAGGACATGCTACATGCCACAATACGTTAAATATTCTATAAATCCAGCATAGAACCTTACAGAAAGTTGAATAGCAACAACAAATGCCCTTAATTAGAGATGAGAGATTCATGGTTTGTGACTGTGTTTGGGTCTATTTACCAATTTGAGCAAAGATAATGAATACATGTGTTTTTAATGACTAAAGTGAATCAAAGAAAATAATTCAGCTCTCATATAGATAAGAAATAGGAAGCCACCCTATAGCCTCAGGAGTTGAAGGGGGTGGGGGGGGGGGGGGGGCGGGGAGGGGATTTAACCCTTGAAATGCAAAAAGAGCCCCTTACAAATGATATAAAGTTATTGAAAGAGCCCATGTGGAAGAGCTTGTTCTAATATAATGCACATCATGGCTCGAAGTATTTGTTTAATGACAGCAGATTTGAAAAATAGCCCCCTCAAATGTGTCATTCTATTTTTGTTCATTTGTATACAGTATATCAATAACACATGTAAAGTGCATTGATATGTAGAGCATGTGTACGCTGTGCAACTAAAGACAACAACTTCCTCTCTGGAAAGGCTAGCGTCCCCCGTGCCTTTCCTTTGCCACAACGCTCGTTACAGAGCCAACATGAAACCAAAACACGACACAAGTTTCTCTTGTTCTGTCATTCAACTGTTGAGTCCTGTATCTTGCCAAGGCTCGTGGAGAGCTTGAGTTTCTACATGACGTTCAGCTCAGTCAAAGTGATAGCGATCATCAAGCTCTGCACAGTGCTGTACAGCAAGCGTCGGTCGGTCGGTGGTCGTGGAACCTAGAAATCATTCATCATACATAGCAGAGCTGTAGCTAGGCTCAATCCTCCCTGTACTCTTTCTGCTTACTTCATTACAAGCGGGTGGGCAGGATCTCTCTGTGGTTATTTGTGTTAGTGTGCCAGGTTGGACCCATTACATGGAATTATTACAGCTGTCTTTCAAGTGGATCCACTATGTGTCCTGCGAGGCTGAGAATGAGTCGGAAGAAGACCCTTTCTTCCTCTTATCCGGTATGTAATTACTCAATTTTAGAGAAAATTAGTCAAGAGTTATTTATAAATGTGATAATTGAATCTTTGTCAACACGATTAATGAAAGTGTGTCGAAGTCTCATATGTGAGTCTATGAGTACATATTCATATTTGCAGTTACTTTCAAAAGCATTTATTTGAAGTTGTTGATGTTTGACGTCTTCAAGCGCTGGGAGTGCAGAGCTGTGTTGATATTTCGGGGAACTCATCGGCTGTCATCATGCCTATTATGAGGAATGAGGGGGAGGAAGTTATGCATATATCTCCTCGGATGAAACATTACGGTACCTCCTCCGTCCCTCTCTCCATTCTAAGTTAGGCCGCTTACATGTTTCAGCTGTGGTTTTGCGTTGTTTAGTAACAAAGTATGGCGCACGTAACTGTGCCTTCCATGCCTAATGGGTCCCCCCTTACCCCAGGAAGCGTTCACAGTTTATATTGAACCTTTTAATCGTCAGACTTTTTAATTGCGTCTTTCCGCCAGAGGCCTGCCTTGCATCGCCAGGCTTACTTACGAGGGCCTTGCGTACGAACCCTACTTCCCTTTGCTCTTAGTTTGTGATTCATATAGCGCTTTGGGTCACATGGTCTCGAGTTAAAAATACATCTTAAACCCACCCATAGCTTTGAGTGTAGGCTGAGTGTTGTTGTCATGGTGTAGTGTAGTTGACAATGAGAAGGAAGGGAGAGAAGACCCACAACAAAGTCACTGTTGATTTCAAGAAGGATCTACATGCATACATGAACAGGACAAGATTTGGCAAGTTCTTAATTGATTTAGAGTGTGAGGAAACAGATCGTAGAAGTTTCATGAGTTCTGTGATGAGCGTGAAGAACAAAGGCCTCGTATAGTTCAGTGCGTGGGATATAACTGTGGGATTATGTTTCTGGTCAGTGCTGCTGTTGTATTCATCCCATCCAAATCTGACAGTGTAAGCATAATTTAATGTGAACTGTTTCCCTATTTTGTCTTGCTGCCTTTGTACAGTGTGCATGAGAATGAACATCTGTGTAGGTCTATTGGGTAGGTTTTCATATTTAGTACAAGTTGTATAGAGAATGTATTCTGGAATGTTGGCAAAGAGTCAAGTATGTCAAGAGTCACATGTTCTTTACAGCCTTAACTTATGTGAACATTCAATTTATAGCAATGAATTGTTGTATTTCTTTGTATTGTGTATAGTTCCTGTTTATATCGTGTACTGTTAGCTTTTCTTCACTGCCATGTTTTGCGCAGTGCATTGACAAAAGTTACAGAGATAATGCATATTATGCATAATTAATGCAAGTTATAGTACTGCACACTGCGGTAATACACACACATCAAGGAAGCGTGATAACGATTTCATGTACAACAAATATGTATACACAAAGTACATTATGTGTGTTATCTAGTATGTTATGTGTACACAATACATTGTGTTCACCTTTGTACACAGAAACGGCAACAAGTATTCGTGCGTTATGCAGCCATAATGAGTTTTAAAGTGTTTATCATAGTGGTTGCTTTTTGTGCTTATCACAGCCACACATATCAACTCTTTATGTTCCATAGCGTCATTTGTTCATATATATGTAATTAACACCATTCCCATACTGGGCAAAGTAGAGTCTGGCAGAGAAGGCGTTAGTAACAACCAAGGATACATGTATGTGTTGTCTTCTATGTACATCTTCATGTGTTCAATGACTTTTTGACTAAAACCACAATCTTGCATTGTTTAAAAGATGGTGTATTCCTGTAACAGGTATAAACTTGTTACACACTACCACAGTAAAGTGAAGAATACAATGTTAACCATCTTGTTTACAAAATGGTATGCTAATGAAGTACTCTGCATTTTAATTACCAATGATGCTGCTATTGGTCACAATTATCTAATGTAGGATACCAAGACAGGCCAAGTCATTATCATTTTGTTTGTTTGGAATGAAAAGGTGATACAGAGCATACATTACTCTACCTTTAAATTGTCATCAGTGTTGTTGTTAGTGATTTCAAATCTATTGTAGGCTACCAGGAAATCATGGTAATTTTGTTTGTGTGGAATTGCAGTAGAGCCAAAGTCTCCATATTAATTGGTATTATATTCCACATACTAAGAATGTTGCTATATGATTGGTCAAGAGTTGATCACGTGATGAGGCGCAGTTTTTCCTATCAGATCACCTGAGAATAAAAGTTCGTTACACTCTAGGTGATAGTACTTTTTGGTTTCGCTGATCTCTTCACTCCTCACAGTCCTAATGCGTGATTAATATTTTGAGTACGCGCGAAATAAAAGTGCGTTACACTCGGACTATCACTTGACATCTAACGCGTCCTAACGCGCGTCCTAATGCGCGTCCTAATGCGCGTCCTAATGCGCGTCCTAACGCGTGTTCCCCATGGCAGCGGCTCGGGGTTATGGAGATAAGTAAACATTACTTTTTTACGTCAAATTGTCATTTTTGGTATAGATAGTTGGTTTCAGATGTGGAATATAAAGCAAATAATCAACTTTTGGTTTCAAGCAATGAGACGAGTTATCACTTCCTCGGCGATCTGAATGTATACGCTATCTTTCCTCAGCTGCGCTTCGGAAAGATAGCTACATCCAGATCGCCTCGGAAGTGATAGTTCGTCCCATCACCCTCACCAACGCTGATTATTTGCTTACTACACTGTAGTCTGGCAAATCACACTGGTACCAGACTACCAGCCTAATTTGCATGATCACAGAAGGTGCTTTCAAATCCTCCCCAATCAGAAAAATAGCTGGTATTTTCTTATAATCAGTTACTCTACCCTGATTTAGAAAAACTCTATATTTTCTCTTTGTGAAGTTCTTGTAATATATCCCTGATAAAGAAAATCCTGTAATTTACATGTAGTAGGTACAAAACTAGGCTCGTTTTTCCAAGGTCATGGGGATATTTGTAGTGGGAGAGCGAATTCGAGAACTTCTATCCAATCAAACAACAAAGCTCACAAAAAATACGAGAATTTAGCCACTACAGGGAAGTGTTGATGTATAAAATAATTATCAGGGATGATCAGGGCCTGAATCTGATCTCGTAAACTTCAAGTATTTTCCTGTGTGGGGTTATATGAAAGTGCAAGATTTTGAAACAGTATCCTTGTTTCCTTTTTTTTCACCCCATACACTACAAAGCATCATGTTTCATGCTGAACTGGACAAAATATACCGCGGTTTAAAACTGCGGCTCCTTCCCTTTCTTCCCTTTCCCTTTACCCATGCCAATTCCTTTGAGCTGTAGTGTACATCTTCAAAATGTGAGAATTATGACTGGAGCTATTGTTGTTTTGTGGAGCTGGTTATCTTCTCGCAGTGTGGGGTTGTGGTAGTGATTAGTGCCAAGTCTGGCAGACCATGTTACCCGTCTGATTAGGGTATCCTATGAATGATTAGAGAAAGTACGTGAAAAGGTTTAAGGTTGTGTGACCGTTTTGTTGGCAGAACCATTCTGCAAGTCAGCATAGGTCACGGTCTTATACTCTCAGTTGATTTCAGCGACTATTATCATTTTTGAGATGATTTCTCCATGTGATCCTTGAAATCAAACGAGAATGGGACCCTTGTCGTGACGGAACAGTTCTGACATCGTGACAGATCGGCTAATCTTTACTACTACTATCTATTGCCTATCAGGCTTCTTGGTGTCTTCGCTTGTCTGTTGACGTTGTTGCCCATTTTGTTTTGGTGTTCACTAGGAACTTATGTTTACATTGCTACTGGGTATCCCATTTTCACTAGATTTCAAGTTACAACAAAATAGTTGCAAGGCAAGACACACGATAATGACAAATAAGGAAATCTCTCTCTTTCTTTCTCTCTCCCTCTCCCTCTCTCACTCTCCTTCACTCTTTCTTCCTTTCTCTCCCTATCTGTGTGTATCTGTCTCCTATCTTTCTCGTTCTCTCTTTCACTCCCTCTCACTCTCTTTCTTGTTGAGTTATGATGAGAGCTACATGGGCAATGTGGATGGAGTGTTTTATGGTTATATGAATTTATGGAAAATGTTATTGTCTACATACACTCCAGCTCAAAGGAATTGGCATAGGGAAAGGGAAAGGGAAGAAAGGGAAGGAGCCACAGTTTTAAACCACGGTATATTTTGTCCAGTTCAGCATGAAACACAATGCTTGAGCCTAAAAAACATCATGCGTCATGCTGAACTGGACAAAATTTACTGCAGTTCAAAACTGAGGCTCCTTCCCTTTCCCTTTCCCTATGCCAATTCCTTTGAGCTAGAATGTATGAAATAAGCTTACCGGTAACCCTTTCTGTACCAAAATTAATGCTGCTCAATGGGTTTTTTGTGCATTATTGGTGACGAAATACACACCTACAACACAATGAATTGACAGCCTAATAATACAATAAGCCACATTCGTAATGTATTCACAACTTTCCCTCTACTGTCTGGTGACGCGTTACTACATTCACCTGTATTTCGTGATTCAGTTTCAATGGATGGAACGCTCTCTGAATATATAGGTTGTTGCTACTCGGACAAACCTCAGGCAAACGTTGAGGTTGCTATTAGTTTGAACAACGTGAATAAAATTTGCATACCACTCTGACAATATAATTTAGAAAGAACAGAATAAATAAAGTAATTAAGAATAAAACATGAAAATAGAAACCAATTAATATGTTATATTTCGAAACTCTCACTTTTTCTCGTAGAATCATGGGGAGAGCCACCACAGCATTGTGGGTAGTAAATCTCCCCACATAGCTGCTGTGGATGGCGACAGTCTCAGCAACCGTAGCAACAACATGGCGGCTGCTGAGCAAGCCTCGGCTCCGACGCTGAGCCTCATGTCCGCCACTGCGGCCAAGACCGGCTACCTTCAGCACAGACCAGGGGGAGGTAAGCATATAGCTGAGGTTTATTTGGCGCTCAAATTGGCAACACTGTTTATTGTTTAAATGAGGTTTTAATTGCAACAAAGAACACATTTTTCTTTGTAAATGGGCAGGTCAAAATGATACAATTCATAGTAATTATTGTACCAATTTCAAGAGCAAAAGTGTGACTTCAGCCTTTTACTGCATTTGAGATTAAGTCATGATTTCGCTTTGAACACTGTGCCAAATGTTTAAAATGGATTCAATTGTGCTGAAATGTATGCTCTTTGAGTTTAATGGATCTTGATATCAAATGTTAAAGCCCCCAAAACAACTACATGTATTTGTCGTACTCGGTCCTGAATATGATAACTTGCAGTAGTAACTCTACAAGAACAGCACAAAGCTTTTCTTTTTTTTCGGGGGGGGGGGGGGGGGGATTGCTTTTCAGGCTCAGCCTACATCAAGAAACGAACACTCTGAAATATGCAGTGTATTTATTAAAGCATGTGAGAAAAATACAATATTTCCAAAGGCAGTTTTTGTTAGTACTGGGGCTAATTCTGCCCTAATCTGCCAAAAAGAAGCAACTTACAAAAGAGACTTTTCTTGTAAATGAGTAAAATGTGTCAGTCACTTGCATTGGCATCAGTGCAACACCACATCATGTTAGATTGAATATCTTGCAGCAAGATGAATATTTCTTGTCCAGATTTTGCCTGTATGTAGGGAATGCTGGGAACAATTTATGAGTACCAATAGCTCAGATTTGAGTGATTTGTCACTTGCTTCCTTTTGTCAGAGTAGGGAAAAATTCACCCTGAGCCCCCTGTGTGTCTTTTTTTTTTTTTACTGGAACCCAGTACAGTGAATTAAGCCTTTGTTTGCTAGAATGTATTTTTCTGCTGTACAGGTTTTATGTGTGTTACTTGTGCAAAAATGCATCAATGCCAAAAAAAGAGTTTAAGCCATTCGGGACCAAGTACCACAAATGTGTGGTTTGGTGCCATGATTTTTTTATATCATCTGTTCAAAATAACAACCACATGACAGAGCATACATTTATGCACAAGATGAATAATTTAGGGGCATTTAGTGATATTAATATTATATTTGTAATGATTTTTCGAAGCAAAATAAGGGTTAAATGATCACTAAATCTTCAAATTGGCAACGCACTGAGTTGAAAAGTTGAAACCTCACCATTGCTCTTCAAATCAGCATGAATATTGCTCTAACTTGAATGATTTTGATATTTTGTTGATTTATAATAGAATTTACATTCTGTTTTCTAATAAAAAAATCATTTAAAGAAAATAGCGCTGCCAATTTAAAAGCCCAGTAGTGATCAGTTTTGCTCTAAAAAGGCCTTCGTCCCCAAATGAGTTAATCTGCTTCCTCACTCGCTACTGCACTTGCATTATGTACATACTTTGAGGAGTAGTTTGCAGTGCTGAGGAATGGTTTTTCAACTCAAAGGTCAAGTTCAGTGCGTGTATCATCTATTCCTGCTCATTATAGTAAAGCAATGGTATTGGTCAATCTGCTAAAGTGTTTGAGGCAAATATTTGAAGACTCCAGTCATATAATACAGACAGATGACAGTTCCCTGGCATCTTCTTATGTACATGTACATACATGAACGTGTCGCAGTGGAATGCAATCATGGACTTGAGATTGGAAAAGTGGTAAATTTCACTCTTTTTCTGCTACTTCCACATTATCTTCATACCAAACTGACATGTATCCATCTCTCTCATAACACAACATTTTGACTGCCACAGAAAGAGTGAACTCCTGATAACAAACATCCTCTATTATTTCTTATTATCTCTTATTGTAAGTTGCAGACATAGAAAAAAAAAGTTTGTAATATGCTGAAATACTAGAAAAATATTGAACGTATACATTTGAGTAATGTAACATTCCACATATCACACTTCACATATCACATATCACATATCACATATCAAATTGCGATTAATATGTAATGTGTTTGCTATGTTGTTGAAGGGGGGATGTTTGGGGGACAGGGGGTAATCCCCCTTGAAAGCTCCCCTTTTCCAGCCAAGTACTTCAAAGCTTTACAGAGTAGAATCTGTATACTGTGAGAAGCAATTGAGAAGACACGGATGCTTCAAAGGACTTTCTATTGGGCATTCTTTGAAGATAATGGTCTCAGTTTCATTTTCCATCTTGTGACATTAATTGTATATGATGCTCTTGGTCATTAATATCTCATAAGTGGGTCATTACAAAGTCTGTACATGACTCCTTGGACAGTCATTACTTATTGTTTGTGATACTAGAATCAGTCCTCATACAATCCCCTCACAAGAAGCTTTAGCAAGACACAAGGCTTCAAGTAGGCTGTATTCATAAATAGAAAGACAGACAGAAGAATCATGATTCCATTTCTAATAGATCAAGCAATTCCTTAAAAATGTATGACAAACCCTTTTTTGTCCTCCAATGAATCGAGTTTGCACAAATGCGTTGTGGCTATCCTCGCTTTTAATGAAACCTTAAGCAACTACTAGCTTAAGGCAAGCCAGAGTTTTGAGCACAAGCAAAATATTTTATGCTTGTATTTACAAATTTAAGCAATAAACCATTTTGAATAAATATATTCACAGCTTTTCCCTTATTAATAAAGTGCACAATAATGTGGTATTGCAATCTAGTGACTCAGTTTCAATGTGTAAAATGCTCTCCTCTATACTTGTATATGAATTGTTGCTAGTCAGACAAACCTCAAACAAGCCTGAGGGTTATTAGTAAAAACATATTATTTGAATGATGTGCATAATGTTTACATACAGTACATTACAAACATGGTTTATTTCTTGAGCTTGATATTTTGCTTAAATAGTAATGCTTGGAGCAATTGCCACTTTTGATGAATATGACCCAATGAGTTGTATCAGACGCTGCATGTACATGTCAAAATAAGTCTGAAGGAACTTCTTGACACTTCTGTCATTCTGACAATGTCAATTTGTCATAAAGATAATATCTGTAATTGTTTCCTTCCATTTTCCCTGATTATCCACTGCCTGTCTCACCCTGCCCCTTTCCTAAATCTACTTGTTCCCCTCACTTAATCTCTGAATCTCGCTCTCTCTATCCGTCCCCATGTATCCATTCCTGTCATTTTTTTTTCGTGCTTTCTTTTTCTTCTAATGATTTTTTCACCCCCTATCCTTTTTCTTTGTGGCCTCAATATTTCCTTTTACTCTTACTGTACTCTTTCTTCCCCTTTTGTCTCTTCCATTCCCCTCCCATCCCCTCTTCCTCCTCTCCCTCCTCTTCTTCCTCTCCCTCCTTCCCTCTTTTTGTTTCTACTTCGTTCTCTCCCTCCTCCTTTCTCCTCTCACCTCCCTCCCTTCTTCCACCACCTCCCCCTTCCTTTGCAATTTCTTTTCCTTCTTGACCCTCTCACCCCCCTCCCCCATCCCCCTCTTTCCCCATCCCCCATCCTGCACCCCCTTCCTCTCCAATTCCGCATCCCACTTTCCCCTTCCCCTATCCCACACCCGGTTCCACCATCCCCCATCCCACACCCCCCTCTGTAGCCCTAGGTCGCTGGAAGAAGCGTCGGTCCTGGTTTGTTCTAGACAGGGCTACCTGTTACCTGCTATACTTCAAGTCTCAGCATGACAACGGGCAACCGCTGGGTGTGGTGGACGTCAAGGATGCCTGTATCTCCCTCCTGCTCGAACACTCCAACCAGTTCCTCATCGCGTAAGTCTCTGCTCTGTTCTTCATATCTGTCTATGAAATGGGATGGTAACAATGATGCAATAATAATTGTGACAAATTATCATCATTCAGCACTCCAACCAGATCCTCGTGGCTTAAGTCTCTTCCCCATTCTTCATGTCTGTGTATGTGATGTTACGAATGGCACAATGATAATCAACATTCCTCAAACATTCTTTAACTGAACATTTAAAGATTGTTTTCTGGCTTAAAACAGTGTTTCTAGCCAGGAAGAAAATCTTATAAAGCTAGTCATACATTCAAACACAGTTCAAATGACTTCACAATTATGCTGCACAGAAAGCTAGTCCCCTGTCTGACCTTTTGCAAAGGAACAAACTGCGCAGAATGAGTTGTGTAATGGCACAGTGGAAGAGAGCCCCAAACACGCTTGGGGGAACAAATCTTATAAATGCTGTTTTCTAAATCAGCCTCCTATCAGACAGATAACATGTTATATTTGAACTGATGAAGTGATTTCAGTCCATGCCAGTCAACAATGCCTTGTCTGTGTATATTCAAGGCTTTTGATCAAAAACTGCTTTACTGAATGAAGATCATCCAAAATGTCTGCATATTTCTTGAGATGTCATTGCATTGAGACAGCCTTTTAAGTATTTTTGCTTTGTAGAACCTTAATTATTCTTGCTGCTCCAAGTACATGTACAGTACTTACCATTGCTGTATTGTAAGGTAATACTGTGTAAGTGTGCTACTCATAGTGCAAGAAGATTATTCCTATCCAGCCTTGATGTAAGACTATGAGTTTGTGATAAATTCCTTCTCAAGTGTATCAGCAGAGGTAACCTTGGCATTGCCATAGCAATGGGATATGTCGTTATCAAGCAAATATGTCAAAAAATTGTGTGGATACCTGAACCTTTCTCTGTCTATAACGTTGGAAGAGAAAACTTCTTTTTATATATAGAAGCAATTTAATTAGACTGGCCTCATCACACAGTTTCATTGAGTAATATTTTTATGTGGATTTTGTTTGTGTTTAGTGGAGGAAAGTAGAAGAAGCACCTGATATTCATTTACCCATGTATAGTTAAACCCTCACAGTACCAGTATTTGAAAGTTCCATTGAGTTTCTACATATCTTCACGCCCAAAAGGGTTGGACTGAGAAAAGGAAGGCTGCTTTAACATATAAGTTACATCTGTACATACTGTAGAACGCTTATACCGACTTTAATGCAAATCAACTTTGAAACATGAACCTTTAATGTAACAAGACCATACAAGACATTATTTGTAGTATTGCTGTTCCATAACCCATGTACACAAATCCAGTCACGAACACCAGCTTAACAGACATCAAGTATTCATAAGCCCCATGGCATGAAGTGCATGTACTTGAAGGTAACATCAGAAAGATGTCATGCTTTACAAAACGAGAAAGACAGGCAAACAGCAGACCACATAAATTTGCCATTCTCTGATTAGTCATACGCCACGGATTTAAACATTTAATCTGCCCGCATCGAGAGTAGGCCTTGCGCTGCTATGAATGTGAAGGAAAATCGCGAACGTGATCGCCACAATCACGTGATACTCTCGGCAAACACAAGTCAGCTAGGATTTCTGCATCTGATATTTGCGCCGTCTTCATGTGATATTTGCGATGTGTCTCGGCTTTTAGCTACAGAGTATTAACTCCTTCTCTGCCTGACTCCATACTGCCCTATGGGAGTGGTGTGTATTACCAGTGCCATAATGCTTCGATGGCGTCTAAAGAGTTTAAGATGCTCCACACAGTAGCAGGTTAATTAGAGGGCTCTGTCTCTCCCCTTCTCTCTTCATATTCTTCTTGTCTTTTTCTTACTCATTCTTTTAAGCCTGTTGCTGTTCTTTATCTTTACCATTTTCTCCTTTCTTTTTCATTTCATACTAATATTTTTCTTCATTGTCCTTTTCTTTACCTTAATATTTGTCATTTTCTTTTTGTTTGGTTGCATTTTCCTTTCTTCTTGGTAGTTTTGTCTTTTTCCTCTTCACATTCTTATTTAAATTCTGATTTTTCTTTTCGATTGTCCTCTTTATCATCTCCATATTTGTACTCTTTTCATTTGTTTTCTTCTCCATCGTTTATTACGATATTCAATTTAGATTTTGTTCTAGCTCTTCTTTCATTTCTTCTACTTCTCACCCTCTCCCATGTCTTCCTCCTTGTCCTCTTTTCCAAGTTCTCTCCCCCCCCCCCCCCACTCTCTCTTCCTCCCTCTCCAACTTCCTTCACAATCATCTTTAAAGTTACAAGTAATCATTATTTTCAAAGCATACAATGTGTAGCAAAAAAGTATGTCTTATTGTGATCTCTGAATGTCTATTAAGAATAATAAATTGCATATTAACTCTTTGCCCGCTTTGTTCGACTCGCGGCACATACAGCGGGCTGCCAAGTTCGACTCAAGTCACATTTCGCGCACAATGCATACGGAACGCATTTAATTGTATTGTGCGCACACACATACAATAGCGACGCGTGTATTGCATAAGGGGATCAAAGTATCAATAGGCAGGAAGTCTCCCAGGACAGGAAGTCTATTGAGAAGTACCCAGGGTCAATTTCAATAGAGGAGTTTATTTAATTGTTAGCTTACTCTTTTTGAATGCCCCATTTTAATCCTAAATTGCTTGGCTCATTATTCCCATAAAGACATGGGTTTGGTATGCAATGAAAGCTAAAGAACACATCTTTTTTATGAACTAACTTAGAGAATAACTTTCATTAGGACATATTGAATATAAGAGGTTTAAACTGGCCTCCAAAACGATAATTTGGAGACAGAATGTAAAGTTATAATTCTCAGAATCTATGATATTATACATGACAAAAATGATACCATTGGCAAGAGTATTAATTTCTTTTAGACTTTGCTACACATTTTTTTATCATCACTACAAACCAATACAAAGTTATTGCAAGTTGAATAAGACAGTGCATGCAAAACCCCTCTGAATGTGGCACCCTGAAATTAATGTGGCCCAGGGGAGATAGTGTGCGTGGCGGGCAAAGAGTTAACGCAAACAATCATATGGTCTTCCAGTGTTCAATACCCAAAACCAAGACCAAATTGTAACCAGTGTGCTTAAACCCTCTCAGTCAGTACTAAGCACTGATATCCCTGTATTAATAACAAACTCAGTTTCTTGCCTGTGGGACTGACAGCATAAACTTATCTCTCCAGACATTATGTTAATGTTGTTTGTTATGACCAAATGCTAGGTAACCTATTTTTTACCCTTTTCGTGAATATCTCACAATGATCAAGTCACTCTAGAAGAGAGGATATCCCGGCCAGTTTGTAGCGATAGCAATTTCCAAAAAAAAAAAAAAAAAGAAGAAGTTCTTGATTAACAGTTCAAGTAGAGTGCACTTCTTTTGACTGATTGATGTATCCAAATGGTTTTCTTTAAAATGTGAATATGTGTTCATGTGTGAATGCACTACATGCTGCCAACTGCAATGGATACCTGAATATGAACACATACGCTCAGAGTGAACATGGTAGGACTCACGTGTTGAACCTGACATTACTCCTGGCATGTTACAATGACAGTTGAGTCACGCTGAATGTTACAAATCTCTATGCTTGTGCTTGGTCACATTTGTCCTTGCTACATGCATGTGACAGAAATTCCCTACATAGCGGAAGTTACAGTTTGATTCCCAGTTATTTATAATCTCCAGTGGAATGCGCATATAATGACCAATCAAGTGAGACACAGTCTGTATAGTCTGGGGGTCATTATGAACATGTGATTTTAACATTTCCTTGCCAGGAAAATTTTCTTTTATTAGATTTGTGTGCATTAATGGTGGAAATGTAGGTTAAAGGTCAAAGGTCACATGTGACAGTCTAATCCTAAGATTCCCTTCTTCTTTACCTCTGTGTATTTCTTGTATATCATTCTTTCTCTCTTCTCTTTCCCGCTCTCTATCTGTTTGTCTGTCTGTCTGTCTGTCTTTCTCTCTATCTCACATAGTCTCTGATCCTACTCTCTGTCTCTTTCTCTCTCTCTCTCTCCACCTATTTGTCTCTGACCCCCTATATGTCTCTTTCTGTTGTTCTCCCCCCCCCCCCCCCATCTCTCTCTCTCTCTCTCTCTCTCTCTCTCTCTGCCTCCGTCTTTGTCCTCCTTCCTCTTTTTGTCACTCTGTCTCTCACACTAAACACACACATTTTCTACTCATCCTTACCAAACAGTCTCTCTCTCTCTCTCTCTCTCTCTTTGTCTGTCTCTCTCTCTCTCTAATCTCTATCTCTATTTGTCTCTCTCTTTCTCTATCTCTCTCTCTCTTTCTCTCTCTATCTCTCTGTCTCTCTATCTTTATTTATCTCTCTCTCTCCCTCTCTCTCTCTCTCTCTCTCTCTCTCTTCCTCTATCTATCTCTCTTTATCTCTCTCTCTTTCTCTCGCTCTCTCTCTCTCTCTCTCTCTCTCTCTCTCTCTCTCTCTCTCCCTCTCTCTCTCTTTTCTCACCCCCACTTTCACTTTCTCCCTCTCCAAAATGAAGCCCACAAACTCCTTGAATGACAACCCGAGGTGTGTTTATTGTTCTGAGCGAGGGGACGGGTTCATCTCCATGATGATAAATGGAGATGATAATGTTAGTGTTCATGATGATGAATGATGATGATAATGGAGGGTACTAGAAGTCAGGATCTAATGCCCTGGCTGACTTCAAAGGGATCATTCCCACTAAACCCTACAAACTTAAAGGACGCCCAAACCCTTGCAATAAATTGACTTCAATACAGCAGACTGATTTAAGTTTGACAAAAATGAAGGTACATCTACTATGAATGGATTTTAGTGATAAGGACTTTTGCCTAGTGCCGGTAATAATTCTTTTGAAAAACACTCTTAATAAATATTTGTTATAAAAAAATTGCCAATTTATTTCTCTGATTTTGCTGTTATTGTGCAAATGTCAAGCTGGGGTTGGCCTCTTATGATGGGAATACGACAATGACCAAAAACGTTATCCTGTGCATGGGTGGGGAGACAGCAGAAAGAATCTGTGAGCATCAATTCTGCCAGCTCAATTTTTCATCAGACCGTGTCTGGAAAGTACCTTTAAAATATCCCTAACCTGTGTTAGAATGATTGATGATATTCTGTCTTCTCTTTTCTAATGACAGATGCTCCTCTCTCTGTCTGTCTCTCTGTCACTCTCTGTCTGTCTGTCTGTCTGTCTGTCTGTATGTCTGTATCTCTCTGTCTTTCCCACTCTCCCTCTCTCTACCTCCCATCCTCCTTTCTCCCCCCCCCTCTCTCTCTCTGTCTGTCTCTCTCTCTGTCTCTGTCTGTCTCTCTGTCTGTCTGTCTGTCTCTCTCTCTCCCTGTCTCTCTCTCTCTCTCTCTCTCTCTCTCTCTCTCTCTCTGTCTCTCTCTGTCTCTCTCTTTCTATATCTATCTCTCTGTCTCTGTCTGTCTCTCTGTCTCTCTGTCTCTCTGTCTCTCTCTCTTTCTCTTTCTATCTCTATAGGTGCGTCTTCATTAGCTCGAGCTGGACAAAATAGCGAGCTTGTTCTGATCCGGCTAGCTAGCCAGATCACGAAATAGCTAGCTATTTGCGTCTTCATTAGCCAGATCAGGCAAAATAGCGAGCTATTTGGTCGAGAAAATTTCCCAAGAAATCTTGGGCTAGATGGAGCTAGCTCGAGCTAGTTCGCGAAATAGCTCGAGCTAGTTCGGAGCGTCTTCATTAGCCCGAAAATTTCTCGATCCCGGCATGCATAAGCGCCCACGAGGCATTGTTTACATAATAGGTTTTTACACGTGCGTGAATGCGAGCTCACAACCGAAGCCATGCAGTCATGGCCTATTCCTGTCGCACACTGCTGGTATGTGCGAAACTCGGGATAATTTATGCAACCCGAGCTCGAGCTTACGTATCCCGAGTTTCGAGCTAATGAAGACGCGATTGCAACTTCAGGCTAGTTCCCCGGATCAGAAAAATAGCTCGCTATTTCGTCTGATCGGGCTAATGAAGACGCACCTTATCTCTATCTCTCTCCCTCCCTCTCTGCCTGCCTCTCTAACTCTTGTATCCCTCCATCCATCATCTTTGTGTGAATCTTTCCCCTGGAGACTCGAAGTGATGGATTTATTTTCCTGAGG
The DNA here is from genome assembly GCA_963669155.1 of Arbacia lixula. Lineage (NCBI taxonomy): Eukaryota > Metazoa > Echinodermata > Echinoidea > Arbacioida > Arbaciidae > Arbacia > Arbacia lixula. The sequence goes on from OZ022588.1 coordinate 22,111,325, forward strand.
GATGACATACATGCATAGATGCCTGTAGTACGGGCCAGGAGCGTACACCGCTATGTACATGTCGGAAATTGCAGCGTATTGTCTATTATAATGCACATTGTGCATTCTGTGTATATGTACAGTTGTATGTACAGCTATTTACATGTAGGAAAATTGCAGCATATTCTCTGTATGATACTCATTGTATGTACTGTGTATACATGTATGTACAGGTGTATCACTGTATATACAGGTAGGAAATTGCAGGGAATTGGCTCCGATATACTTTGTACATACAGAAGTATGCACCTTTATGTGTACATGAAGGGAATTGCAGCGTATTGCCTATACTGTAGTGTACATTCTGCATGTATTCTGTGTGGCTGTCTAGAATCTTGTTGTCAAGCACAATAAACCCTCTTGCTACCATTGGCATGAAGATGTGTATTATGCCTATAGGATTTTCATCTCCTGGCCATGTTTGGGAGCAAACTCCCTCTGTACGTACCAGAGAAGGTGCTGGTTTATGGGAATTGTGTGTAGTACTTGTGTATGAATATGGCATTGGCACACACTGTGTTAAATGCTTTCATGCTGCGTAGGCATGATATATCCCTAGCGCGCTGTCATATTGCGTACGCCGCACGTTCCATGCAAAACGCACACTTATTTATGTGTATTGTTTCTTGGGCACTTACGCATTTACCCGCCTGGTTAGAATGCATGATGATTAACGAAGCTAAGCCTTCGGCCCTGATCGTGGCTAGCCATTTCGCTGCGTACGGCATATGTGCGTTAAGTTCGCAAGTAAGCGTAGCAGCTAAATAGTGACGTCTCCCCACAGAATCGACGCATGAAAGCCTTTAACAGCACAGCTTGCAGTGTAAGATTATTCCACACACGTAGTGGAATTTTGGGTTGAAGTCACTTTTATCCAGAACGCAATTCATCCTGCAGATACATATGCATTGATATTGAGAGAGAAGTTATGCGTTGTGCATGTTACAATAGTGCAGTAAATATTTGTCTAATTATACTACTTTTTAGGTATATTTTGCTTTATACATTGCAGTATAATAATATGATGATGATCCTGCAAGTCCAAGATATTTTGGATTGGCATTGGTGGTGTAGTAAGTATTGGTGAGATCTTTGTCAACCCCCTTGCTCCAAAACCTTTAGACCAGTGCTCACAGCCTAGAACAAGATTATCTTTGGGTACTCAACCACTGTGCTAATGTACAGCGTGGATCACGCTAATGAGAAACAAAGGGTGAATATTGATCATTACTTGTTGCTTGCAAGCATTGCCATTGTGTCTCCACTGGAAATTTTGCATGGTAACTAAAAGTTGCTGCCAGTGTATGTAATGTGGTATCAATATTACCTTCAGAGACTGATAAATAACTTTGAGTAAAATTCTTCTTAAACAACATTTTTCCAAGGAATTTCCACAAAATGGTAGCTAAACAATTTAACGACTGATTGCATGAATCAACCACATTAGGGGCGTCTTCATTAGCCTGATGTGGCAAAATAGCTAGTTAGTTCTGATCGGGATAGCCTAGTCAGATCAGGGAGGTGTTACGAAGGAGTAGAAACTCGAGCATAATATATTCAAACATCTGTATGGGTTCTAAAGCGTGCTCATGAATGCCAAAAGCATTCCATAATCATGACAATGCTTTGATGTTCCATGTGCCGTGCCGACATTTAGCTGATGTCAACTTGAAAAGAAATTTCTTTAATTTCCCATTTGTCTGTAGACGTTTTGTTTTTGACAAATTTGTTTGCAAACTTTAAGGAAGTTAACGGCAGATAATGACAGATCCTTTACTCTGCTTTTGTTTCGAAAAGTATTGAGGAATCATTAAAAATCGGACATATAAGCTATTTTTATTACTTACAAAATTGGCCAATTTCTTCACTTTCCGACAACTTGTGCATCTGGGGGATTCAACCACTCTCAAAATGATATATTAAGCTGTGTATTATCATTAACGGCGTTTGTGTGTGTTTGCGTGAAACAGAGATATTTCACTTGAAAAACTTGTTTATTTGTGTTTGCTGATACCTGTTATGCTCATGGAAGTATAAACAGAACGGGACAAGCGAAATGAGACTGTACATTTCTTTTGTCCTCTCCGAGAAGCCGTTGCCACACAATCATATTCATAATTGTTCAAACACCTGAACAGCACCTGTTGAGAACACATAACTTTTCAGCCGCTTGGCACATGGGTTCAAAGGAAGAAAGTTGCTTCATATCCTTCCATAACACATCCCTGGTCAGATCGTCAAATAGCTAGCTATTTGCATCTTCATTAGCCAGATCAGACAATTAGTTAGCTATTTGGTCAAGAAAATTTCCCAAGAAATCTTGGGCTAGATGGAGCTAGCTCGAGCTAGCTCGGAGCATCTTCAGTAGCCTGAAACTTTATCGATCCCGGCATGCATCAGCGCACACGAGGCATTGTTTACGTAATATATTTTTGTAAGTGCGTGAATGCGAGTTCACAACCGAAGCCCATACAGTCGTGGCCTATTCCCCTCGCACACTGCGTATGTGCGAACATCAGAATAATTTATGTATCCCAAGTTTCGAGCTGATGAAGATGTGATTGTAACTTCAGGAAAGCTCCCAAGATCAGCAAGCTAGCTCGCTGTTTCGTCTGATTGGGTGAATGAAGACGCACCTATTTAGATAATGACAAAGTACTTGATACAAGCTGACATTGGTATGTTGCTGGGAACCAGATATATTCATTTCCTGTTTCTGAGTGAGACACTTGGGAACTGGGTAAATCATTCCCTCCCACGGGCCAGGATCAAGGCACAACTGCACTGCCATGATCATCAGGTCCAGATTTTGTTTAATTTCAATGATTTTATCATTTTGAGATGATTCCTTCCTGGTATCCTGAAATCAAACAAGCATAGGACCGATGGTCATGGCAGAATTTTATGTCAATCCAATCATCATGAGTCCTCATAAGCCCTTTTCTCACTGTCAAAAATTTCGCTTAGCCCCGGCAATTGCGGTGCTAAGCCCCTGCAATTGCGGTGCTAAGCCCCCCCCCCCTGCCCCCCTAATTTAGCCCACCAATTTCCCGGGGTTAAGCTTAGCCCCGCTTCTGCTCTCACTGTGTTTTTGGAAAGTGGGCTAGCACCACCGATAGTCTGGGACTATCTAGCACCACAATTTGGTAGGGCTAGCACCGCAAGAAAGCCATTGAGAACACACAAAAAATTAGTCCAGGGTTAAGCAAGGTGACGAAAATGTACTGCAACCAATACGAGACAAGGTAGTCATGAATATGCAATTCCTAGAAAGTCCAGGGTTAACGAAAGCAAGTAAGAACAGGAGTGATTTTTCTTAGCCCAGGTTTCGTCGATAGTATGGGACTAAAATTGCCAGTGAGAAAACGTGCTAAGGATAGTCCGGGGTTAAGGATAGTACAGGACTAACAATAGTACGGGGTTAAGAAATCATAGTGAGAAAAGGGCAATAATCTTCACCACTTGCGCCCCTCAGGTACCTTTAAGAGAAATATCATTCAGATCTGACCAAAAGGCAGAGTGGCTTGTCAGCATGATAGATGTACAGCCAACATTCTTTAATAGAAAACCTGTACATGCATGTTTGTGCCTTCTCTCCCCTAGTACGAGCACATTAGCCGTACGCTGGAGAGCGCTGCTGCCTCCTAAAACATGTTTTTGCCGCGGGCGAAATACATGTACCTCATCTCGTACATTCTAAGCTATAGCCTCACTGCAAGGCTATTGAGCATTTCTACACCTTACTATTTAATAAAGGGGTTTAGCTGTAGTAGACTAATCATCCTCGACTTTATTTCCAGCTCACCTGAAAAAAAGATTAACCCTGACCCTAACCCTAACCCTAGGTCCTATGTGATAACATCCAGGGAATCACCAAGCCTGCCATTCGCCGCCTCGCTCGACGCGGTGGTGTCAGGAGGATTTTTTTAGTATTATGAAAAGAGTATTATGAATTGACTAGTATGATGAGTACTAGATTTTTTTTTTCTGTTGGTTTAGAAATGTCCAAAAGCCTGAAAAGCAGGCTACATGTAGCTAAGCTGTTGATCATAGTGACCATGTAGTGACTGAGTAATATGTAGCCATTGCCATGAAGCCTATAGTTAGTACCAAATATGGATGCAGAGATAAACATTGAATTTTTAAGTATTTTGGGGTAGACTAACTTGTGCCCATTGAATGTGCTTTCCCAGGATGCAATTGACTTGTTCCTGCTTGCGTACAGAGCTCTCACTAAGAAAAAACATTTCCTTAGAAACAGTTGATATTTCTATGTCACGTGACAGCAACATAGGGGAGTTTCCTGTTAAATTGTGCCCAGTACAAAAGGATGTATCACTTTCACTTTCAATCAAATTCAAGTCAAGTCAATTATGTACATTTTGAACAATAAACCACACATAATATGTATAAAAAAAAGTCTGAAGACCAATCATGTAACCCAGTTTACTATTAAACAGTAAAAAAGCAACTGAAATATTAGAAAAATATTTCTGCGTTTTTGCTGCGTTATCATGATTGCTTGACAACTGGTCAGAGGAGAGACAGAGCTATAGAGATAAAGATGTGTCATAAAATGTGAAGAGATGGGATTAAATTCATATCCAGGGCAATATCTACTGTATGCGACTTCAATCAAACATATTAAGATTAGGTACAAGGCCTAAAAAGCCTAGACACTTGTCAAATTGTATAATGTTTTTATTGATATTTTACAGTTTTATCAGTTTGAATGGCTATTATGTACCTTGCAGAGGTCCACACTATGCTACTGTACATGTCCATGATAGACTGAAAACTGTATGAATATCATTTGTAAATTATGGAATAATAACCTAGTAGTACACAGACTTGTTTATAAATGTAATTAGGTCATGGCAGTTGATGCATAAAATCAATTACAATGTAGTTCCATTGATGGTTCAACCAAACAATCGGTGTGACTGAATAGGTTGGAGTAATTGGAATGATTGTGATGGCATTTCAATCGATTGACTGAGCACTGCAAATTATTAACCATTCTGGAGCATGTGAATAGAATGAGAGTAATTGATAGATTAATTACTAATGCATGACTTGTATTGTCATTAAGGTATGAGAGCAGGCAAAAGGCATTAAGACCAAGTATATTTAGCTCTTAAGATTCATGCAAGACACAAGATGTACTTTATATTGTGGGAGTCGCTCTTGTTCAGACTAGAAATAAGAATGCTGATTGTCAAAGGCAATCATATCTGTTCAGAAAAACATTTTTGATCTGACAATGTAAAACGATTATGGCCGAACCAAACATATAATGGTTGAATATACTAACAAAACATAAAACATAAATTCATCTTTGCTTTTTTCACTCTCTTGAATGCAAACTGAAGAAGGTCAGTCCTAAGGGACAGTCAAACAAAAGATTTAACAATATCAACCAATATCCATCAATTCAACAACAAATTCTTGTTGATAAATTATCTCAAATATCTAGATTTTTGTGCTGCTCTACTTCCACTCAACAATTCTGACAAAGCAAAATGTGAATAAAATGTATGGCTTATGTAGTAGTTCATTCAAACCACTATGACTTGTTCTGTGGATGACATGTTCTGCCAATGGTTCCCTCAAGGTTTACTCAAATTTGATCTGTGGATTGCCACAAAGACAAAGACAATTACTCGACTATATATAGGAAGCTGACGTAGTACTTAACATCTGTGGGCCTAAATACATTACAAATACAACGTGTAATCAAGATACCCTGATGACTTGTGTTAAGTGTGCATACAAGTGTTTGTACATGTAATATTGAGAAAGGCACTATTTGGCAAGTCTCCTATCTGCCGCAATGTCAGGAGGATATAGTGCATGTTAACCGGGCATGAATCATCGTCAGTCTCTTACCCAGCAGCCGCTATTTAAAGCCCGCCCTCGATCAGAAATAGCTCCACGGTGATTATAGGGAGGGATCGACGGGGGACGAGGGTTGTGATGGTTTGGAAAGTGATGAGGGAATATGGCGTCTTTATGACTGAGCCCCCCAATCACATAAAGTTTGAGTCACTTGTTCGTCTCTCAGGTTCTCTTCTTCCTACAGTATATCGTGTCTCCAAATTGAATAGTCTCCCTTTAAGATCATTTTTCATCATTTTTTCTTGCTTACATGTGTATATAAGAACTTCCTTTTCATTTGATTTCCTTACTTCATATTTATTGATAAAAACTTACCATAAAGCTAAACAGTCTGAAGACTGACACCTGTTCTGTTACAAAGGAGAATTTTGAACAATTTGATGTTGATAATGAGTGCAATGTATATTATATATTGTCAAACTGACAACAAAGTGGAAAGAAATATGATGTTGACAAACATGTTAACAAAGCAATCATTTGGCATTACAGTTATTTATATTGTACCAATTATGTTTATTGATATGCTGACCTGTAAACCAACAGCATGGGTAGAAATGTCAGGATAATTCAATGCAAAAGCATTCTGACTTAAAGATTGTCCGTCCCTTTTGCAAGCCTAAAGTTTGAAATCGTCTATCACAATCGTAAATTGAAGAAAGTGTGATTCAAGACCATTTCTCAGAATATAGTACGTTGAAGCTTTCTGTATATGTAAAAATTTCAGCCGTTAAATTTCAAACTTTTTTTGTACTACGAAAAAAGTATTAGTCTTCGTTACAGTTTCTATGTGGTTATTATGCGTGTGTGAAATCCTAATTTTGTGAGTAATTACCAAACTTTGGAGATGATTCCTTCTGTAGAACAATTTTTTTCATAATGCGTTTTATAATTTAATAAACAGATTAATCAATAAAGCAGGTATTTCAACACAAACTGCTCAGAGCCTGAGGTAAAGATTATTAATCAGACGTTGTTTACATGCATTATTTGAATTTTACACTACGTATCAGTTTCAAATTATGAATATACAGATTGCTAACACTTATCTATATGTTTTGCCAATGTTTCGATGGTTTTGTGGTGATCTGAAAAAGGGACGGGCTGTCTTTAAGTGAACTCATGTGAAGTACTAAATATCTTATGTTGTACAAGGTGGGTGAGAGGTGGGGGGATGCTTCTATCCATGTACCTTGAACCTTTCCAATTTTCCATGGAAACTAACATTTTCCCACGCATCTGACCCTATAACTTGGCCTACCTTGGGCCCCAATCATTCTTCTCTCTCTATCAGCAAAGATAATCTCTATTTCTGACAGATTGATGGGGGCAGTATACTTGCAGTATTATATTTTCCCCATGAAAAGCATTGTGAGAATCGTTTGCATTCTTTACAAAGTAAAGAATCTCAGAGTACATGTACTTGACTGTCTAATATGTAGGTCTATGGTGTTAAATGCATTCATGTTTTATGACTTGGACAGGGAAGTCTCATACAAAACCTAGGGGCCTGCTTTTTAAGATAAATGTACATTATTGTGTGCTGTGAAGAATTTTGATGTACTGCAACCATACTTTTTATTGCATATTGCACTGTAATATGCTACAAAAGCTGGTGATGTAGATTTTCTATTTTATTTTCATCACTTTGATGTTTTTACTTCCCCTCCCCCCCCCCCCCCCCACAATCTAGTTATCTTAATCTGTCACCGAAAAGTGTACAGTACATGTGTAATGTCTGCTTACTAGTTGACTGTACAAATTACCTTGATATTATAATTATGTAGGTCTTTGTTATTTCCATACATGTAGGTGCACAGAATTTGTGATAAGTCAATGGGCTTCTCCTGACTTGGTACTGAGAGGGTTAACTCCATCAGTATCATAGGAGCATAGTCAATGGCTCTTCCTGGCTTTTACTTAGAGACTTAATTTCTCCTTGTAAATAACAGCAGTGATAACAACGATAACAAAACTCATCGCATTTGACATTTGGCATTGTTTGTTTATGCTTGTATTTTGAGAAAGTAGGCCAGTCGCCATATGTCACAATGTGAGGGGGCCATAGGCTCAAAACGCTGCAATCCAAAATGCAAATGAGTGACATTTACCACAGGCCAGCTCAGTGTTGTGTTACATGTGTACATGTCTGCAACAGCGTGGCCTTCCTGTGTATGTATTTGTAGAATTGGTTTTGGGATGGCTATATTTGTCTGAGGTTTTCTTCTTTAAAGACAGCCAGTCCCTTTTTCAGATCACCACAAAACCATCGAAACATTGGCAAAACATATAGAGAAGTGTTAGCAAGCTCTATATTCACAATTTGAAACTGATGCGTAGTGTAAAATTCAAATAATGCACATAAACAACGTCTGATTAATAGTCTTTACCTCAGGCTCTTAGCAGTTTGTGTTGAAATATCTGCTTTATTGAGTAATGTGTTGATTAAATTTTAAAACACATTATGAAAAAAAAAATGTTCTATGGAAGGAATCATCTCTAAAGTTTGGTAGTTACTCATAAAATTAGGATTTCACACATGCATAATAACCACATAGATACTGTAACAAAGACTAATACTTTTTTCGCAGTACGAAAAAAGTCGGTTTGAAATTTAACGGCTGAATTTTTTTACATATACAGAAAACTTCAACATGCTATATTCTTAGAAATGGTCTTGAATCACACTTTCTTCAATTTACGATCGTGATAGACGATTTCAAATTTTAAGCTTGCAAAAGGGACGGACAATCTTTAAAGCATGTCTGTATTTAGAGGTCAGGTTTTAAGACCTTAATCTTCTTGAGACTATTTTGGAGAAAAATGAACATGCTCTCAATAAAATTTTTTACTACAAAATGATATTTTTGTTGAAATCTAGTCAACATGAATTTTAACTGCTGGAGAGAAATATCTTGGATGTCAACTCTGAGTATTACTCCATAACTAGCTTGGCTTCCAGGCTGTTGGGACATTTTTTTTTTATCCCAACTGACAACAGAGTCTAGTACTCTAAGCCTACTAACCTATTCACTGTATCATTCTCCTTCTTTCCCAGTCCACCTGAGAAGAAATTGAGAATGAGCAGTCTACTGCTGCCAGACCCCTTTATTGAAAAAAAAAAATGTATTAACCTTTGAGAAAAATCAAGTTTTGACTAGGGGCTCTTTCTTCACATTTATAGGACTACTTGTGCTATTGTTTAAAGATGTTGCCTTTTTTCCTTAAATGTCGTGCAATGAATGCATTGCATTTCTCTATTTAGTGGGCACAAACTGAATCACAAAATGAATATTGGTAGCTGGCTTGCATTTTGCAGTGTTCCCCAAAGAATCCATTCATTACAAATAATGAAGGTAATCAATGGTCTCTTCCATAATCTCACTTGATGATTATTATGGATAAGAGTCTTAATATTTAATTTCAACTCAAATCTGCAATGCATTCGGAGTTGTAGGCCGCTGTATATGTGGGGAGAATCTTACTGGGCAATATATCGAGCCAAGATTTCTTCATTTCATCACTGGCTCCATCATGGCAAAAGTGCACCCGACCAATAAACTGGTGGTATAGCATTATATGACACCTTTATGACACAGCGTGCCATTCTCTCGCAGGCAATAAGGTGCCCCGAATGTCTCTCTCTTCACATTCATGCGCCTGCAATCTAATCAGCCAGCACATTCCTCCACCTCTGTCCCACGGGAGGGATCGGATTCGCCCGGCAGAGAGGAAGGGGAGAGGGGGGTGGGGGAAAGAAGAAGAAGGGGGTAGCCGTGCCCCCTTCCCCTTGCCTTGGGTGTATACCACCGGTACCAGTAGCCGTGGCGACTTGTAATTTGAGGTTAATGATTCGTGTCTGCGACAGACAAATTGAGTGGCATGGAAGGCAGGAACATTAGAGTTAATTAATTGCCAGGATTTTGTTTGGAGGTGAGGGACAGGGAACGAGGGAGAGACTTTACGCGTCATTTATTATTGATAAGGCAGTAAATGTGAAATGGTCTCCTGAGACTCATCAACATGATCACAAGTGTCTACTTCATCCAGCCTCCGCTGCACTGGAATAGTGGTATGTAGTTCCATCCTTTAATCGCCCTTTGTCATTTCAAGTCGGAAGTTTATTTTTAAGTGTTATTTTAGCAGAAGAGTATTCATGTTGTAAGTCCTTTTTTCCATTTGTTGTTACTCGAATATGTTCAACAGTATGCAGTTCATATTCAGTATGATAGTTAACATTTAAGTCAGATTGTATGTGATGAAAATATCATCTTCAATATGGCGGCACATATGTTTGCCCATTGAGCCCCAACTTTACTTGTAGAATTGCATGTAGGTGTATGTGAGGAACTTTAAAATGTAGCATTGTTAAACGAATTAAAATGTACACAGTTCTTATTTACTGAGAGCTAGTTCTGGTGTACTTTGAATTTGGAAGCCTTGCCTTCATGCAACACCTTGAAATCCATCTCACACTCAGCTCATAAAATCTGAAAAAATGCAAATATTGATATTGCCTCCCGCATATTTTTATCCTGAATTTACCATTTTCATCATGAATGTATTGTAGTCAAATGATATACAGTAAGCTGTATTCACTTAGATACCTGACAATATTTAACTCAACATGTCCCTACATGTATCTGTACTTTAAGGTCATGCATTGTCTTGCATTTGTTCAATATTGATTTGCATTGTAGCTGTTGCTACTATAGGTTATGACTCATACAGCCTTTGGTTTGAAGAACCGTTCTAGCTGCCAAGATCAGCTGTGAAGGCTATAACATGCTTACACTCAAATAATTTTTGAATGGCAAAACAGAAATTTGTGCTTTAATATTATGAATTTCCAAATATTTATACATACTTATGTAATGCTTAATATGTTACTCATTTCGGATAAATCGCTAGTGATAATCTTTTGTCTCGCAATGTATGGTCAACAAGGAATCTAAAAAATCACGACGTTTCATGGGTCGCTGCAACTCTTCATCAGGTGTGATACAAAATTGTATTTTGTATGCATGTACACAAGTTCGCATACAGTTCTTGGTGGTTGAAGATATGGAATGATATAGAAATAAGAATTTAATTCACATGCACATTGTGTAACTTCATGTTTATGTACAGTCATGGCATGATGGCATGTATTTGCACTCCGCACGAGTGGGATAGGAATATATGGCCATGACCTCTGCTTGGCATTGGTGGAGTATAGGCATATGTACCTCAAATATTTGTTGATGGGTTGGACTTTGTGAATGTGAACTCGAGCATGAAATATGTATGAGGTGTGCTCAACCTACATGTATAAACAGAACGAGCTTAACTTATTCTATGCTAGTAAAATTCCTGCTCCAGAGGATCTGTATTTATCATGATGCAAACATTTTAAAAAAGACTATGAGAAATGTAGGTACCGTGTGTCATAATGAATATTTTTTAAAAGTATTGTACTGCTTAAATGGTGCAATATTGTTTTACACATGATATTGAAGAGCACAATGAGAGAACGATCAGATTGCATTGTTGAACTTTAAAAATCAATAGTAAGAAATACATTTTTATTCTGGTTTGATGAATCATCATCTTGAATTCAATATTCTTGTTTTTTGATTAGGTTGACAAACATTTCAAACATTTGTAAGTACATGACATTCAGAAATTGTAAAGTAAAGACACAAACACGGAAGGATCGCTTCTTCTGTACATTCTGCTCAATAAGAGGTGTATTGTAGTTGCTACATGGCTGATCTTACCACACTACCAAACCACACACTAACGCTCATTGCAAGTGGCCACAGCTTTTCGTCCATATTTGATGAAGTCCGTCTTCAGCATTTGCTGTGTTGAGGAACTCTCTGCCCTTTTCGCCCCCAAGATATAGACTGTTGTCTAGGGATTCAATTATTGTGCACCACGGTGAAAGGACCCGTTCACATTGGGCCTTTGCTACATCTTGAGAGGGGCTTTTCACACTGACCCACATCTATAAGATTGTATAAATAAATGTACTGCAGTACATGTAGGTTCATTTACACTAAGCATGCACTTAGTGATCATTATGAGAGGGTCTTTCACACTCATCCACGTACATGTATTTTAATGATACATAGCTTTTTTCACGCTGAGCCACAACCTTGAAAAATTATGCCGGATTGTGAAGTGGGCTATTTAGTCTGACTTTCAGCTGGTGTGAACATTGTGAAAGAGCTAATATATGCTCTCTCTGAAGTACTTATCCCCTTTAGATAATGTACACACTGTGAAAGGGCTCAATCACATTTGGTCACTAAGATAACATAATGTGAAAGGGTCTGCTAACACTGCTTATTTTAATGTACACTGTACATACAGGGTTCTCAATACAGTTTCACTGGTAACATGGTTTGACAATCCTTTCAAATTTCTTTCTTAGTAGCAGCCTACATGTGGTCGACTGGAAATTTGGTGACTGAAATTATATTACGTTACCTTTCCCTTGCACACCAGGAATATGTTTTCTTGAGATTTGATTTTATTGCAAAACGCAATAAGCAGCAAATGTCAGCCATTGTCAGGAGGTGGAGTGAAAGTGTGTGTACATATTCCAACATTCTATTTCTCGGTTTATATTGTGCAGAATAAGAAGTGGGGCTTGATAGTGTAGAAAGTCAGAGATGTTTTTTTTTCTCTTATCATTAATCATTGATTGATCATCAGGAATAGTGCTACTTCTGCTGTAAAAGTGATATGATTTTATTATTACAATACATTTTTAGTGCTTGTCTAAACAAGAAGTATAAGAAAAGCACATTTGAGAAAACATTTCTTTTTTTAAATTTTATTTCATAAAATATCAACAGGCATATTTTTATATTTTCAGCTATACCACTAATGTGTTCTTTTGTATAATATGTTATATATTGCTATATTTTAATGTCAAGGAAGTTCCTGATATCCCCATATCTTTGATAAACAAGCATCTTAATTTGGTACAATTTTGATAATCTCCCTAGTCATTAGACAACAGGAATCGGATCATAATTCATGCAACAGATATTTCTATTCATCTACCCAACATACATGTACTGGAACATGCCATTTTACCACACACAATATGTACATACCCCTCAACTTTCTCTTTGAAAGCAGGCTGAATTGAATCTCTCTCTCTTTTCCCCATCTCGTGCAAACCAACAACGTTGCTTTCAAATCAGCATTTGATGAGCAACATGCGCAGGCAAATTGCATTCTCACACATTAAACAATTCGAGAGGGCCCTGTCGAAATTGCTTGTTGGAGTAGTGTTCGGAACTTTAAATTTCTGTGAGTGCACCGTAAAAGATGACTCACCAAGCGTCTTGTCGGGTTACAAATAGCCTCTGAGCCAGACATTTTTGACAACAATTCTTTGAAAAAGATCGAGTTATTTATTTCTTCTGTCTGACCTATTGAATATTTTGTGTGTAAACATTGATATTAAATTGATAGAATGTGTATATTGATGTAATTTCAATTCAATCTTGGTTTATTTGTTGAAATGAATTTCCATGTTTTGTTACAACGATTAAATTGCACATTAAGTTACATTGTAAAGAACAACAACACTATAACACACAGAAACATGATTAAAAAATGCAATGACACTCGATATATCTAAGTTCTCCAATTACATTTTTGACATTAGTATTGTATTTCTCACATAATTTTTGAGATGAGGAAGTATAACACTGTTGATTTCAAAAGCAATGCATTTAAAAGTGCTCAGTTTTATAAACAACAGAGCATTGACAATTGAAATCAAATGTAATCCTTTGTGTAATCAAGTCTGATTTTGAAGACTATAGTGACCTTTGTTGGCTTTTTTTTTAGACCCATCTGTGTTCATCCACATCACTGCTCATCTAAATATTTGCCCTGAGAATGCACCCCACACCATAGGATTGAAAGCAGAGAAACGTCATGACAACCTAGGAGCTGAGGCATCACATTTCACATAAAATGTTTTTTTTTTCAAGTCATGCACATTTCAGTAACTTCCGGGGAATGTCATGACTATTCATGAGATAAAGTACCAGTAATGAAATGTTTTTCAAGTTGTGTATATTTGGGAATATCCATGGAAACAGAATTTTAATAATTGTTCACATTCAAAGCCATTACACTCCAACATTCTCAAGGTACTTTTATTCAATAAATTGAAATCAATGGTGTAATTCTTTTGCTCTATCTCTGCTCAATATTTTCTTTTTGCTCTCAAACTGTAACAAAGCAATCCAAATCATTTAATATCATCTGTAATTCAAACATTTGGATATGGGTCTTTTGCTTCCTGCTAATCCTTTTATCATGAGATAATAAGCTACTCAATGGGATTCGTGTGTAGGACAGGTGAAAACCTGCGACAGTGGCACATGAAGCGTGAAATGTGGAAAGGCTCCAAGAACTTTGAATACCCCGAATGAACACAGATCATTCCAGAGTTCCCAGTCCTCTATGAGCAATCAACGCCCCACATCTCCTCGCTTCATCTTCCTCACCATGAATAGTTAATGCTTTCCCTGATCATATCATAGTACTTAATTACAATGATGGATCGCCTCTGTGCTAGTCTGATGGCAGTGTAGGGACCACAATCATCACATCATATCATCATTGACCTTGACTTCTCAGAAGGTAGGGGAGCCCTTGTATAAAAATGATAAAAGTCATGATGAAAGGTTATAACATGGATAAACAGCATACCCTAACAATAACATACATGAAATCTCACAGTCAAAGCTTCATGTGGCTTTTCAGGAAAAGTGAAAAGCCATAGACCCATTTTTTGTCTCGCCCACCGGAGGTGAAGGCGAGACTAAGGGATCCAAATGGCGTCCGTCCGTCGTCCGTCCGTCGTCCGTCGTCCGTCGTCCGTCACAAATGTTAAAGTTTACCTGCAAGACTCTCTTTTGACAAATAACTTCACATGGGTTGCTTGGATTACAACCTAACTTGGGTCATAGATGCACTGGGGGTACCTTCATGTTATGGTGCCGTTGGAGGTCACAAGATAAGGTCAAAGGTCATTTGAGGTCATACGTTAAAGTTTACCTGCAAGACTCTCTTTTGACAAATAACTTCACATGGGTTGCTTGGATTACAACCTAACTTGGGTCATACCCTTACAGAAATCCAAGCTTGCAACAAGCTTGCAACAAGCTTGCGGTGAGCGGTGAGCAGCAATCTTAATAAGCGTGCGTTCACAAATTTAAGATTGCAGACCTTGCTTGCAATCTTGCTGCAAGCTAACCGCAAGCTTGCAGCAAGCTTGCAGGATCTGCAGTTGCATCCTGCAAGCTTGCAGCAAGCTTGCAGGGCCCGAGGTTGCACCCTGCAAGCTTGCAGCGAGCTTGCAGGGCCTGAGGTTGCAACCTGCAAGCTTGCAGCGAGCTTGCAGGGCCCGAGGTTGCAACCTGCAAGCTGGCAGCAAGCTTGCGGGATCCGAAGTTGCACCCTGCAAGCTCGCAGCAAGCTTGCAAGACTGGACGTCATATCCTGCAAACTTGCTGCGAGCTTGCAGGCCTCATGTTCCGCAAGCTTGCAGGGTGCAACCTCGCGACCTGCAAGTTGGCAGGACTCAATCTTAGGTCCTGCAAACTTGCAGACTTGCAGGACATGTATTCTGTACTAGTAACCTTATTCCTCTAAGCTTGCTGGACATAAACATGGTTACACACGTAAGCTTGTAAATATTTATGTAAATATAAGGCCCATAAGCACCACAATTGCACCCTGTAAATTAAAACAGTACATTACTTGATAAATGTTAGCACATGACACTAATTCATGCATACGCCCCAAAAGTGTCAAATCATATTTAATCATTTCAAGCCCATTTCTTTTTAAATCTTCACCAAATCTTTAGTGTTTTTATAATGAAACTAGACAATATACAGACACTAACAACTTATTGTTCTGACCCTTGCCAGAACTCAACATCACCTATATAGCTGAGTTAAAACAGATATTCATCTGATATCCATCCCTTGCCATAGATATGCAGTTTTGAAAATATTCTAATCATCTTCATTTAGATAGAGGTCACATGTAAGTGACATGGAACTTACCATTAATATATGACAAATGCATGCCTAGATGCCGACCAAGACCAAAAGGTAAACAATTATTGCATTAAAGATAATGTTGATATATTTTTGCCTGTATTCAGTTTACATTTCAGTGTACATTACCATTGTGGTCCAAATCAAGATCCATTATTGTTTGTTGTGGCCACCCAGGTCGAAATTCCCATAGAAACCAGTAGAAACCAGTAGAGACTGTCTACTGGTTTCTACTGGTCCAGTAGAGTCTACTGGTCTGAAGAGGAACTACGAAATCAAACCAGTAGAAACCAGTAGAAACCAGTAGAGTCTAATGTGTTGAAGACCAGTAGAAACCATTAGAATCCACTGGTCTCTAATGGTTTCTACTGGTTTGATTTTGTTTTTTTCACACTACTTCTCAAACCACTAGATCTCACTGGTTTCTATTGGTTTCTACTGGTCTTCAATACCATTAGAATCCACTGGTCTCTAATGGTTTCTACTGCTTTGACTTTGTTTTTTTTACACTCCTTTTCAAACCATTAGATCTCACTGGTTTCTATTGGTTTCTACTGGTCTTCAATACCATTAGAATCCACTGGTCTCTAATGGTTTCAACTGGTTTGACTTTGTTTTTTTTTTCACACTAATAGAAACTAGTGAGATATAATGTTTTGAAAAGGAGTGTGAAAAATTCAAAGTCAAACCAGGAGAAACCATTACTAATAGAAACTAGTGAAATATAATGTTTTGAAAAGGAGTTTGAAAAATTCAAAGTCAAACCAGGAGAAACCATTTAGAGACCAGTGAAACTTAATGGTTTGAAAAGGAGTGTGAAAAATACAGAGTCAAACCAGTAGAAACCATTAGAGACCAGTGAATTCTACTGGTGGAGACCAGTATAAACCAATAGAAACCAGTAAGACCTAATGGTTTGAAAAGGAGTGTCAAAAATTCAAAGTCAAACCAGTAGAAACCAATAGAAACCAGTGAGATCTAATGGTTTGAAAAGGAGTGTGAAAAATACAAAGTCAAACCAGTAGAAACCATTAGAGACCAGTGAATTCTCCTGGTATTGGAGATCAGTAGAAACCAATAGAAACTAGTGAGATATAATGTTTTGAAAAGGAGTATGAAAAATACAAAGTCAAACCAGTAGAAACCAATAGAAACCAGTGAGATCTAATGGTTTGAAAAGGAGTGTGAAAAATACTAAGTCAAAGCAATAGAAACCATTAGAGACCAGTGAATTCTACTGGTAATGGAGACCAGTAGAAACCAATAGAAATAGAGATGCTCATGAATATTCATGCATGTATTTACGTGTCCTAATTTTGTACTTTTAAATAGATAACCTCCCCCTAACCAGATAAAAGGAATTTTACCAAGTAGTGATTTCAAGTTTAAACATAAAATAGTGAATGTCACCTACTTAAGTGAAGACAATAATGATAATAACAACAAAAATGATCTTCTTAAATGTAAGTTGTAGTAACCAATATCTCATGAACCTTATAACCGTACTGCTATATATATGAAAGTCTGTGAAGGAGAGACCAGGAATTAGGATAGGTATAGGATAGAATAGGAATAAATATAGGATTGGATAGGATTAGGTTAAAACGTTAAGGAAATATGCCATAATTCGGATTATCATATACTAAATTTAAATCGATATTTCATCAATATTTATAATTTTGATTCATATTGGTCTCCTGATGGCTCCAGTAGGTGTTCTACTAGTTTCTACTGGTAAGCTTGCAGCAAGCTTGCGGCAAGCTTGCGGCAAGCTCACTCTGCAAGCTTGCAGCAAGGTTGCAGGTTGCAAGCTTACTAGCTTGCAGCAAGGTTGCAGGTTACGCGCTATATTCTTTGCCCTGATTGGGCAAAGCTTGCAGCAAGCTTGCAGATTTTTCTATAAGGGTAGATGCACTGGGGGTACCTTCATGTTATGGTGCCGTTGGAGGTCACAAGATAAGGTCAAAGGTCATTTGAGGTCATACGTTAAAGTTTACCTGCAAGACTCTCTTTTGACAAATAACTTCACATAGGTTGCTTGGATTACAACCTAACTTGGGTCATAGATGCACTGGGGGTACCTTCATGTTATGGTGCCGTTGGAGGTCACAAGATAAGGTCAAAGGTCATTTGAGGTCATACGTTAAAGTTTACCTGCAAGACTCTCTTTTGACAAATAACTTCACATAGGTTGCTTGGATTACAACCTAACTTGGGTCATAGATGCACTGGGGGTACCTTCATGTTATGGTGCCGTTGGAGGTCACAGGATAAGGTCAAAGGTCATTTGAGGTCATACGTTAAAGTTTACTTGCAAGACTCTCTTATCACACATAACTCATCACATGTTGCTACAATGGCAATCAAACTTGGATGATGGATGCACTGGGGGCACCTGCATGTTATTGTGCTGTAAGAGGTCACATGATAAGGTCAAAGGTCATTTGAGGTCATACATTAAAGTTTACTTGCAAGACTCTTGGTGAAGGCTTCCTAACTTGTGCACAGAATTGTGTGAGGGATACAATTCTTTTGCGTAGCAACGGAGATAGCGATATTTCTGGTTATTTTCGCAAGTGGGCGAGACACAATATTGCTAATGCCTTGTGTTAATTTATCATATTGAATCGCTCTATGTATTCCTCTGCAGTTTGCCCCTTGCCTCAATGTGTTACCATATAGCACAGAGCCAAGGTTTGCATTATTATATTATATGGTCTACAGTCTCTAGACTCCAGGAACTGCTGAGTTTTAAATGACCCATCCAAACCAACTCACAATCTTGCAATCAATATAATTCTGCTCAAAATCTGGTTTCAGTTCTAATAGAATGAGGAAAGATCTTTAACAGATTTTACTTCCATTTTCCATGGTAGTTACACAGTTTAATTTTTCTGACCTGTAAAAGGGCTCCCGTTCCTTTAACATACTGTGCATTATGTAGACACATTGTGATTGTCCTAATGCAATCACAATCCCTGTGTCCTTGGGACTGGGGGAGACTAGCTAGTACAGAGCTGCATTATGTGGTCATATTTTTGTATTACATCGCAGTATATATTGACTGATTAGAGATTTATTAGGGTATTGCGAAGAGCTTGTATCCCATTTTTCAGGCAGTGATGAATTGCATTTCAGTGGAAACATGGGATCACCACAGCCAAATTTGATTTGTTATTTCATTGATTGGACTGTTGTGGCTTTCACTGTAACCTCAACATTATTTTTCAGGGTTACTTCTAAATATCCATGCAGATACAAAGCTGGTGTGTGCATTGTAATTACAAAATGTGCATTACCTGCATATTACCGGATCGTGATTCATAATTTCAATGTATACATGTTTGTTTTAGTGCAAATAGAGCAGTAATTGAAAATAAATCTGTATCCACATATACACAATAGACATTGATGGATCATTACGCCACAGAGATTTTTATGCTGTAACAATTCTTACACGATGTTCCGTACGCTGTTTGTCAAAAGTACATACAGTAGTGTAGCTATATGCAAACTATAGCCCTAACATACTAGTACATATTACTGCACATTATCTTATATTAAGACAACTGATTTTGAGGATTTGAAGAATGTATTATACTATTGCAATAATTTTCTTTCCTTTGGTGGGTTTTTCATTTGTAATTACTTCAAAATTAATACAAAACAATCCACCTTATGCATTCAAACCATCAACAAAGCCCCAAACGAAGTGTCATGACCATTTAACAGCACAAAAAAACTGAAGGCTGTACAACATGTTACAGCATGCAATATGCGTACAAGTTGAAAAGCAGTACTAGTAAACCTGGAATCCCAGCGTCTAGCCTGCTTAAGATAGCAGGATAATTCTAAATTCATTGGGATATTAAATGAGAGCTTGGACTTTGTGGTGCAAAAACCACAAAAAATAAATGTTACATGAAAATTTCCATTTTTGCAGTGTATTACTCTACCAGGAATGAGGTGAAGCCACAGCAGTGCATCGGGGGGGGGGGGGGGGGGGGGGGGAGGGGGCTCAGGGTAATTTAGCCCTCCAAATGCTTAAAAGAGCCCAGGAAAATGTTTCAAGAGCCTCTAAAAATTCCTATAGACACAATGTAAAATTGTAGCCAAACTGGCCAATGTGCTCAAAAAGGAGCCCCCGAAAATTTTGAATTATTTTTTTTCCCTGCAGTGCATGTTTTGAGATGTGTTCCTTCCTCTTTACATGTATGTGCCAGTAATCCAGTGAGTCACAAGTAACACACATAAATGCCATAGAGCTGGAGTTTCTCTTGCACCCAAAGGGTTAATGTTGATCTGCAGAATGTGATGTGCATACTTGCATTAATGCCCGCCTACTGTGTTTCTTTTCTCATATGCAGAGAGAGTAATGTGACAGTAATATCCACTTTAACATGGTAAAATGGAAATGACATTTGCAGTTCTCTAGGCATCTCCATCCTTGCCCCAGTAAAATGCGAGCTGAAGGAGCGTTGGTGATATACTTAGATGGAAGCTAGGATATTCTCCCGCATATTTTTGTGGGACACGTTTCAGTTTCTCCCGATCAGCAGTACGCACTCTTTTTTCCCTCTCTCGCTGTCTCTGTTTCTCTGTCTGTGTCTGTTGTCTCTCTGTTTCGTTTTGTGTTTCCTCTCTCTCTCCCCCTTTCTCTCTTTCTTTCTCTCTCCCCTCTCTCTTTCTTTTTCTCTCTCTTTCTTTCTCTCTTTATTTCTTTCAATCCCTCTCTCTCTTTCTTTCTCTCCCCTCTCTCTCTCTTTCTTTCTCTCTCTCTCTCTCCTTTCCTTTCACTCTCTCAGTCATTTCTTTTGAAATGATATTAGAGTGAAACCCAGATTAATCTGCTAAAACTATCAGACACTCCTTTACTTTGAATAACATTTATTGAGAGGATACTTCTAAAAGTATGTTCTTGATTGGTAGCACTTGAATATATTTTTATTCTGTTTTTAATTTGCAATCATATTACTCTGTCGACATTTCCATATAAGATAAAAAGGCTGACCAGAAAGTTTCAAGTGTTAAATGGAGGTGGCTACATGCACCGATACAATTCTATTTCCATGTAGTACCTGACATAAGATTTATCATTTCTCGTACACATGTACCTAACCAAATAAAGGCCACACAAGTACGTATCTCTCTACTTAAGAGCCGGTGCTGCGACACGAACCTGTAATTTAGGAGAAGACTTCTATCTGACATGGGGGGAGATGCCATCCTCTAATATACCGAGCCAAGCATCAGAGAAGGACATGGAATTTATGTGCGTGTGTGTTGATACCCTCCTGCCACACAAAGTGGCATTGAATGATGGTGAAGATGTGCACCGAGTATACAAACCCAGCGTAGAAGAGGACATTTAGATGTGCACATCCCCCGTGGTAATTTACGACACCAATACCGCTCCTTTCCTGACAAACAGACGCAAGTAGGATCGAGAGATTGTCAGAATTCCTATATGGATATGAAGATGCGAACGTTTGTGTGTTGAAGTCATTTTCAGTTCCAGCTTCAGTATAAGATAAGATATAGACACCAATACTTCTTGATTCCTTACAAACAGATGCAATTAAGATCATTAAGATATTCATAATTCATAAGGACATGCAGGTGCGCATGTTTGCATGTTAACTGTTTCACTTATGACCTTATTTATGCGTATGCATGTCGTAGACTGAGTATTGATTTTAAGAATTGTATGAACCTTAGAGGGTTATTTAGATGTCCACATTCAGATTGTAATTGCTAGTACATGTACTACAGCTCAAAGGAATTGGCATAGGGAAAGGGAAAGGGAAGAAAGGGAAGGAGCCGCAGTTTTAAACCGTGGTATATTTTGTCCAGTTCAGCATGAAACATGATGCTTTTTAGGCTAAGCAGCATCATGTCTCAGGCTGAACTAGACAAAATATACTACGGTTTAAAACTGCGGCTCCTTCCCTTTCTTCCCTTTCCCTTTCCCTATGTCAATTCCTTTGAGCTGTTGTGTAGCTCTTTGTTTTCTGACTAGAGGCTGAAAGTGAGATGCAAAGTATTCAGCATTTCAAAAGGTAATGAATGAGATAATGCAGGATATTTTGCACAAATTAAGTATTGAATTGATGAATTATCAATGTACCAACTTATTATTAGTTCTGTTCTTGAATAATTCCTTAGTATTTTTCTTCTTCTTTGATGATTATATTAGTGTGCTTCTGTTTCTGAAATTCAGAATTATCCATGTAAACATTTAGTTGAGTGTCACATTTATCCTTTTGTCACACAATTTAACAAATGTGGAACAATGACAATTTTATGATTATACAGAATTCCTCAGAATTGCACAAAATATCTGCCTGTTTCTGATAAAAATAATGCTCATATACATGTAGACACAAAATCATGCCATGAGCTACATCTGTCCTTCTGCCGGGCCTTCAAGGAAGAGACAGGATATCTGATTAGTCTTTAGACACAGACTCAATTGAGACTTTTTCTCCAAACACATGTCTGTGAGAGCAGACTAGAGCAGCGATTTAACGGTTGTGTCCCCCAGTAAGAAGAGACATGCTTTAAACATGTGATAGTTAGTCTCTGCAGCTTCAGACATAATCAATTCAGATTCACTGACTCAGTGGTGGACTGGTAAAGGTCTGAGCCCACAAGCTAACTCATACCGGACTGGTTTATTTGAGCAGATGCATCACTTTCTGAAGGGGAGGAGAGAAAGATGTACCCTGTAAATGCAGGCCTGCTCCTAGCTGTTTCTACATACATGTACATGCCTCATCTTCTAGCCGATTGGCATAATTTATATACAAGGCCAATAGCCCTGCTGTTTGAGTTATTCGGAAAAGGGGAGAAGAAAAATTGCATGAGGTCCTCTGCACACCTATGGTGATATCTTTTATATTGACTTATTTCATGATCATATATATGCATGTTATTTATTTTGCTTTGTATTTGTTATCTATGTGATAAAACGGTGTTAACAAATGATATTGTTTGTTTCTCTCACACTTTTGGCTTTGTTTAAGATATCCTTTTACCTTTACTTTTTACATATTGTTTTACCTGACATTTTATTTAATAACTCTTAAAGTTGCTTGAAGACAGTCACCTAAATTGAATTGATGATTCCAAAGAGGGTTTTAGTAAAGAGATACTAATATTGTAATTGGCAAAACTTCTTCCTCTCACTCCATGTTCATGTCCACATGCCGTTAATTTCCTAGGCTTAATTCCCAAGTCAAGTCTGTTAAATGTAATTATCTCTGATAATCAATAGGCTTTCTAAATTACATGCTCAGTGCATGTGATGTCCTGACATCACAGCCGGAACTTTAACTCTCTAATTCCCAAGTCTGCTTTTCATGAAATGTTTTTTACTGATTAGATTTGCCAACAGACATGGTAAATTACATGCATGTACAGCACACATGTTTTGACATCACAAACGTGGTTTTGGTGTCGTGTTTTCTGTTTAGATACAGCACCTTTGCTGGAACTATTAAAGACCTCCCTGTATCTTAGGAATGCATGCTTAGTTCACCTGTTCAGGCAAAGTGTTAAATATAGCACAGACATGCCAGAACTAATGCCAGACATGCTTCTACAATGTTCAATACTAAGGTGTTGCACTGCTATTGGTCACGTAGCTTGTATATTGAGCTGTAATTTTGTGCACTAAGTTACAGTAAAACTCCTATTATCCTGCCCTTTACTGTGCCTTTACCCACTCAGATACTAAGCTGCAGGATTCCCGCGTAATCTGCTCTATGGACAATAGACAATATGCTATGAATAAAGTAAAAAAAAAAAAATCCTTATAGGGCATCCCTTTGGTTACTTCAGTACCATGGGAAATGCTGACAATCCTACCTGGACCTGGATTCACTTAAGCCTGAAAATCTAAATGTGAGCAACGGGTTAGAAATAATGGTATTCTCATTGAAGAAGTGTTGTGTATCTTAAGTAGATGTGGAAATACTCAACACAAGAAGACCTTCACATGTTTGAATTGATTTCAAGCCTCATGTTGAGTTAATGCGAATGCCCTAAGAACTCTAGAAGTAATACACTACAGCTCAAAGGAATTGGTATAGGGAAAGGGAAAGGGAAGAAAGAGAAGGACCCACAGTTTTAAACTGCAGTTTCTTTTCTCCAGTTCAGCATGAAACATGATGCTTTTTAGGCTAATGCATCGTGTTTCATGCTGAACTGGACAAGATATACCTTGGTTTAAAACTGCAGCCCCTTCCCTTTCTTCCCTTTCCCTTTGCCTATGCCAATTCCTTTGAGCTGTAGTGTACATGTATTAATCCTTTGTGTTCCTAATAAATTGGCACTCTATGGGATTTGTGTGTATTACTTGTCAATAAATATGTATGTGTCATGCAAAGAGTTTCAAGTAAGCTGATAAATTCTGACAAATTACTGTTTGACTTTTAATCAAAAGAATGCTAGAACTAACATGTTTATTGTGTAGCGTATTAGACATTGATTACTATATGCACCTGTGCTGAGCAAATGTTAACTTCTCTCATCTCCATTGGCAATAGTGTTTCTAAGGCCTGGTGATGCATGGGTTAATGAATACTCAATTACTACATCCCTTTACCATTACATGTGATGCTGGCCATAATACATTGCTTCAGCTCCTGCATGAAATACCTATGATACATAATTCTGATCTGATTTGCGCTTGTCTGTCTCATCCACAATGAACAAGCGTTGGTTTACCCACAATGCATGGCTCACGTTACCTCATTTCAATGCAGCTGGTTCCATTGTGTAAGGCATCCAAACATAATTCCACCCCGATTTTTTTTTCCATGCCTGCCTCTCGGCGAAACGTGTTCAATACTAAGGTGTTGCACTGCTATTGGTCACGTAGCTTGTATATTGAGCTGTAATTTTGTGCACTAAGTTACAGTTAAACTCCTATTATCCTGCCCTTTACTGGGCCTTTACCCACTCAGATACTAAGCAGCACAATTCCCACATAATCTGCTCTATGGACAATAGACAATATGCTATGAATAAAGTAAAAAAAAAAAAAATCCTTATAGGGCATCCCTTTGGTTACTTCAGTACCATGGGAAATGCTGACAATCCTACCTGGACCTGGATTCACTTAAGCCTGAAAATCTAAATGTGAGCAACGGGTTAGAAATAATGGTATTCTCATTGAAGAAGTGTTGTGTATCTTAAGTAGATGTGGAAATACTCAACACAAGAAGACCTTCACATGTTTGAATTGATTTCAAGCCTCATGTTGAGTTAATGCGAATGCCCTAAGAACTCTAGAAGTAATACACTACAGCTCAAAGGAATTGGTATAGGGAAAGGGAAAGGGAAGAAAGAGAAGGACCCACAGTTTTAAACTGCAGTTTCTTTTCTCCAGTTCAGCATGAAACATGATGCTTTTTAGGCTAATGCATCGTGTTTCATGCTGAACTGGACAAGATATACCTTGGTTTAAAACTGCAGCCCCTTCCCTTTCTTCCCTTTCCCTTTGCCTATGCCAATTCCTTTGAGCTGTAGTGTACATGTATTAATCCTTTGTGTTCCTAATAAATTGGCACTCTATGAGATTTGTGTGTATTACTTGTCAATAAATATGTATGTGTCATGCAAAGAGTTTCAAGTAAGCTGATAAATTCTGACAAATTACTGTTTGACTTTTAATCAAAAGAATGCTAGAACTAACATGTTTATTGTGTAGCGTATTAGACATTGATTACTATATGCACCTGTGCTGAGCAAATGTTAACTTCTCTCATCTCCATTGGCAATAGTGTTTCTAAGGCCTGGTGATGCATGGGTTAATGAATACTCAATTACTACATCCCTTTACCATTACATGTGATGCTGGCCATAATACATTGCTTCAGCTCCTGCATGAAATACCTATGATACATAATTCTGATCTGATTTGCGCTTGTCTGTCTCATCCACAATGAACAAGCGTTGGTTTACCCACAATGCATGGCTCACGTTACCTCATTTCAATGCAGCTGGTTCCATTGTGTAAGGCATCCAAACATAATTCCACCCCGATTTTTTTTTCCATGCCTGCCTCTCGGCGAAACGTGTCCCATGCCTCTCCCATTGTGACTGACGCCAGAGCGACACAGGAGCATTCAATGCATCGACAGCTTTTTGCCTCCACGCTAAATATAGCTGCTGGATTCTACAAGGCAAAATATTTCCTTCATATTAACTCTTTCCTGCCCAGACAAATAGGATGTCCAGGATTTCGGTTTAAAAATCCGAGAAAACTTGAATCCTATTTTGTAAACAAAAAAAGCCAAATTACATACTCTATAGGACTAGTGTGTATTACTGCTTCAAATACTTTGGCACATAGAAAATTAACCCCTTCCTGCATGGCTAGACAATATTCAGATTGGTATGTATTGCTAGTGCAATAATAAAACAAAACATGCATAATTGTGACAGTGTTATGTAAAGAGTTGTGTCTGTCCGTGCCAGACACTAAAATGCTTTATTGAATTTGTGTGTATGATGGGTGTTGAGGTCATATCGGTGGAACAAATCTGTTAGACGTGACAAGACTCCCAAAGGCGATATGCATAATTGCTCCAGAAGCTCCTCATCTCTCAAAGCGCTCATATTAATCCTGGAGTCTCCTAAGGCATCGCAACCAGCTCTAGCCCCCCTCCCCCGCACCCCACCCCTCCTGTCCTCCCTATAGGTGTTGATTAGGGGTGCTGCATCTGTCCCTCCTACCCCCCCCCCCCCCCCCCCCCATGTACCCTATCCCCTGGTTATGTAAGATTTACACCTCTGACAATATTTGGGTTCCCCTTTTAGCACTTCCTTTCCCATGTAATTTGATTAGTTTGATCTCTCTCTCTCCATCTCTCTTTCTCTCTCTTTCTCCGTCTCTCTCTCTCTCGTTCTCTCTCTCTCCCTTATATATATTTATTTTCACATCCTTTTGTTACATCCAGCTGCTGATGAGCGTGACCACTAAACTACTTTCTTACATACTATTTTATTATGTGCTTGTCCCCTAAGACATTGCACTTGCCAATTTTACTTTTCATACACATATATTTTGGCAACTTACTGTGTGGCTCCCCATCTAAGCCCAAGAACCTCTCCCCTCTCCCCCTGTAATGATAGATAACTGGTCTACCACCCTCCCCACCAACACCTTACCCCATGTAATATGATATCTACACCACTGGCAACATACTGGTGGTTCTGTATAGAGGATGCTCTATTTCTTCCCCCTTCGGTTCAAGACGCTCAGTACCTATTGATGAGAGGTAAAGGGATTAGAACGCTCCTCATCTCTCTAGGAGTAATCTGGAGTCTCCCAAGGAGTCAAAACCAGCCCCCTCCTCACCCCACCCCCCTCTTTCTCCTGCAGGAGAGGATAGGCTTAGTACCCATTGATGAGAGGTAAAGGGATTAGAACGCTCCTCATCTCATGAAATGTACCTGCGTCACCAAGAGGCAGAATTATATCGCTGAGATATAAGCAGATTTCATTGGGAAAATTGAGTAAAGGGCACAGTTACCCTTCATTTGGCCTGTAGGTGTGTATGGGTATGAGGGGAGGGGGGGGGGGAGGGGGGAGGGGGGAGGGGGGAGAGGGGGTGTAGTGTCTGTCTGTGGACTCTCACAGTATTTTACATTGATGTTTTGCTCTGCAGGGGGGGGGGGGTCCTACAGATACAGTTTGACTGAAATGTTTCTTTCTTTTATTGTTTAGAAGGGATCTACACACATGGCATTGGAATTGTTTGATTGTAATTGCTGTTCCTCACATGTAATTACAATATGCAATCCATTGTTAGTTAGCAATGATTCCTTTGTGTAGACACTGAGTAAAGTGCACAGTACATTAAGTTAATTGGATAATGGTGTTATAGCACCACATGCCTGTTAATGTGCTTTTGCTATCATGTCAAAATAGACATTGATGATTGATGATCATGATGGTGATCATTTAAACATACAAAAAGAAGACATTCTTTCTCTTTGTCAGGAAATGTCTACATTCAGTCCATAATAACTTAATAACTATCTCAGCGTGCATCATAAGAAAGGGTTATACCTAGTTCTAGAAGGAAATGGGCTCACAGTTTATGGGTTCCACTACAACATGCACCCCGTTATCTTCTACCAAAAAAGGTTTGCCAATGCATAGCATTACAACATGGACCGTAGAGAAGAGGAGAGAGAGCGAACCTCGCTGCATCTTCGATCATCATTAGCGCTGTGAGGGCTTCAATTAAAACACACATAGGTGGCGCTTTTGTACACAGAGAATCAAGGCTACGAGTCGGGTTTCATAGGAGCGTCCCTGCCGCGGCCCGGCACTCCTGAAACCGAAGACTCGCCGAACATTGTCATAATGTGGATGAGTCAATGGCAGGCCTCCACTAGGATGCTTCGTTCACATATGAGATTGTGTTTCATACAACCATACCTGCCATCCAGGGTTTTTAACATGTTTTTTGTTTAATCTTTGTTCCCCTTCCATTGTGTTCAAACATTGATTCAAACCAAAGATGCCAGCCATTATAGAGAGTTCTTGAAGAAATGGTGTCTGTTTTTATGGATATTCTGAACTCACTGATGTACAATGATCCATTCATGCACTACATGTACAATGCAAAAATAAATGGAACTGATTGGTTTTCAGGATTTTACCTGTTGATGTATACAAGGGATGAAAATAATTGTTTGCGAAACTTTCATCTTCTTAGTATCACTTGATTGCAGCTTTGTATTACAGGTGCAATACGAGATGGTCGTCAACACTGGGAACATATCAACAAAAGGCATTGATAGCCATCGCAGACCTAAAACTGAACGTCAGATCGATATGATCCGTAGTGCACGTTTATAGAATGATAAATCAAAACATATGTCCAGGCACACATCTGAAATGGCCCCCCCCCCCCTTCCGAGACACCTATAATTTAGTGTCACTTAATTGCAGCTTGCGCTACAGGTGGAATACTAGAGGGCAGTTAACTCTGCGAGAACCAATCAAAATCTTTGTTTTCATGACAAAGCAATCACAACCCCGAAATTAAACATACCCTAAGTCCAATATGATCTATAGAGTGAAAAATAGACAAAAATATAGTCCACGCCACATGTGCCTGAAAGAGCCCCCCCCCCCCCCCCCCTCCCAGACAGGTGATGTGCCCCAAGCCGTCCACGGGAAGGAAAATCAATACCTTTCACCTCGGCGAGAAATCTCCGCTGAAACCTGGGCCGAAATGTGACATTCTCAGGAGAGAAGTGACATTGTAGGGGGCAGGCTTCTGCCTCAGCACGTGGCAAGGTAACAAAAGAAGACATCGATCCCATATTTTCCCTTTCAATTTCTTTTTCCCCCCATCTTTTTTTACCTTGTGCGTCGTCGGATGGCACAGAGGAGGGACATGAACCTGTGGGTAATTGAAGAATGTTTGACCTTTTTCGCTTCGGCTCTTTGCACTAATGCAATCCAATTTCAGGAATATCAAAAGGAGAGGTAGAATGTGTGCACGTTCATCTCTTAATTGAGAGACCTGTACTTCACCTCTCTGTACAATTACATTTGTGGGATATTAAAATTGGCATAAACACAAATACAAATATCATATGTTACTTGCTTTTCAACTTTCAAGAGAGAAGGTTCAGTATTACATCTCTTTGTAGAGTTACATTGCAAGGGGGTGTTTCGCCAAGCTGTTCGTAAGTTACCAACAACTTAATGAATGACTGGTGATCCCTTCTTGTGCCAATTGCGATACCACACTTTGTTTCTGTTTTAACATATTGGGAGTTAATTTCCAACAATCCTAATAACATTTCAAAAATCATAAGCTTTGAATACAAGAATTTTCACTCATAAACATCAGATAAGAAGTCTTAATCTTAAGCTGATGGGAATCAAAATCATTGAGAATGTGATTTAGCACAAGATGGGATCACCAGTCATTCATAACTTACGAACAGCTTAGTGAAACACTCCCCAGGGATAGTAAAACTAGAATCTAAAGATGTGTCAGAATATTAACCAGTTCTTTACTGTGCTAGCATATATGCTTTTCTCCACTCTGATACTCAGCAGCGCGACGCCTTTGTAATCTGCTGTAAAGGCCATAGACATGAATAAGCTTCCAATTCTCTGAGGGGTGCAAGTAAGCTACAACCCTTTGGTTACTGCAGTTCCATGGCAAATGTTGAGATCTTTACCAGATCAGGGTTCACAAATCTAAAACATGAGCAATGGGTAAACAATGAAATTAAGAGGTAAAGTCTTAGTTAATGGACCAACGTTCAAGAAGTGCTGAAATCTAACCATGAGCAATGGGAAAAACAGATCCATTCCTGCCCCTGTTGAATATAACTGAGAGTTAACCTCCTAATTTCATTATTTACCTGTTGCTCATCTTTAGATATTCATGATTTGTGAGCCCTGGAGGGCGTTTTATGAACATTGTCAGCACTGAAGAAATGGTCAGTTCTGACAACTTCAGTGAAATCCTCAGTTTTGATTGGCTGACTGTTACTATGGTAACTGTCGAAGAAAGACAACTTATCAGATGAAAAATGTTCATGAAACGCCCTCCGGATCTGGTTAGGATCTCACCATTTGCCATGGAACTGCAGTAGCGAAACGTGTGTGGCTTGATTGCGCCCTATAAGAAATTGAAAGTTTATTCATAGCCTGTTATCCATTGTCCATTCAGCAGACTGCATGGGGGTCGCACTGCTCAGTATTTTAGTGGAGCAAAGCCAGCTTGTCTGTAAAGAACAGGTTAAAGTGATTTTAAACAGTTTACAACTTAGCTCCTAGAGTCTGACGTTTCTCAACTGACACATTAAAATAATCCGTAATGTCCACATTCAATGTGATTTCATCTAATCAAGTTCTGAAATGAATTAAATATCACAATTTGTGAGAATTTCTCTCTTAAGAGCCCTTCAGGAAATCATTTGCAGTATGAAAATGTAAACTGCAAAATATAAACATGTTTTAGTACTTGGTTGGTTGGATAGGCAATGCGACAATTTCAAGTGACATTCATGACTTTTTCATACAATAACTGCCCATGAAATTTTAATACAAATAATTTTACATTAAACTATACACAAAAAAGCGCAGAGAGAAATAGAGAGAGAGAGAGAAAGAAAGAAAGAGGGAGAGATTCAGAGAGTGAGAGAGAGAGAGAAAGGCCGTGTTTATCAACTTTTCAGAAATTTAAACGCGTTTCCAAAGGCCTTTACAAACGCGTTTCCAAACGCGTTTTAAAAAATGGTGCGTTTATCAACTCCAAAGGCCTTTACAAACGTGTTTCCCAAACGCGTTTCCTAACGTGTTTAAAAAACGGTGCATTTATCAACTTGATCACCCAAGTCGAAAACCGGCCTTGTCACCGAAAACATGTGGTTTAAACGCGTTTCAAAACAGCTTTGCGTTTATCTTGCTTCTTTAAACGTGTTTAGGATCGTACAAATTTGCGTGTTTCAAAACAGCTTTCCAAACCCCCTAATCAAAACACCTTTGCGTTTATCAACTTGTTTAAACACATTTAAAATAATTTAAACGCATTTGGAAACCCTTATTCTACCCAAAAAAAAGTTGATAAACACGCCCCTTGAGAGAGAGAGAGAGAGAGAGAGAGTAACTGTGTCCTGAGGTTGGTTTCACACAAAGTTGAGAATTCTAGATGGTGGTCAGGCAATCCCGTTTGTGACGCAAGCCCGACACCACAGTGGTGGTATTTTGGGCAAATGGTCAGAAAAAGCATCAACCACAGTAAAGGTATCTTTCCATTAATAACTCTTTTCATCACCCACTGGAGTATGTGTGTACGCACACACTGATCGTTGAGAGCTGTATTTTCATTGGCAACAATATAACACAAAAACAATTATCACTGCAATAGGCAGATTTATTATTTTTTCAGAGAAAAGTGTCATTACCGTACATACAGTGTATCTTAAATAAAAACTGTTTTGATGTTGAATATTTTTTTATACCTGAATATTTAGATGTTTGTTATATCTAGGACCCTGTGGCAATGACAAATATGCCTGAACTTTATTCAAATTTCAAATGCATGAATATTGGTGTATTGACAGTATACATGTACTTATACAGTATTTACACACTGGAGTGTGTATGTATACACATCTTGCTTCCACATATTTGCACTGCATTTGAAGGCCAGGAATTAATGCTGGATTGGCAATGTACAGGCACTCCAATTGAAGCAGGCAGGATAATTGTGCATGCAAGCATCTTTTGTAATTACAGCAGTTTTATCTCGCTTAAATGCCAATGGGGGTCTATTTCATGACAGCCATCGATATGTGCACTAGTCTATCCATTCATCCATCTCTCTGTCTGTCTGTCTGTCTGTCTCTCTGTGTGTACATGTATGTCTGTGCTTGATTTGGGGTCAGCTAATGAGATTATGGGATATGAGTTTCAGGAATATCAACAGCCTCGGGTAAGCTAGGGGGAAAGGGGCACAAGGATCAAGGGATGAGGCCCTGTTCAGATTGGGAGAAAGACCAAGAGATTTCCTGCAGGATTAGAAGAGTGTAATTTACGGGTTCATCTTCACACGTGTGTCTATAGTAAAAATACATATGTGTGAATGTGCACCTGTAAATAACACTCTTCTAATTCCTTAAAGTTAACTTGCCTAAAGCCCTATGCAAAACAATCCTTTTTTTCTGTAGCCTCATCCTTTCCAATATTTGTTTATCCCATTGCTATTGGAGATAAATGATAGTTTGATTCATTTAAAATCACTGCCCTAATTTTCAGGCTGAATATTGACTCTATTTCATGATTATTGTCAGATTTTCATTCTACCTGTCTTTTCTACACTCCAACATACATCATCATACTAATGCGCACCTGTTATATGACTCATACCAGTCTTTACAATATTGGCACATCTCGTTACCGCCGTGGTTGTGTGAACAGCGCAAACGAAATCAGAGCAAAGCGCTGGCTCCAACACGAGGAGGTCAAGATGAAAATAGGTTAGCAACGCATTTAGTTAGAGCAGTGCTATCAGCGGCGAAACGCTAGCCTCCGCTGCCAGACACTTCATCGGATCCAAATGGCTCATTATTAGATTTTTATTTTTATTACTCCGCTATGTTTTTATTTGCATCTCGGTCAATTGATGCTCACAATTTTGCAGTAAGGCTGAGCCAGGCATGCTGTAATGTAGTATCATGGAGAAGCACATTACAGAAATCTTTCATGTGTGTTTGTCCTTCTTGTTTTATGTGAAGAATTGTAGTATTCTGACTTGGAGAACGAAGGAGTGCTAAGTTCATTTAAAGGCTTAAAATGTTCCAGATGGAAGTGATGTAGATTACGGAACCATAATCACTGCAGAACTGTTCTGCCTATTTAGTGATTGAATAAGAAATGATAAAATGGTTGAAAATCAAAGGAGATCTGTACCCAGAATTATGGCAGAATGGTTCTCCCATGATTCTGAGTGTTATAATCAATCCTAGATTATGCAACTGATGAGTGCAATTCAAAGTAAGTCAAGTGAATAGTTAAAAGTGTAATACACACGATCATAATTATGAAAATAGCTCCACTTTGTAGACCAACACTTTCTCAAAGGGACGCTTTTGTTTCAAAAGATACTGTTGCTCCCGATATTCAGTAAGAAACCACACATATGAGAGGATTCAAAATGATAACATGCTTGTGCTTAGTATGAGTCCAGTATAGTGCCCTACTTTCACAAAAGGAAGCAACTAACAAAAGATACTTTTCTTGTGTGTGTCTGTCATTTGCATTGGCATCAGTGCAACACCACATCATGTTTAACATGATGTGGTGATGTGATATAGATTGAATATCTTGCAGCAAAATAAATATTTCCTCTCTAGTTTGCTTGTACCAGTATGTAGGGACTGCTGGGTACACTCTAAAAGTACCAATAGCTTAAATTTGAGTGATTTGTCTTTTGCTTCCTTTTTGTCAAAGTAGGGCAGTATACTACACGGCGGTTGTAAGTTTACAAACCTTCCCCTTCTGATCAGAGAAAATGGGTTCCGCTGCCCAGACTAGCGAGATAGATGGCGAAGAGGGGATCTTAGTCATCAAATTTCCTTCGTTCATATAACACCTGATGAGCGTTAAGTCCTTGCATGCCAGACGTGGCAGGACCAGTCTTACATAGTATATGCCATTTGCATGGAGACAGGGTTATGCAGTGTGGTATGTACACAAATACACTGAAGGCTTGGATCGGAGGACACAACCTGTTGAAAATACTCTACATTCATCGATGTCATATTTGTACCGTAACATCGAGGGGGTAAAACAGTGAGTACAAGTGCAGTGCTTTATACTTTGTCTACAGTTCACATTTAATGTGTGAGTTGTGCAATGATCTTTGCTTGATTCTATGTGTCCATTCAGGATTTGTTGATCAACATTTTGAGGATTTGTTTTATAATCTTGGTTGTGCGAAGTCTTAGAATAAACAATCCTCTATAACGGACGACTATAGACACACAATATCATGATGTGCTTTAGCAAGTTTGTATCGCATGTAGCGCGCTTTAATGTATGATCACATGTATCAGTTAATTGGAATGATTGCTTTATTGCAGAAGTTGATGATGGAGTGGTTATGATGGCATCTATCAGACCCTAGTGGGTAGCTTGATTAATCTATCCTCTGGTTGTGCATTTAATAGTGATGATAGAATAGACTCCCACAGAATTTTGAAAATTGACAAATTGTGATGGTCCTGCTCTCTACCCCCTCCTGTCTTTTTCTCTCTCCCCCCCCCCTCTCCCTCTCTCTCTCTCTCTCTCTCTCTCTCTCTCTCTCTCCATCTTTCCCCCTCTTTTTCCCTCTCTCTCTCTCTTTCCCTCTTTCCCCCTCTCTCTCTTTCTCTCTCTCTCACTCTCTCTATCTATCTCTAGGGTACCCCACACATTCACACACATTTTTCAATTTATTTCATCTACCCCATCCCCTTTTCCCTCATATGTACACTCTTTTGATAGCACACCATACATGTACACATACACACAGAAAGTTACTTCTCAATTTATTTCCTATACCCCCACCCCGTTTCCCCCCTACACTCTTTAGCTTACCCTACGTATACAAACACATATACACACAGACAGATACTTCTCAATTTATTTCCTATACCCCTACCCCCTTATCCCCATACACTCTTTAGCTTACCCTACGTATACAAACACACATACACAGAGACAGTTACTTCTCAATTTATTTCCTATACCCCTACCCCCTTTCCCCCATACACTCCTTAGCTTACCCTATGTACACAAACACACATACACAGAGACAGTTACTTCTCAATTTATTTCCTATACCCCTACCCCCTTTCCCCCATACACTCCTTAGCTTACCCTATGTACACAAACACACATACACAGAGACAGTTACTTCTCAATTTATTTCCTATACCCCCTTTCCCCCATACACTCTTTAGCTTACCCTATATGCTACCAGACTAATCACAACTAATCAAGTTTGGCTGTCAGTTTAATGGCTCTTGTCCCAGATCCATCTGCCAATAGCTCAGTCTCTGATAGCTAATGGCATGTAGACTGAGCCACGTCCTCATTACCCACTTCAGTCACAGCCAGAGAGCTGTATCTAAATCTAAACCCTTCCAGTACCAGCCATTGAAACCCCCATTGGCTTACTACACAGCTTCATACCAATGATAGCAAGAGAGTTAATCTACCACTTGTGCATGTTTGCATCCGAAATGCACAAAAGTTCAGTGGAGCAGTTCCTCGTCTGGCTCAGGAGGGGTTATTTATAACAAAATTTAGATGTAAACATCCCACATGAAGTAGTATATATATATTAAAATTCATGATAAATACTGCCATTCTCATTGGGCTTAAAAAATTGTTGAGTGAAAAAAATTGTGAAGTTAGGGGACAGGGACAATAGGACCATTTGGCTTTTGGTAGGATTGCTAGGTAACTTTCACTCTAACTTCATGAATTTTCTAACTTCGCAAAATTTTTTTAAGCCAAATGAAAATGGCACTAATATCTTCAGATGTAGCTTACTGATGGCATGCCTATTAAATCCTAGTCTGTTCTTGTTAGAGCCATTGATGCATTTTTTTCACAAGTGAGAATACACAGATCCCATGAGCCCAGTTCATATACCATAATCATGAGACTTCTACTGAATTACTAGGTATAGGTGATTGAAATGCTGGGTTGCTACACACTTAGGGGAAAGTTGTGAATACATTATGAAAATGGGTTATTGCATAAATATGAATTATACCAGGATAATATGAAGCAAATTGAGAGAATGGCTAATACGTGTAGCTTTGTCCTGACTATCTAAATAAGTGAAGTATGATATAAATGCATTCTTGTATTTATAGTAAAGAAAATCACTAACTAAAAGCTTGAAATGCATACACATTTGTATGGGGTAGGTTCAGTTGCATTTAAGTCTGAGTATTCATGGGTAATGGCATATATTTAGCTTTGTCCTGTACTCTACTCGACTACTTACATTATTGAAAACAGAATTGCTATTAATGTGGTAATTCACAAAAGCATATGACATCACTTGAATTACTTTAAATGTTATCTGGACTTTCATCTCTAAAAGTTGATAAATATTGTCATGTTTTTCCTCTTTATGTGACACTGACATAATTTTGCACGAGCAATACACACAACACCCATAAAACAGACATTAATCTCGAACTCAACGAGTTCAGTGAAATCATCAGATATGGATAAAATGTAGGCTTTCTTCTCTTTTAATAATAATAATAATCAGTTCTTATATAGCGCTTTCCTAGTATGAAGTACTACCCAAAGCGCTTGATTATTACCCTAGCCTTAGCCAAGCAGCCAAGTATGTAGCGCTAGAAGCTAGTTGATCTAATTAGATCAGGAATACCATTTCACTGCCATTTACTACACCTGGGTTGAGAGGGACAAACATGAGCAAAACACCTTGTCCAAGGGTGTACGCACCGGGCTGGGCTTGAACCCAGGATCTCTCTGCCTCTTACCACTATACCACAGTGCCCTTTTAACTCTTCATCCACTATTGGTGCATACTCTCACAAATTATATACTCAAATCCCATAGAGTAGCAGTTTATGTGGCACACAAAGCGTTTAATACCTTGGATGTTTCCCTCTTAATGACATTATTCCTTACTGTTTGTACTGGGTAATTGATTCAAATTAAATTGTGACAAGAAATCGATTGCACACGGCATGCAGTGCCGTACCTGTGCATGTGCCCACACTTCATTCTCACACTATGCAATCAATTGGGCTCCCTCTAGCCAGGTAGAACATATACATCCAGTGGGCTTTCTATGCCACGTACCCTGTTTGCACCCCAGCCCTCTGACGACAGCGCTCAGACTCCAAGGTGAAACATTAATGATGATAGATGATGTTTGGAATGGCCCATTTTGCTCCCGCATTACTGCCCCTATCCAGCGATTAGTAGCT
The DNA here is from genome assembly GCA_963669155.1 of Arbacia lixula. Classification (NCBI taxonomy): domain Eukaryota; kingdom Metazoa; phylum Echinodermata; class Echinoidea; order Arbacioida; family Arbaciidae; genus Arbacia; species Arbacia lixula. The sequence goes on from OZ022588.1 coordinate 22,148,863, forward strand.
GTGTCACCAACCCATGACTCAGTATTAAGGGCATGCACCGCTCATGCTCCTAACGTCTCGAGTGTGTGTATATGAAATACACTCTCATACATTGTAATTAGAATTTTTGTCAAAAGTCATTTGGAAACAAGGTTTTCAAACATCAGGGATAATTGTTTTTGATAAACTAGTGACTCAACATAACATGTGCTTGCTCTGCACGTCTAGAATGTGTATGAAAAACGCTTACATAATTATGATTTTTGTCAAAAAGGTACTTTCGAAACAAGGTTTTCATACATTAGGGATTTATTGTTTTTGATTAACTTATGACTCGACATAACATGTGCTTGTGCTCTTCATGTCTTGAATGTGTGTATGAAATACCTTTCAAAATTGGAATTTTTGTCAAAAGTCATTCACAAGCAAGGTTTTCAAACGTCAGGATTTTTATTGTGGGGGATAAACTCATTACTCAATATTATATTTTTGCTGATTACACTTTATAGTTGTGTCGTATTTTGTGTCTTTATACACCTTCAAAACTAAACTGTTTTAAGGCAAAAGGTGTTTCGAAACAATTTTTATGAAAATCAGGGATTCATTGCATTCATGAACTCTTGCTTTTTAGAGATGAAGGATATATCTATTCTCAGTTTCATGAACTTGTAATTAATCTGCCAAGAGGGAGAGCTATATTGTTTGAATTAGCAGGTTATGATTGCACCAGGCAGAGATGGCATAATTTGAAAGTACTTTCAGAAACATGATTTTGGCTATAATGCGTTTCATTTCCCAATCAATACATTGTTTGTAAAGTAAAGAACAGATTTTAATAATTTGCCTGCATTGCACTAAAAAATTATACAGAATCTAGGCTAGAATAGAAAATGAAAATAAAAATCAGACATTTCATTAAAAAAGAGGTTCAGACGATATGAAGCAAAACCCAGACAAGGCCTTTAAGCCTGTTAGCCTTGGCTTCTTCTTTAGCCAGGGACCTAAATAGCAACCAATCAATATCACTTCACATATGTCACTTTAGTCCCATCAATACTTAATCAATGTACCCAAACGAGTTCAGTGTCAGGCCGCTTGTATATGCATGTATACAAACAAACCCACAAAATGGGGGAAATGAATTTAATTGTAGAATAATTTGTTAGGGTTTTCTTTTAATCTGCAAATGGAACAGATGCTTCATCAGTCAGTATGTTGACTGAGGCAACAATTTCTGTTTAATTATTTAATCGCGGTGAAATTAGATGTTGGATTATGTTTCCGAGGTCACAAAAAGCCTATCCATTAAAAGATTTCAGTGCTATTACAGTTGCAAAAAGTGCAGGAGCAAATGCATCAGTTTGAGTACAGTTGACTTGATAATGCGTGCAAGTATTATATAATTTTGTGAACATGTAACAATAGTTTAATGCTTTGTCAGCCAGATGAAATGGGGCTCTATGGATTTGTGTGTATTACCATATTCACATGTTCACATATAGCGCCTGTCCACAGTAATGGGTACATTTCTGTTACATTTACTGTAACATTTGCATAAATCTCTTAAATTCCAATTGTGTTTTTTTTTCTTGAATACACCAGCCAATAATGATAAAAGAAATGTATTGATTTGCACCTTACAAGGATTTGTACGCTTCAGAAAATTTGCCCTGTACAAATTTGCCACAGCACGTTGGTAACGGGACAGATGAGTTTGAAATACACTCGTCTGTCCCCTACCACTGTGATATAGCAAATATGTGCAGGCTTAGTTTAGAAATATATAATAATGAACATTCAGGGCAGGATTTTAGCTGAAGCTATTTTGGAGGAAATTCAACACTCAATACATGTATGCAATATTTTGGTGGTGCAAGGTGGTCATAATTTGAAATGATTCAGTTGTGCCAAAAAAATATCCCTTTACTGTAGACAAATGCATATTCATATGAAGCATGCAAAGAGTTAATTAAGTGGATATTATTTGAATATTAAGTTTGTAAAAGAATACATGAAAAAAGTAAATGTGTATTTTCAGCACATTTCTTGCACTCATATGCTAAATAATGCAATATATCGTCAGGATTCCGTCAGCCCTTCCTGTAAGATACAAATTGCTTCTCTATGAAATTTATGTCCATTACTGATGTATGCATATATCTTCATTTCTCATCAGGCATTGTTCAACCATTGTTAGATGAAGCCCTCCTCAATCAGTTTCCATTCACTTCTATTTGCTGCTATTCCGTTTCCATGTTGCTATGTTTGTTAATGGTGATATTTCGTTTCTCCACCTTCTCTTTTGTCGACCCCTTCTTTGCTTGCCTGTCCTTGGTTGCCATTCTGTGAGTTTCTTGTTCCATCTGTTGTCTTGTGTTCTATATAAGTGTCCTGCCCATCTCCATTTCATCTCTTAATAGCATATGGCACATATTTAATTGTAAAATAAAACATAAAAAGGCAGAGATGACTGATGTTACATCATGAAAGGTGTAAATAAGAGGAAGAACATGAACATGTAGAAGGTATGTGTTCATGTGTGATGTTCACACAGTGCTCTGATGGAGCACCCTCGATGTTCAGACCTCATCCAACTTCATCTTAAGTGATTGGTCGCGGCTCTAAGGTTGCCGTGCAAATGAAATCGAATGCTGCGCAAATATCTAGGTTACTCCATATTGCCTTCCCAGTTGATCATGTTTGAATCAGTTTTGATGCATGGGATGTTCCTGCACGACACTACCCCCCCCCCCACCCTCCCCACCCTCCAAATCTTCTGATCATCTTCGTGTTGTCAATTGAGAATACTCATTGCGAGCGAGTGAAATATGAATATAGTGTTGTATTCCTTCTGCAGGCTTGAAATGTAGAGTTTCATAAATAATAGAGAAGGAAATATTGTACAATAACCTCCCTCAGAATATTGTAACTTGAAAGTGAGTTGTAATGGTTTTATTTTTACTTCCAAATTTGATATGAATTTAAAAATAAAAAATGTATGGAGAAAAATTGAAGATTGCATTGATAACTCAAAAAGCCTGAAAGGTGGAGTTTCATGAATAATATAGAAGAAATTTTGTATGAATTTAAAAAGGAAATATTTATGAAGAGATATTGAAGATTGCATAGGTAATTCAAGTTGCAGTTGCAGATACTGAGTCTGAGAGGCAAAGTGGAATGAAACAGTGACAGTTGGAGTACAACTATAATTTATGGGATGTATTCAATTATCTATTGGGGTATAGCATGTTTTTTTTTTTTTATGGAGAAATCTTTACAGTTTGAAATGTGCTGCAAATGTATCATTTTTTTATGAGAATTCTCCTCTATGTGACCTATGTGTACTTGTGTCGTATGGCAAACGTAGATAATACAGAAGGTAAAAAGAAAGTGCAGTTTATTTGCTTCAAACCAAGTTTGCTTTCCAACCCTCAGAAGTGGGAATTTTGCCAGAGTAATGACGTCTGCTGAGGTTAAAGTGTGCTACTGATATTAATATGAGGGTGATACAATGTATCGCATGGCTCGCAGCCAGTTAGATCCAACTCTTTGTTCAGTTGAGTGTAAAACCAAGGATCAATGATGTAAAGATGTGTACGTCTAATTCCTGTATGAAAGTTCATGACAGTAGCTCTAAACTTGACATGATTGGTTGAAGAAGGTAATGGCTTTGTGGTCAGTGCTTTCCTGTAATAGATTATGTAGCGCACTGCCCCCCCCCCCCCCCCTTAGTAGGAACTCGTCTATTACTATAATATTCCCAGCTGATATATAACAAAGCAAGCGGCAACAGGCGTGGGTCGTGGGAGGGGCGTCCAGGTTTATGTCTTTAACCTTAAGTGTGCTTTTCCTCCAAGGCCTGAGCTGATGACGTCGAGATTTGCGGCGTTTTCGCAAGCTCAAACGTCATCAGTCCCGCATGGCGCTCGGTTGTACTTGTGTCAACTGCCTCTCGCGACTGATTTTTCCCTCTGACAACAATACAAGCACGGCTGGTTATGATTGTGGGCAGTTTCAATCAAAGCAATTTTCATTATTCCTTCCCTCTTGCCCCCTAGGCCAATCTGCGGGCATTTTGGGACGATGACGTCGATTCCCGGCCTATTTGTGGCTGTTTTGATTCAAATATTGATAGGATGTTGGTTAACGTGTAGGGGAGTTGTTAATTAGGATTGTGACGACAGAGCTTTGCGTCGGTGGAGAAGTGCGATTTGAGTGCATGATGAGAGCGAGGAATAAAGGAATTTTATTAATTTGTCTCATTAATTAAAGGAAACATCAAGCTAGGGAAGCAGTAGGAGTTATTGTACTATTGTGCTCTTAAATATTTGCGGTAAATAGAAGTCTAGCTTCCAGCTGGGGGCATATTTGTAAGACCCTGCATTCAAGATCAATGTTGGGAGGAGGTAGTAAAAGTTCACCCAAAATTATGCGTCTTAAGTCTGAAATAACTCCTTGGAGGTATTTGTGTCCAAATAATACATGATACATGTATGCAGTTTATTTGGCACACAAAATGTTACTGGCAAAAAATGTAACAAAATCTGAACTGCAGTATTTATTACCAAAGTGTGACCGCCCCTTCTATGATTGTTGCTACACATGTAATCCTCTCAGCGCTTGACTCATTGGTGCCAGTTGTCAAGACCTGCAACAGGTGTGTGCTTAGCCTTGCTTCCTTGCTCTTAGGCATTTATATAAGTATTCACAGAAGGGGTCTGGTTGAGGTAGACTTATCATTCACAATTTCTTCTCCTGCTCACCCAGACAAGATGGCCGGAGAGCAGAGGAGAATGTTTAAGTGACTAGTCTCAGAGTTCTAGACTCGATTTGTCGGTTGGGATCAGAAATATTTAACAGCCAGGCAGCTAGGCTACTGTTTGCTGGAAATGGCTTGGGAGGCTAGCTGACATCTGATAGCATCGACCAAATGAATCCAGTCGTCATTATTGGGTTGACAGTTTGGTACGTAACTGAAGATGATAAGCCATGTCACACTGTACAAGGTGTGCTCAAGTAGGGCGATATGTGTTGTTTTCCCAGCTCTGGAATATATACGACAGTTACATTTATGTAATATGTAGATTTTGTTTATTAGAATAGCATATTAGAGAGTTACTGAAAAAAGCAAGTTATTACATTACATGAATAGATGCATTCATGTTTATTATGAGTGCTTGAATGTACTACATTTTAATAGGAAAGTGTATGTAAATGCAATTAGATGAATAGATTTTTCCATTTCATTTCTTATTTAATACCATATTATGCGACTGTTGATAAAAGATACACATACACAGACATGCATACACACTCACAAATACACAGGCAGACATTTGCAGACATCACACACCTACACACATACATACATGTACACATATACATGTATGTAAACACAAACACACATACAGATATTTTTTCTTTATTTTAATCATTTTTTTAAATGAATAAAATGGTAAACATCTATTATCTAATGTATAATACATTATCACATTATCATTTCATTAACAGTTATTCTCGTACATCACGACTTCAATATAATACTATGTACGCTTTCAGGACTATTCTACTTAACAACTTAAAAACTCCAGACCTCCGACGAATCAGTTAAAAAACTACACTATATATATTATGGTAAAAAAGTTAAATACACATATGCAGACATATGTAGACAAACACACACACACAAACACAAACACACAAACAAACATACCATACGCACTCACAAACAAAGGCACAATCCCCACATACCTGCACATATGAATCATGATTCATCCTAAAGGCTAAAGTGAACCTAGCTTCTCCTGTCCTGCATTACTCACGCTCACAAAAACAAGATGAGTCACGGAATATTTTATTAGACGTAACAAGTATCCCTCTCGCAGGGAATCCCATCCCCCAGCTCTCCACGGCCATTCTTAACCTCCCGAGGCCAGATGGAATACTGCACGATGAGGTTTGTGTGTAGGTATTTTACCCAGTGTGACATGCAACAGTTGGCATGCAAGGACTTAGAGGAGCTAACCCTCTCAAAGGATCGCAGTGTCCCCACCTTATTTTCTGCTGAGTCGTCACTTCTCGTTTTACAGGAGCCATAAGGTAGCTTTCACCCAAGTCTGCTTCTTGCTTATATTCTTAACTCTAGCATCGCAGGAACGAAAGTGTCTTTTAAAAACAAGATTAAAGGACTATATCTTCCTTCTCTTTTGCTCATCAAATGGATGGATAAACAGTACATGCACATTACAGCATTTAGTCTACCTCTACCAGACCCGTCTGTTAGCTATACCCAAGGAGAAATATCAATCAGCCTGGAAGCAGATTAGCCATGAAGCCGTGAGCACCTCAAGCACCCAGACAGAGCATGAAATTGGAGACAAGCGAGTCATATGTTATTTTTTTTTTATATTTGGAACTTTGAGTCAAACTTGTGGCATGTGGCAAATTCCCTCAGCCACTCCACCTATCACTCTCTCTGTTTGCTCCCAGTCCTACCAGGCTGTTGTGAGACATGTGCAGCTCTCGCTGTGCGGCTGGGACGAGGATCGAAGCACTAGGGAGAAATGTGGCCAGCATTTCTTACCATGTCTGTAGTTGAGCTGTAGACGATCTGTGTAAGTGATAGTGTATTTGGATCATTTGATTTGTAACATTTGTATTCATATCATTGCTCGGATTTTCAATTGAACTCGTAGTCCCAACAGTACATGTACGTGTAGGCATACTTGCATAAAGGCCTGTTTGAGATGTGATGTATTTGGACCTTTTGACATGTTTACAATTTATTATATCATAATAACAATGATTATATCTTTCTGACTTTTCAGAATGTTGAATGATTGAAACTTGTCAATGTCACTGCTCTATATTCAGGTTGTCTTAGAGATTGTTTAAATGTACATTTTTGCGTGATCATGGATTACTGTGAAATTTTACAGTGTCACCTTATTTCAACGATGTGTGCTTTATTTAATTTTACCTCATGATAATGTGAGGGTTTTATCGATTACGACACTCGTATTTTAAAACCATATTAAGGATTTACAACATTAAAACGATAACAGATATTAAGTGCACTCATTTGATCGTGTACATACATGTATAGGTGTTGCTAATAAGGACAACAAGTGCTAGTCAAGTCTGGCCCTCATAGTAAATTTTCTAACATCTTCCTTTAGATCAGAGTATTTATGGCATTTTGACTACTCATACGTCACTGGAGGCATGTGTTTTTTCAAATTTTCGTCAAAATGAGACTTCATTACGGCAAACGAATGTGAAATTTGTTTTAATGGATAATTTTACATAGATTAGTGGAATTCATTTTTCTAATTTAAGTGCCACTTGTGGATTATTACACACAATACATACAGATCCCATAGAGCAATATTTTGTCTTGACACTCAAAAAGCTCTCCCAAGGATTGGGTTTTGCGTGTGGTGAAAATAAAATACCTCATTGGCATAGGAAGGGTTTAATCGCATGAACCATCTGGAGATATTTGCAGAAATATGTCTGTAGCTTTAATTGTTTGCACATTCTATGTTTGCACCAACGTCTCCATACCACATGCAATCAGCACTATGGAGAGCACTGAGTGTATGGTCTTGCAGTATTTCTAGTGTACTTACACTTCTTTTTTTTTAGTTGTAAAGACCGCATCATTGGTCATAGTCTGGTGTTAGCAGACGGGAGGCAAACATATTGATTTCAGCTTGAGCCGAGGAGCAACAGGGTATGAACTCTGACTTATTTTTTTGTACGAAGGTTTTCAGGTTAAAGGGCGACGAAAGTGACTATATACATCCATGTACACTTTGCAGCACAAAATTGGTATTTCAAGAAATTGACAGTAAAACTTGAAAGTTGTTTGGCAACTACCCCAAGCACAGCCCCCACCCCCCCCCCCCCCCCCACCCCAAATGATTAAAAAAACATCCTACCCTGAAGTGTAGTAGTTGGGATTTTAAATGGTCAGCAGCCAGGGAGCAACCTAGTTGATACCCATTGAATTGCTGTATCTGATGGTTTATATAGCCAAAAGGTGTTAAGTCCACTTCGCTGACATGTGATTTTTTTTAAATCATTGCCTGAAGTTGTGTCTACATATAGGTGCAAATGGGAATTTTAAAGTTAAATGCACAATAAGAAGGGGGGAGAGATGATGGTAACTGAATTTATTTCTTTTGAGCTGAGCAATGTGGTGAAGTAAATTAATTCAGTTTGATGAAGGGTTGAATTGGCCCCTTTTGGAAGTGAGGTCTTCATTTTGTAGTGGTCGTCCATCTAGAGAGTGTGATTTATTGAGTTTTTAGAGCTCATGGCTCTGATGTCTGTCCTGACAAATATATGCCCTGTCTATCTGCTGGCGCTCACTCAAGGGGCACATTCACACTGTAGAAACCCAATGATGAAGAATGTGTTAGTGCAATATATATAGTTTATCTGCCAGCACCTACTCAAGGGGCACATTCACACACAAAGTAACCAATGCTTAAAGACAGCCAGTCCCTTTTTCAGATTACCACAAAACCATCGAAACATTGGCAAAACATATAGAGAAGTGTAAGCAAGCTCTATATTCACAATTTGAAACTGATACGTAGTGTAAAATTCAAATAATGCACGTAAACAACGTCTGATTAATAGTCTTTACCTCAGGCTCTTAGCAGTTTGTGTTGAAATATCTGCTTTATTGATTAATGTGTTTATTAAATTATAAAACGCATTATGAAAAACATAGTTCTATGGAAGGAATCATCTCCGAAGTTTGGTAGTTACTCATGAAATGAGAATTTCACACATGCATAATAACCACATAGATACTGTAACAAAGACTAATACTTTTTTCGTGGTACGAAAAAAGTCGGTTTGAAATTTAACGGCTGAAATTTTTTACATATACAGAAAGCTTCAACATGCTATATTCTTAGAAATGGTCTTGAATCACACTTTGTTCAATTTACGATCATGATAGACGATTTCAAATTTTAAGCTTGCAAAAGGGACGGACAATCTCTAAGATAGTTATAGTTGCAATATACACTACAGCTTAAAGGAATTGGCACAGGTGAAGGGAAAGGTAACAAGGGAAGGACCCGCAGTTTTAAACCACGGTGTATTTTTTCCAGTTCAGCATGAAACATGATGCTTTTTAGGCTAAACAGCATCATGTTTCATGCTGAACTGGACAAAATATACCACAGTTTAAAACTATGGCTCCTTCCCTTTCTGCCCTTTCCCTTTCCCTATGCCAATTCCTTTGAGCTGTTGTGTACATTGGTGGACCAACTGTCCAACCTTTACTGAGGGTACGGTTAAGACTACCGCTATTCAGTGTATTGGCGCTAACTTTATTCTTAAATTCAGACACACTTTTTCTTAAATCACACTTTTAAATGTGGACACCCGATACTCTTGAAAATCTGTTAACTCATTATTACACTTTTTTTACATTTAATGAAACCAGCCTTATTGAATTTGAAAGTCAGCCACAAAGAAAGGATTCATTTTCTTTAATTATGACAGCATAAAATATACTGATAAGGTACTTAAAAGGTACTTTAAGGTACTTAAAAAACCTGTAATGTGAACAGATCTTCGTCAACATCAACTTTTATTTGTTGAGAACATTGATGTAAGTATGGTATATGTGTGTTCGTCCCTCAATCTTGAGGATGACCATGACATCTATTTTTTACAAAGTGACGGAGGTGACTGACTAGGCCGATCCGAGCAAGAAAGCCTCTCCCACAGGTAGGACAGAAATGAGTATTGTCTACCCTGTCGGTGATGGCTGCTCTGGCTTTGCGCGCCTGTCTTTTCAGCTCTGCATTTTTGATGCGCTGCTCCTCCGCTCTCCGTGCTCCAGATTTGACGGCAAGGCGCCAGGAGGGGCGATCTGTAGCAAGCGTCTCCCAGGAATTATGGTCGATGAAGAAGTCTTTGAGATAGACCTTCAGGTTGTCCTTAAAGCGCTTCTTTTGGCCTCCAACTTTGCGTTTCCCAACAGCAAGTTCTCCATACAGGAGCTTCTTCGGGATACGGTCGTCAGGCATGCGGGAGACGTGGCCTGCCCATCTCAGCTGGGCCTTGCGAATGTAGGTGATGATGCTGGGGATGCCTGCACGCTTCAGGACCTCTGTGTCCGGAACTTTGTCTTGCCAGCGAATGCGGAGGAGGTTACGTAGACAACGGATATGAAAGTGGTTGATTTTCCGCTCATGCCTTCTGTACAAAGTCCATGTTTCACAGCCATAGAGAAGTGTGGTGCGAACGACTGCACAGTAGACTTTAAGCTTTGTTGAAAGGCTGATCCCACTTCTATTCCAGACTTTTTTCCTGAGTCTGCCAAAAGCACTGCTGGCTTTAGAGATCCTGTTATCGAGTTCGGCATCGATGGTGGCACAATTGGCGAGGGTGCTACCCAGATAAGTAAAGGTCTTTGCCGGTTGAAGGGTCTGTCCATTCACATGTATCTGTGGCTCTTGGTACTGGTTCCCTGGAGCTGGTTGGAACATTACCTCAGTCTTCTTAGTGTTGATAGTTAGACCGAAGTTGTCGCAGGCGGAGGAAAACCTGTCCATCTGAAGCTGCATCTCACGCTCATCACTGGCACTGAGGGCGCAGTCGTCAGCAAACAGAAAATCCCTGATGACAGTCTCCTGCACCTTTGTGATGGCCTGCAAGCGTCTGAGATTGAAAAGCTTCCCATCAAACCTGTACCTAATGTTGATGCCAAGCTCACAGTCTCTGAATGCATCTGAAAGCATTGCTGAGAACATCATGCTGAATAGTGTAGGGGCCAAGACACAGCCTTGTTTGACTCCATTAGTCACTGGGAAAGACTCTGAGGGTTCACCATTGTCAAGAACTTTGGCAGTCATCCCATCATGGAACTGGCGGACAATTGTAATGAACTTGGGAGGGCAGCCAAATTTTTCCATGATTTTCCAGAGTCCCTCACGAGACACAGTATCGAAGGCCTTAGTCAGATCTACAAAGGTTGTGTATAGGTTGCGATATTGCTCAATGCACTTTTCCTGAAGCTGGCGGGCAGCAAAGATCATGTCGGTGGTCCCTCGACCTGCACGGAAGCCACATTGACTTTCGGGGAGATGACCCTGCTCCAGGTGTTCCAGCAGGCGATTGAGGAGTACTCGGGCCAGGATTTTGCCAGCTATAGACAGGAGGGAGATACCTCGATGGCTATCACAGGATTGGCGATCTCCTTTCCGCTTGTATATGTGAACAACTACAGCATCTCTAAACTCTTGTGGGAGTTGTTCTTTACTCCACATGGATTGGTAAAGGCCAGTGAGCTTGATAAGGATGGTTGGGCCACCTGACTTGAACACCTCTGCAGGAATTGAGTCAGAGCCTGGGGCCTTTCCGTTTGACAGCTGTGTAATTGCTTTGCGGACTTCATTTTCTGAAGGGGGCACATCGAGCTTGTTATTTATCGGAACCTGGGGAAGGCGAGCGATGGCTTCATTATTGATCTGGGCTGGCCGGTTTAGCACACTGTTGAAGTGTTCAGCCCATCTTTCCAGGATCATCTTCTTCTCTGTTAGCAGCGTAGAACCATCAGCACTGAGGAGTGGGGATGATCCAGAAGATTTTGGTCCATAGACTGCTTTAAGGGCTTCATAGAAGTTTTTCATGTCATGTCTGTCAGCAAAGTTTTGGATCTCATCAGCCTTGCCACTAAGCCAGGAATCTTGCATGTGACGCAGTTTGGCTTGAACCTTGCTGCGGGCATTGTTGAATGCAACCTTCTTTGCCATGTTGGAAGGGTCATTTTGATGTACCCTTAGAAGATGGTGTTTTTGATCCAAGAGCTCCTGAATTTCCGTGTCATTTTCATCAAACCAGTCTTGATGGTTTCTAGTGACTGGGCCTAGGTGTTCAAGGGCGACAGAGTGAGCTACATCCCTAAAGGTTTCCCACTGGTCATCGATGCTAGGTTGGTTTAAATGGAGATCTGCTAGGATGTTATGCATGTGTTTTTTGAAGTCTTGCACCTTCTTAGGGTCTTGGAGTTTGTTGACATTAAGCCTCTTCTTGACTTTCTGGCCCTGTGGCCTTCTCTTGGGCTGGATTAGGAGGTTCATCTTTGAGATGATAAGTCGGTGGTCTGTCCAGCAGTCGGCGCCACACATGGCCTTGGTCACCCTCACGTCCTGCCTGTCTTTTGCCCTGACAATCACATAGTCAATAAGATGCCAGTGCTTTGAGCGCGGGTGCATCCATGAAGTCTTATTCCGAGTTGGTAGACGGAACATGGTGTTGGTGATGACTAGGTCATGAGCCGAGCAAAATCTGAGGAGGAGGTGCCCGTTGCTGTTGCAATTTCCAATACCATGCTTTCCTAGAACATTATTCCAGACATGATGATCAGCCCCTACACGAGCGTTGAAGTCGCCAAGAACAATGAGCTTCTCAGACATTTTGGAGGCTATGAGAGAATCTAGTTCCTCATAAAACTTGTCCTTAGTCTCTTCAGGGTTTGTCATAGTCGGAGCATAGGCACTTATGATTGTTGCACTTGTCTTCATTCCCAGTGGGAGCTGCATTGACATCAGACGGTCATTGTATCCCTCAGGGATGCTTGGTAGTTTCTGCACATGGATGGATTTGATGGCAAACCCAACGCCAGCCTCACGCCTCTCTTCACTGCTACGTCCATTCCAGAAGAATGTGTAGCCACCACCAATTTCTGTCAACTGACCTTTTCCTGCAAACCTTGTCTCACTGAGAGCGGCTATGTCAACATTGTAGCGAGCCAGTTCCCTGGCCACCAGTGCAGTCCGTCTCTCTGGTCTGTTTGATTTAGTGTCATCCTGTAATGTTCTCACGTTCCATGATGCTAGGGTGAGAGCTTTCATTTTCATATTCCTTGTATTTCGACCGCTAAAAGGGGATCCCCGCCAGCCGCGGTATGCTGGCCAGGGTGAGGTAAGGCAGGCTATGTTTAGGGCACCTTTTCTAGCCCCGTCCTCTTGCTATGGAGGCGAGCAGAGTGATCCTGAAGAGGGCTGCTCGGTCGCTCAGAAGGCTGCCGAACTCCACCGCTGCCTCGGTCCAGTGAAGATCGACCATATGTCCTGAGCCGCCTGTGTGTAGGTTCACGACTACAGCTCCTAGTGTATCCGCACCTGCTGCTTCGCCGCTCCCCCATCGCCACAGGACTTTAAAGTAGCCAGAATGGCGATGTCATGACTTGCGCTGAACTTTGTTTAAAGTGAAGGAGACTTGCGCAGGATCAGCCTCACTCTCTTGTCCTGAGACGCCGAATCCAGTGGCAAGACGAAGTCAAGACGACTGGGAGCGAGGCAGGATGCAGGAGCTGCCGGAAGGTGACAAGTATGCCAGCCAACCGCCTAATATGGGGCCCCACTCCATTGATTTCCCATTTTGCACGAGAGAGCCACCCTGAATCAGCCCAGCTGCCCTACAGTTGTTCTGTTCTCCAGCAATTTGAGGGATCTTCAACCCAGCTAGAACATAACTCACAAGATCTCTAACTTTAAGGACGGCCAGGCTTGATCCAGGTGACCCCTGAGCAGTCCTGGGAGAGGCACGGGTAAGGCGCTGGATGCCAGCCCAGTATTCAAGAACGAGGTTCTTGCCCGTTCTTGCCCGTCACCCAGGTATGGTATATAAGGTATGACCGGTAGGCATGCGCATTGCATCAAACCATCAAATGCAATTGACTTTAACTCTGCAATAAGGCACAATGGGAGATGAGGTGGGGGGACAGCTCACATGCGCAAGTTTCCATTGCGCCTTAACTCTGCAATAAGGCGCAATGAAAACTTGCGCGTGTGAGAGGTCCCGCCACCTCATCTCCCCTTTATTTGCCCAGAATCCCACCATGATGCTGTGGGAGTCCTCCCCAAAATTGACGAGAGACTAAAGGAGATCTGGGACGGACCACGAGAGAGCCCCATATATCCGCCTGATGGTCCACATGGATGAATCCTGGCCAGATTGGCTTCTTGTTTGCCATGTTGCAGGGCCGTATGATGATAGAGATTGCCAGCCGGCTGCAGTCGCTGTCATAATGATGATGAAATTGATACCGCTGCCTCTTCGCTCTCTCTCACCTGCGATATTACACCTGGAAGTGTGCCAATGCTCCAACTTCTTCTTCTTTGTGTGTGTGTGTGTGCGTTTGTGTGTGTGTGTGTGTGTGTGTGTGTGTGTGTGTGTGTGTGTGTGTGCAGACATGCCAACCAGTACGATTTTGTCGTATTAAGTACGATTTTTAGAACTGAATACGACAGTACGATTTTCCTTTAAAAAATATGATTTTCAAAAAAAAAAAAAATCTTATTTTGTGTGTGTGCCATATTCAATGGCGAAATGCCCATTCTGTTTTGTAAAGTATCCTACCAGCATCTCACATTAGCAATTTGGGGATGTTCATTGGTTCATCGAGCACACCAGTCATGACAAAATCATGCATGTTCAACCAATGCTCCATAAAAAATGCCCGATGTAGGAACTGTAAGACACATTGATCCTTTTTTTTTTTAAATACATTTTTTGTTGGTAAAATACAACATTTTGGATTAAAGAATACAGTTTTTGAACTCCAGAAGTTGGTAGGTCTGGTTTAGGTGACTTCGCTGATCTTTATTCTATGATCCAAATAGATGCTCTCATACTATTGTGAAAGCATGTGTTGCCACTTATACATTTGCTTTACAGCGAAGATGTCCCATTATTGGTAGTACTGTAATCGGTATGGGATGAAAAGAGTGAAGATCAGATGAAAGAGCAAACATTTCACTTTCCCATTGTTACCAATAAAACATTTTTCTAACATTTTCCTGGCTTGGGGCCAACAGGCCACTGGTCATGTTTAGTTTTCGTGAAAATCTGATTTTTCACTCAAAAATACGATTTTTGAGGATATTCAGTCTGATTTTTTGTGTCAAGAGGTTGGCATCTCTGTGTGTGTGTGTGTGTGTGTGTGTTGAAGTTACAGTAGAAAAATTGTGTCATTTAAACAGAAATTGTGTAAGATGTGAGATGAAATGCTTATTGGAAATCATGGATTATACATCAACAGAAGTAGGAACTTGTGCCTAGTTTCGTGACGATGTTTCCATGAAGCAATAATCACTTTGACAGCACATATTACTCCACATTACTGGCAGTCCAACAGACTATTTTAGTGGGGTATATATACTTTGTTTGATAGTGAAAGTCCTCTCGTTTTTTTCCCTTGTTGGAAGGGAGCTGACAAGAAAAATATTTGCTTAAATGTCAAGACTTTGTTGTGTTTGCATCAGTACATGAGAATGAAGCTGACTCTATAGCGTGAACCATCACCTTCAACATCTATATAGCAATTTGAAATGCCACTTTCAAACGCTCAGGGATTTTCATCTTCCTTAGCCTAGCCTTGCCAGCATTTGAGAGAGACGTGCATTGTATCGCAACAGGGCAAATATTTGAGGTGCTCAAATGACACATGCACGGTAAAAGGTGCGTTGGATCTGCCCATAACGCCTTCTACATGCAGGGCTCTACAAACCCACTTGCCCGATTGCCCGGGGCAAGTGAAAATGATGCCCGGGCAAGCATTTCTCAAAGACACTTGCCCGTCCGGGCAAGTGGTTATTTTCCACCCAAAAATATGGAAATACATGTAACATTGTTCTTACGCATATGCGAGAAAATTAATGTGAATGTGTCTCGTATCATGTCAAACCAGGCAAACACAGCTGAAATTGGAGTGAGATCACTGACATTTTGTCATGAAAATTCGTCTGAAACTCCGTTCCTTGGACACTGCCATCTTGAACTGAAAAATAAATTCTGCTCATGGGCGATATCCGCATTACTGATATTTTAACCAGATAAGAGCACTGGCTTGCGATCGCAAATGTGCGACTGCGTGATGTGATATTTTTCGTAACAGCTGTGTTTATTTGTGTGTCCACATACCGTATTTACGTGGATTACTACATATGGGACTGTAATGTGAAAACGTGTGTAAGTGATTGTTGTATGAGTTCAGCACATATACCTGCCGTGGAGCAGCAATGATTTAATTGATTTGCCCATGATTTTGATCGCTACCAGTACACTTGAAACGGCAAAATGAGCACATCTACCAAGAACCCTACCCAGAAATATCGGGCTGATTACTCTAAGGTTTTCTGTATTAACAAGCTCGAAACTGGGAGATCATGGCGCAAGTTCATCTAGATCATAACTAAGTGTATCCACGACAGCCTACGGCTATGCGGCTAGTCACAGGTAGCTAGTCGCCTAGCTGTCCCGGGGCTATAGGGTCTAAACGGACGCTAATGCAGACCTAGAAATCACTTTTTTGGACGATTCAACGGCAAAGAAGTTGTCTAGGGTTAGACACTTTACTTTTGAAATGTGACTGTTTATAATCCTGTCAGCGTGCTTATGACTTACATGTATTATGACAAGCTTTGCCACCTACAAATTACAATTCAATGTGGTGTAGTCAGTGTTATCAATATGTGTTTTTTAAATTCCTCTAGTCTTGTGAAAGTGTCCTATACCTGCCTACATGTAGTGAGCAGAGTCTGCTCCCAACATGCCCAATTATTAAGGGAGGTCAGGCGTATGTGTGCTTCATTTCGAGTGAAAGCAAGAGTACTATAGTTAGGAGAGTCAGTGCTAAACATGATGGACTCGGATGAGTAAAAACAAACACTAGTAACTTGTCAAACTCTGTGTAAATACCTATTGTTATGTTCAGTTGTCCTGTAAAGTATGTTATAATTCGGCAGGATAAGGTATGCCCCTTCTGCAGAAAAATTAGTGAAAAAGAAAGGTTATAATAAAAAAAAAACGGGCAAGCAGTTTTTCCTCCAGGGCAAGCAAATATTTTTACCGCTTGCCCGACAGGGCAAGCGGTAAAAAATTTTTTTGTAGAGCCCTGTACATGTATGCCTAGCCTGGTTTCCAGTCTGTTGTGCTTTTTCAATCCAAATTACAATACCCAGTATTCAATAAATGGGTCTGGTTGCAGTAGCCTAGTCATTCCTGATATCTTCTCCAGCTCACCAAAACATTTGGGAGAAAAGAGAAGAATGAAAGAATGACTGCAGTAGTCTTGTGAGTTCTAGACTCAGGAGAATACATTAATTTCATAAAGGATATGCAATATGTGTATATCAATTTGATTTTACTTTTGATTTGATTGGAAATTTGCTGATATTAATCTGTTCTTTACTAAGCCTGCACATTTGTGGGCTGGCTTTTCTCCACTCAGGTACTAAGCAGCGTGACTCCCGTGTAATCTGCTGTAGGGAAAATAGAGGGTTGGATATGAATGAATATTAAATTCTTTACAGAGCACTGTCAAGCCACACCCTTTGGTTATTGCAGTTCCATGGCAAATTATGACATCCTTACTGGATCGGGGTTCACAAAGCCCAAAAATCTAACCGTGAGCAACGGGTTAAAGAATGAGTGGGTTAAAAATACTGAACAAACTAAACTTTGGGTAGTGATGACCTAATAGTGTGACTAATAGGATGATCGGGTGATGTGCTCTATACCAGGGTTTAAACTCATGTTTTATTCCATGCTATTCTAAGTAGACAGGGTTTGCTTGTCATTGCCCCGCGGCTTGCTATGTCATCATATCTCATCGTCTTGTCTTCTCTCTCTCCGTCTCTCCCACTCCCCCACTCCCCCCCCCCCTCTCTCTCTCTCTCTCTCTCTCTCTCTCTCTCTCTCTCTCTCTCTCTCTCTTCTCTCTCCGTCCCACTCTCTTTTTTCCCCTCTTTCCCCTCCCCTCTTACCCTCTCTCTCTTTTTTTCTCTCCCTCTCCCTCTCCCTCTTCCACCTCTCCATCCATCTCTCCCTCTCCCTCTCCCTCTCCCTCTCCCTCTCTCACCTCTCCCTCCCTCTCCCACCTCTGACTGTCTGGTCTGTTCTGGATACAGGAGTGGTGGCAAGGAGCACATTCTGACGGCTGAGAACCACCGGAGTATGATGCAGTGGTTGCAGGCCCTGCAGGTGAGTGCTACATCCTCAATATGGGCATGTTTCTTCTCTTCTACACCCCTACTCCTGCTCTTTAAGTACTACTACTACTACTACTACTACTACTACTACTACTACTACTACTACTACTACTACTACTCCTACTACTACTCCTACTACTACTACTACTACTACTGCTGCTACTACTACTACTACTACTACTACTACTAGTAGTAGTAGTAGTACTACTACTACTACTACTACTGCTACTACTGCTACTACTACTACTACTACTACTACTACTACTACTACTACTACTACTACTACTACTACTTCTACTACTACTACTACTACTACTACTGCTGCTGCTGCTGCTACTACTACTACTACTACTACTACTACTACTACTACTACTACTACTACTACTACTACTACTACTACTATAAACAGATACTACTATTACTGCTAGTTCTACTTCTGCTACTACTACTACTACTACTACTACTACTACTACTACTACTACTACTTCTGCTGCTACTACTACTGCTACTTCTACACTACTTCTGTTACTACTACTACTACTACTACTTATATTACTACTACTACTACTACTACTACTACTACTACTACTACTACTACTACTACTACACTGCTTCTGTTACTACTACCACTACTACTACTACTACTACTACTACTACTACTACTGCTACTACTACTACTGCTACTACTACTACTCCTTCTACTACTACTACTACTACTACTACTACTACTACTACTACTACTACTACTACTATTTCTACTACTACTACTACAACTACTACTGCTACTACTACTACTACTACTACTACTACTACTACTACTACTACTACTATTACTACTACTACTACTACTACTACTACTACTACTACTAGTACTACTACTACTACTACTACAACAAATACTGCTACCCGCACTATTTCTACTACTACGACTACTACTACGACCTCTACTACCACTACGACTTTGACTTTGACTACCCATGCTGCTACTTCTACTACTACTACTATTACTACTCATAAAACTACTACTACTTTCAACTGTTACTCTACTACCATTACTACTGCTAAAACTACTACTACATCTAGTAGTACTACTACTACTACTACTACACTACTTCTGTTACTACTACTACTACTACTACTGCTACTACTACTACTGCTGCTGCTGTAGTTATCATTATTACTACTACACCCTCTTCTACTTCTTTGGCTACTACTACTACGTCTTTAACCATCAGCGCCACTTCCACTGCTCTCTCTCTCTCTCTCTCTCTCTCTCTCTCTCTCTCTCTCGCTCTCTCTCTCTCTCCCTCTCTGTCTCTGTCTTTCTTTGTCTCTATGCTTTTTACATCTACCTTTGTCTATGTCTGTCTGTCTTTCTTTCTCTCTCTCACCTGTATCTCTCTCTAACCTATACATTGCACTTTTGTGATGCGTTGTGTGGTTCTGAGTGTTGTCAAGGAGGCATGCCCTGCTCTGTCTAAGTATATCTTATGGAGGTGTGAAGTGTGTTCATTATAGATGGATGATGTGAATGTACTCTGTCCTCAGTTTGGTATACTGAGCTTGCTTGGAGTGAAACTGTCTGAGAGGTGATTTGCTATTTGGTCCACTCCCAGTTGGTCCACTCACCATTTCATCTACCATCATAGGCTGATATGTATGGGTTAGGGTTAGGGTAGGGGTCTGGATTAGGGTTAACGGTTGAGGTTATGGTGTAGATTAGAGTTGTTGATAGGTTCACCCAGTATCTTAATCTAAAACAGTATTTTTAAGGGGTTCCCTGGAGACGAAATGGTGAGTGGACCAACTGGGATTGGACCAAATGGCAATAAACCGTCTGAGACAGCCTTTTTTGCAGGCCAGGGCCCCGTTGCATAAAACTTACCATTGATGGTACCTTTATGACCAATAGTAGTGTCTATGGAAACCTTGAATTTCATTGGATGTCATGCGATATTACTATGGTAGTTACCATTAATAGTAAGTTTTATGCAACAGGGCCCAAGGTTCTCACGGTTCCCATAGTTTCTCATGGTTTTAGGAGTTAAGGGATGATATCGATTGTCGATAATACTAATGAACTATGGAAGCAAGCTATGCACCATTATTTGTATATTTCTGTTTATAAAGAAAGATCAACATTTGTTTTCTGTCATGTCTATGCAATTAAAAGATGGGAAATTCCCCCAAATCTACAGTCATCCAAAAATTTGCTAGGTTTGTTGCTTTTCTTGGAATAGGCTTTATAGCTCGCAATTGCTTTTGAACATGTAAGAGTTTAGGTTCTTATCAAGAAGGTAAACTTTATCAATTGAAAGCAATATGCTCTTGACTTAAGCGATACTTTTACTTGTTTCCATTTGTATTGGGCATTGTTTCGTATTTGCACCATTAATGAGGATGTGGTAAAAACAGCTGGTTTCAAGTAGAGCTAGCTGCGATGATCATACTGGCCATTCTAATTCCTGACACAAGTCCTGTAATAGACAATGTCTGACCAATGGAGCTCTCTCTCATTTAAGAAGTGGTGCTGTTTAGAACCAGAGACCTACCTACACAACAGCTCAAAGGAATTGGCATAGGGAAAGGGAAGAAAGGGAAGGAGCCGCATTTCTAAACCGCGGTTTATTTTGTCCTGTTCAGCATGAAATATGACACTTTAGCCTAAAAAGCATCATGTTTCATGCTGAATTTGACAAAATAAACCACAGTTCAGAACTGCAGCTCCTTCCCTTTCTACCCTTTCCCTTTCCCTATGCCAATTCCTTTGAGCTGTAGTGTAACAATCGAATTATTGAATTATGCCAGGGGAGCAGCGAAATTATGCTAAATGGCCAAAAATTATGCCGAACCCTTTTGGACCCTCATGTTACGTAACACGCGCGCGCGCACGTACGTCTGTGCATGCACGCACACACGCACGCACGCACACGTACACGCACACACACACACATACGCACACACACACGCACACACACACACACACACACATACACACACACATACACACACACACACACGCACACACACATACATACACACACACACGCACACACACATACATACACACACACACGCACACACGCACACACACACACACGCACACAAACATACACACACACACGCACACACACACACACACACACACACACACACGCACACACACATACATACACACACACACGCACACACACATACATATACACACACACGCACACACACACACACACGCACACACACATACACACACACACGTACACACACAATACACACACAATACACACACACGCACGCACACAGTCAACCATTTTAACTCAGGATTGGTTTAAAGGCCAATCAGTTTATTCTTCAGAAAAAAGTTTCCCCCTGGAGGCATTAGGAGGGGGGGGGGGGGTATCCCCTCCCGGCCCCTTGCCATTTGTGTACCCCTATTTTAACAAGCTAACGTCCCTATTCCCTAAGGATGATTCCTATCAAGTGGCTAAAGTACAGTTATTTATTCTCGAGTAAAACTTTTTTTTTTGTTAGAAAATAAGAGATAGTTTCCTTCTGGACATTGCTGGAGGGCATTTCATGAAAGTTGTCAGCACTGACTAAATAGGCAGTGTTGACAATTTCAGTGAAATCTTCGGCTTTGATTGGCTAAGAGGCACTAGCCTCTGACTGTTACTAACTGTCGGAGAAAGACAACTTTTCAGACGAAAAATGTTGATGAAATGTCCCCCTGGGGGCGTTTTGGGGGATAGCCCCCCCCCCCCCCCCCCCAGCCCCTTGCCACTTGTGTACCCCAAGTTTAACAACTTAAGTTCCCTGTTACCTAAGGATGATTCCCATCCAGTTATCTATTATTGAGAGTATTATTACAGAACGATAACTTAGGAGAAATCTTATCCTAAGTCTAGGATTCTCCTAAGTGCTATTCCAGAACGATCTTAACTTTTCTCCTAACTCCGCTCCTAAGATTTCTCCTAAGTTTTCTCCTATCTTTATGCAAATTTATGCAAATCATAAAGTTAGGAGGATTGGTATTCCAGAACGCGCGTAAGAGAGGATTTAGGAGAAAACTTAGGATAACTTCTGTAATACCACCCCCACACTTTAACGAGGCAAGGTCCTTATTACCTGAGGTTGATTACCAATAATTTATTTTCAAGTCCGGCCATGCGTTTTCGAAAAGAATAAAAATAGCATATTAGGGCCCCTGTGGCCCTTTGAGGGCTGCCCCCCAGGCAACCCTTAAAATATTTTGAGATGCTCTTTTAGATGATCTAATATTGTTTCAAGTATGATTTTGTGCATTTGTGCCAAATTTGGTGCTTGTAGACAGAAGTGCACAATCAAATTTCACCTTACCCACACCACTAATAAAAGGCAAGTTTTGTTTCGTCTTTTTTTCACAAAACATACTGGTTCACGATTTATGTTCATTATTTAGCACATAGATCAATCAGTAACATAATGAATTTGGCATAAAAGGCAAGGATTCTGGCCCAAATCAAGGCATTTGTTTTATGACAAACAGCTAATATAAAACAAGGCCCATCTGAACGCAACCAGAGTTTTTTCGGGTTATTGTACAGCTTCTTCCTAAAGCATTGCATACTGTACGATGTAAGGAAATTAAATAGAAGTTATCGCATATGTGTCTTTTCAGTAAAGAGCGTTGAAGAATGTATCGATCAATGATGTACTGCTATAAATTACAGGTACACCAATCAGTAGCATAGTGATTTTGTTATCAAAAACAAGTACAAAACATCGAACATAAAACAAGGCCCAACTGAGAACACAATCCTGAGTTGTCTTTTCTTATTTATATATACAACTTCTTTCTAAGGCACTGCATATAATATTTCTTTAACAAATTAACAACATTTAAGATAACGAACATAATGATTTTGGTATAAAAGTCAAGTAAGGAATGTGTTTTATTACAAAACATAAATTACAAAACAAGGCCCATCTGAGAACACATCCTGAGTTTTTGTTTTTTTTTGGTCTTAATATTCCTTTTCTTCCGAATAGGTGCATAAAATATGTCACACATTTAAAAACAAGGCCCATATGAGAATATATCCTGAGTTTTCTTTGGTTGTTATATACATTATAGGCATTGCATAACATAATGTTATACATTTAGTGAAGAGCATTTAAGAACATTGTTCATGATTTGTGTTCATTATTTACCACATGTAGATCAATCAGCCTCAAAGTTTGGAACTTTGGACCATAACTCTATGCAGTACAGCCACCCGCGCGCCGCACGCAGTGGCCGCACAGTACATATACACCGACCCTAGCTAGGTACGATGTACTCGGCTGAGTTGCACGGAAAAAAACATACATACAATCCCAACTCCATGATATATCTGCCGTGTGCATGTTGGACGATTTCCCGCACTTCTGTCGGTGCTGGCGTCGTTTATTAATAAGTAGAAATGTGAAAAATGTAAAACAAAATGTAAAAAAATGATATATTTTTCTGTCAAAATTATGCTAAAGAAGCTCGTATTATTCCAGATTATTTGCTTAAAAAAGCTGAATTATGCCAAAATTATGCCGGCATAATGAATTATGCTGAAAGGGTCCAAATTATGCCAGAAAGCATAATTATGCCAGTTCTGGCAACGTTGGTAACAATCAATGTGATAATGCCTTTCCTGTGTGCATAGAATGCCATGGAACAGCATGTTATCTTGCCGAGAGCTCAGAGTAAAGGGAGGTGGGGGCAGTCTGTTGGGAGGGGGGGGGGGAGGGGGCTTAGCTGATTCATGTTTGCTTAAACTTCATGGATTAATAGTGTGAAAGCTCAGCTTTACCTCTTGATGTGCCTCGTGATGTGTATTGGCACATAGTTGGGCGGAACGTGATAAGTTCACAGATTGGCACAAATCTCTTAAATCGAGAACAACAATGGAAGGGATAGTTCACCCTGAAAATAATTTGCTTTTGATAATAGCAGTATGAAAGAAACATATTAGTGAAGGTTTGACGAAAATCTATCAAAGGATAAGAAAGTTATGATCATTAAATTGTTTATTTTGTGACGTCACATGTGAAGTGCTCTCGATACAGTATGTTGTGTACAATCTTTGTTTGAAAAATATGCACTTTCTCAAAAGATATGCATCCTTTTAACTGCATTTGATACATCATTAGAATTAAGTTTTTACACACATACCTCTATGAAAAAAACTCATTCCTTTGTCAAAAACAGAAAAAGGATTTTATGGAATTAAACTGCACACAACATATGGGTGAGTATCTCGCACATGACATCACAAAATTGAAATTTCAAATGACCATGACTTTCTTATCCTTTGACAGATTTTTGTAAAATCTTCACTAATATGTTTCTTTCATGTTTCTGGGTCTATTGAAACCAACTTAATTAACACCTTTATCTCCAACTTACACGGTGTACTTCCTGTATGCTATTCCCAAACATGAAAGGACCATGTCCAAGTTGCATTTGATTGAGGATCAGTGTTTCAAGATGGCTGATCAAAATGAGTAATCGGCATAAATAGAGTCAATTTTTTAGTATGAATGTCTTAGCTTGCTCCTCTGAGCTTCACGCAACGCAGCAAAGTCAGCCATTCTTTTTTTTGTAGGAGGAATTCCCTGCGTATTTGCTGAATCACCGAGTCGGCATGACACTCCGACAAAGTGACACGGGTGAGGAGAAGTGTGAGGAAATACGAGATAGTGAGAGACAGACAGACAGACAAACGATACAATCCCCAGACCGAAGCAATGCATATTTGACCCGTTTCTAATGGAGTCTTATACGGGAGTAGCGCACGATCTTTTCCCCAGCTCCATGGCAAAGTTTCGGCAAGGCATGAACGTTGACACCGTCCCCAGTTTCATAAAGTTTGCATGTTATGAAAGTAAAAGAGATTGTACTAGTAATGGTTATGTGACCCCTAATTATGGCAGAACTGATCCTGATCTGGTTTGGTATCAACAACTCTATCAGTTTTATATGATTTATATATATGTGTGACCATGAAATCAAATATGAATGAAACCCTATGGTTGTGGCAGAAACCGTCTGCCGTGGTTACGTAATCTTTACCACTGCAATCCATATCTTGAAGTACAAGATTCAATCAAAATTCATTTTCAGACTACATTGCATAATGGTTAAAGATACTTGTGACAGGGTGTCCCTTTTGCAGGTCAAAACAAAACAATTTTGTAAGAAAAAAAAAACTGAAAGTAGAAGAAGATACTGTCTCAAAATTTTCCTCCCATTTATAGAACTGGAAACTGATTTAAAATGAAATTATAGCAATTTCTAGATTTTGAGGAGGTTATGGGCAGGTCATCTGAAACATATAACCGAGAGACAGGAGACCACTGTGCGCTATGGTCCAAGGTACATGCGTTCAATGGGAGCAATGCCTGCATTGTGCACTGATGGGACGATATGATTATGACTGTAGACTATGGTCAGTGCGTTTTGAACGCAACACAGATAATTTTTCGACTTTTCCTGAAAATGTTTGTGAAGCTTTGACTGTGAGATTTAGCACACGTTATCAATTGGGTAAAGTATGATTCCTGCTAAGTTCATGACTTTTTTCAAATGGTCTACCCTGTCTTTGATGTTCTTTGTTGGAAGGATTCTCTCCATGTTTCACTCTCCAATCCCTCATTATTTTCTCTCGTTCTTTCTCTCTTTCTGATTCCCTCGGCCCATGTTGTCACTCTCCTACGTCCCTGTCCTATTATAATCCAATAACATACTGAAACTAATCAATACACCAATTACAATGCAGCGGAATAATAATGGTGTCCTAGAAATAGATTTTAATCCAGATATGCCTGCAAACAATACATATAAATAGTTAATCTTGTATAGTTAATCGTATCAACTGTAGTGTACTAGGGGGAAAAAAATGGGCAGCTAGTTGAAGGTCAATGCGATTTTGATTCCCAGAGAAATATTGGTATAATTTCCAGCAATGCAAGCCAGCACAGGCTTGATAGAGAAGAAAACTGTGAATGAGTATTCATGAAAATGCCCTTTCTGCCCTTTACATTTGGACTAATCCAGCCCCTAAGCTATGGCACATGGCTGTAAATTTCAACTCTTTAGAGACTGAGTTAAGTGGGGGACTTGATGTTTTCCCTAGCCTGGCCATGTAAATAAATAGCCCATGGAGTAGACGTGTGAAGTGAGTCCTGCTGGCTTCCTGTCCAACCAACGCATCCTGTCTAGCTACGTGTGAACGAGGCCCCCCACTCTTCGGCTCCATGGCTCTGCCTGCTGGGGCAGAAAATAGAATTGACCAGAATTGCCTTCCTCTTTATTCACATTTATACAGATTTCTGGTTTGATGAAAGACATCCTTCCACTTTTCTCTGCGTTTAATCATAATGAGCTAGTTTAGGGGTTATTCAATACTACTTACACTTCATGCAGTCATCTAAGTTCTAATTAATACCTCTATGTAATTGTTCATATCAATGAAAGGAACATACAGTGTAACATAATACAGTTTCTTTTCTAGAATGTATATCTATATTGTAAAGAAAGGCTGATATAACTTACCAGCACTATATGATGCATATATCATGATTTACATTTTCAATTTTTCAGTTGAATTCATGTGATATGTACTACATATGACCAAATATGATAGGCAGTATACACAGCTGGCTTACTAAGGGCTGCTGATGTTGTTTTTATAGCAAAGGTGAAAAATATCAAGCAGCCTTTTCTTATGATAGTTCCTTCCTCTTGTTTGCTTCATATGAATAATTCAGGATGTCTTTGATATTGAGATACCGCTTCAACCGTTTTCCGGTCGGCGTCTGAAAGAATAATACTAGCCAATTGTCAGGGAAATAATTTCACGCCTCTATTATTTAGAGAATGCGTACACTCCCCTCCCATCTACAAAGATCAAAGAAGTGAGACTGGCCCAGGGTTATTATGATGTCCGCCACGGAAGATCAATCCGCTAAGTTCAAACCATCCATGCATGTCTCATGTCTGCTCTGTGCAGACGGAGATTCCAGTCAACCAGTCTCATTTATAGGGAAAGATAGTTGAAGAATTCTGTGGTTGATTCAAGGAGCTTATATAGGTGCAGTTTGTTGTGGTGCTGTCTGGATCCATGAGTTTAAGAGAAATGTTATCCATTTACAGGCTAAATGCAAAGGTAAGCAAGTATTTGTAGTTGATTTTTGCTTTGAAATTGATAGAATATTTTCTGAGGTGAGCTTTCTAGAGTAGTAATAAAATGGTTTATATCTACTTGTGGTAAAGATAACGGGACCAGGCATACCGGTAATGGCGAAACCGTTCTGTTATCATGGGTACCAATTTTATTTCAATGAAGTTCTATAAATTTGCGACAATCAACTGAGCACTGGACCTGTGGTCATTATAAAACAGTTCTGCAATGCTTACAGGTGCCTAGCCTGCTTTCAGGCTGTTGGACATTTTAAATCCAAACTCTTAACTCCAATATTCAATAACTGGGTCTGGCTGTGGTAGACTAATCATTCTCATTTCCTTCTCTAAAAAAGAGGAGAATGAAGGAGTGACTAGTCGTGTGAGTACTAGAATCTTATATTTTAATTTGAATGAGTTATTTCTAAGACCGTGGAAGACAGGCTAACAAGGCTTCTTCAGTTCTTTCCTCTCAAACATGTTATATGTTTTAAGCAACATCTGTGCAATACATTAATATCCTTTTAAATTTTCCCTAAATACATTGTTCTCGTCTTTCCCTTTTTAATGCCGGTTGTGCTGTTTCTTGTTTATCTTTTGCTGTATTGTAATGTTCTGTTCTTTGTTTTTGTAATGGTGTCATTTTCCCACAAGTTTTTGTAACTTCCTTAATGACTCTGCCACTTTGTAAGTTGATGTTTGTCTATTTGTTTATATTTTTATGTTTTTTTTATGTGTGGAAATAAATTAAATGAAAAATGAAATGAAATATTATATTCTGAACTTGTGCAAGCATTGAAAATGCTAATGAAAGAGGGATGTGGGATGATGTATCACTTGCTTGTTACATGCTTTGTTGATGAGCTATATAAAAAAAAACAATATGTGTCTTTCAATCTTGTAGCTTCTTAAGGAGGTAATCTCAAAGATTTCTACCTCCATCAGGAGCTTTATGGAAGGCTTGTCTGATTAGCTAGCTTACCCGCCTTTGACAGGTATGGAGATCCATTGTGCTGTTGTCTTTTTGACAGTAAAGAGATTGAACAGTGGCTCAGAGAGATGAAGCCCCCGCAGAACAACAGAACCCTCGTAAACAAAAAACAATTTTCTCTTCCTTTGTACATGTATATGATATAATATTACACATACCAGTAGTTGACAGTGTTTGTTTTATGACATTATTTGTAGACTTGAAAAGAAGCCCCCCTTAAAGCATGTTTTGTGAAATGACATACATGTAGGCTTGGGGAATGCAAATCACATCTGTTTCTACCCCTGCCCTCCTCCCCCTCCCCCCCCCCCCCCCTTCCATGTTTTATGCCACCATTCAGTCCCATGGATGTAACTTACTGGGCATTCCATGTAAAGCTACTTTGATGATGAATTATAAAAGTGCTTTGAATATTACTTGCATTCATACATTTAAAAAGACCCTTTTAAAGAAACTTTTATCATTTTGAAAATGTAAGGAGCAAGCAGCAAATGGGAAATGCTCAATGTTAGTATTAATTCATTCATTTTAATTGTATTTATGAGTGAATTTAGAACGAAAAAGGTATTTTGCAAATAACAGAATGCAGTCAACTCACACATTTCTGCTGGATCAGCAGTTTATATGAAGTGTGTGTATAAAGCAGTCTAGACTAGAATTACCTTCTGTTGTAAGCTAAAAGTGACTCATCTGTCGTCTTTGTATGGCATGTTGCATGGGAGATATGCTTGAGTGCTACTGTGAGCGGAGATAAAGATGGACACAAAAATACAATGCTGATACCAAAAGACCTACATGTACACTGTCTAGATGCCTTTTCATGTGTTCTTCTGTGATTGTACTGGGTCTGTGTGAGCTATAGCCTTAATATTAGTCTGCATTCAGTCTTCAGGACAATATGTAACTATTGTAAGATTCCACCTGGAAAAAAGGTTGATGATCTGAAAAGGACATTGTAATCATCCTGATGATCATCACAAACATCATCAGCAGTAGCAGCAGCAACATCATCTCGGGTTAAAGATGACGTGTCCCTTTTGCAGGTCAAAAAAATACAAATGTTATATCAGAACTACCCTCCAAAAAGTAGCACTGGAAACTGAATGTAAGCTAAATTTTGGCGATCGCTAGAACAGAGAAGGTTGTGTGCGATGGTCCACACCGCAGTGCATGCGTTCAATGGGAGCATGCCCACTGTGCGTGGTGCATCGGCGCGCTGACAGGGGCAATAGGATTGTGAATGTAGAATATGGCTGCTAGGTTTCAAACATAAACATCAATAGTTTTTCACTCTTCCTGATACGTGAGGCTCTATATATGACTGTTTCATTTCCAAAACATGTTATTGTTAGGTAAAATGCTAATTCTTGCTGAGTTTCATGACTTTTGCAAATGGGACACCCTGTCTTTACCGTTAGTTTAAGCGAACCCATGTATCAATCCTAAATGATTCTGCATCCCTCACAAACTCACATACTTCTTGGCATAAGGTAAATAAAATATAAAATATTGTCAGTCTGGTAGACAGACTATACCTCCCCCTCCGGCAAGGCCATGCTACCACAAGGCAGACTGAGGCTAAACCCCACACATGTACTCATTACGGTGGAAGAATCAGGGCACAGATGAAAACATACTGAGCTAATCATTGCCAAGATGTAGGTTACAGGGATTGGCAATGTACATTCACCTCCAGATTACCAAGGAGGATGTAACCTACCTAGACATGGAGGTTAAATCATAGTCTTGATTCCAGGCTGTTATAGGGATAGTCCACCCTAAAATTAAGTTGGTTACAATCAAAGCAAAAAGATACGAAAAAAGATTAGTGAAGGTTTGACTAAGATTGGTCAAAAGATGAGGGAGTTATGATTGTTTTAAATTTTGATTTTGTGATGTCATGTGTGAGGTGCACTCCCGTAATGTTTGTGTAATCGTGTTTCCATTTAAGTTGCCTTTTATCTGTTCTTTGATGATGGAATACATTCTTTCCATAGAAATGGACTTTTTTTCAGTGTGGATTAGAAATGTCCGACAGCCTAGGAGGTACATGTAGGCTACTTGAATAGCTGTCCTTGCATTTTTGCATATTAAAGACAGGGTGTCCCATTTGCAAAAGTCATGAAACTCGGCAGGAATCAGCAGTATACCCTAACAGTAATGTGTTTGAAATCTCACAGTTATAGCTTCCCAAATGTTTTCAGGAAAAGTGAATCAATATGTGTAATTGTCCTGTATTTTTGTCACATGGGTGTAGTCAAAAAAATTACCACTCTTCAGTAATCTCAGCATAGAACTTAGGTTACTTTTGCTTTGTTTTCAGTTGCTCTTGATGTGTCTTTTTGTTATTCTCTTGCATGGTCTTCGGCAATCAAGCGGGTCAATGAACAGCTTGCATTCAACTAAGGTAATCATGGAAATCTAGTATAAAAGAAGAATACTTGGATCAGCACTCCCGCAGCATTGTACATTGTGTTGTAAAAAGATGCTCTTGTTGTTGGTTATGTGACTTCTTGCTCTTTTGCTCAGTCATTGACTCAGACACAGTGTCAGGCGTCTTTTGAGAATGCTACCTTAACTCTCTATGCGCCAGGGGCCCTGTTGCATTCAACTCAACCATTAGTGGTAACTCTGCCACCAATGATAACTACCATGGTAACATTGCTGGACAGCCGATCAAATTGAAGGTTTCTAGAGAAGTTGCCATTGATAGCAAAGTTACCATCAGTGGCAAATTTTATGCAACAGGGCCCAGGTGTGCATTTTGTCACCAGTGAGATACACACATTGCAAATAATGATCCGTTATGCTGAAAAAAAGTCCTTGGTACCGAGTGAGATTTGATCTTGAGGTTACAGCTTCAGACGCTTCCGTGGTACTCATGTCTTTCAGCAAAACACTAAATCCACACTTCTGCTCTCTACAGGGGCGTCTTGATTACCCCGATGTGGGCAAAATAGCGAGCTTGTTCTGATCGGGTTAGCTAGCCAGATCACGAAATAGCTAGCTATTTGCATCTTCATTAGCCAGATCAGGCAAAAAAGCAAGCTATTTAGTCGAGAAAATTTCCCAAGAAATCTTGGGCTAGATGGAGCTAGCTCGAGCTAGTTGCGAAATAGCTCGAGCTAGTTCGGAGCATCTTCATTAGCCTAAAAATTTCTCGACATCTTATGAGATGTGCAGTCAATTGGATCTTCCTGCCGGTCCCTCCTTTTAATTAATTTACATCTTGGAGATCTGTATTCTGATTGGCTGAAGCATGAGTTCCAATCAGTTGTAATCATGTATTAATTTATTTATGATTTAATTATTTAATTTGATTTTATTTTCATCTTTTGATAAAACTTGGATCTTCTATAAATGTGCAATTTATTATTACACTCGCGAAACCAACCCCAGATGTGTAAAAAGGAAGTGGAGCACTTTAATTTCTCTCACATCGCCATATTTGTAAAGTGCCGAGGCCACCAAGGAAACGCACATTTTGTCACGCATATACATGTCCGTCTACTCGAGATTGGAAGCGATCTATAATTATGGATTTTAAGGGCAGGAGTATGAATTGTGCCATGACCTTAATAAGAGGCTGGATAAACATGCGGAATCAATGCTAATTAGCTCGTCTCCCTGGGCTTGTGTACTCATGTCACTCAAGATGAGCGCATGTATGCGGTGTAAAGACACTCCGTCTGAGGGATTTGCACTTCTTCTTTTTTTTTTATGGCCGAAGTTGCCGAATGGCATTATTTTTCACGGGTTGTCCATCCAGCCATTTCTCCATCTGTCCATCCGTCGGTCTGTCTGAGATTACTCAAAATATAATTGACTAAATTTCATCACATTTGTCACAGTAATAAGATATATATATCAGAGCACAAGTAAGGGATTAGATTTGGGGTGATATAGGTCCAAGGTCACACATGAAGGTTAAATCCTTCAATTTCACTCTTTACATGCTAACTCGAGAAATATTGAACTTAACTTAACTAAACCTAGTTCAATAAAAAACATGACATGACACTTCTTTGTTGTCATATATATATATATATGCATCTTACTTCAAGTGTCTGTTGCTCATTGGTGTGCAATAAATAAATCTAAATAACAAATAATGCAGGCATCTAAATGGATAGAACTGATCATATTTGTTTCCTTGAAGGCATTTGTAAGCTTTCCAGCAATACCAAATTTAGTATTTCACTACTCGCCTGTCAATATCTCCTTTAACATGATACTGAAGTATGAATGCAGCCTTATGCAAGTGTTGAAGATACCGTAGTATGAATGCAGCCTTATGCTAGTGTTTAAGATACTGTAGTGTGAATGCAGCCTTATGCAGGTGATTATGATACCGCAGTGTGAATGCAGCCTTCTGCTAGTGTTGAAGATAACGTAGTGTGAATGCAGCCTTATGCAAGTGTTGAAGATACCATAGTGTGAATGCAGCCTTATGCAAGTGTTTAAGATACCGTTGTGTGAATGCAGCCTTATGCAGGTGTTGAAGATACCGTAGTGTGAATGCAGCCTTATGCAAGTGTTTAAGATACCGAAATATAAATGCAGCCTTATGCAGGTGTTTATGATACCACAGTGTGAATGCAGCCTTATGCAAGTGTTTAAGATACCGAAGTATAAATGCAGCCTTATGCAGGTGTTTATGATACCGCAGTGTGAATGCAGCCTTATGCAGGTGTTTATGATATCACAGTGTGAATGCAGCCTTATGCAGGTGTTTATGATACCGCTGTGTGAATGCAGCCTTATGCAGGTGTTGAAGATACCATAGTGTGAATGCAGCCTTATGCAGGTGTTTATGATACCGCAGTGTGAATGCAGCGTTATGCAAGTGTTGAAGATACCAGAGTGTGAATTCAGCCTTATGCTAGTGTTGAAGATACCAGAGTGTGAATGCAGCCTTTTGCAGGTGTTTATGATACCTCGGTGTGAACGCGGCCTTATAGGATTGTTGTTGCCTACTGACATGTGGTGTATCGCTCTGCTGAAATGGCAGTCCCCATTATAGGCCAGATATCGTTTCCTTAATGGCCACGCTCTGCCTGGTGTGCAGCACTGTTTGTCAGCAGGTATCTCGTAAAATCTAGCAAAAAGTAAGATAAATTGAAGGAGGTATCCTGGAGCAGTGGAATTTGGAAAACGAGAGCGGAATGATATAGAGAGGGAGACAAACATTGTGTGTGGGTCATGTATTATCCTGGGTGGAGCAGATGTTTGAAAAATAGCTTCTGACATGTTTTCTTTGCCCATAATAAATGAAGTGGATTGAATTGAATTGATATATCCTTATAGGTAGTAGTGATATTGGTGCTGATGAATTGATACAGAGCTGATGGGTGACAATGATAATTGCAATATTGAGAATGATCTGATGACAATGTTGATGAGTTGTTCACCCGTTGCTCACGGTTCAAATTTAGGGCTATGTGAACCATGGTCTAGTTATAATGTCAAAATTTGCCATAGAAATGCAGTAACCAAAGGGGTTTGGCTTAATATCATTCCCTATATCAAGGAATTTGAAGTTCATTCAAAGCCTGTCGTCTATGGTCTGTATATCAGATTATGCTGGAATTCATGTCATTTTCTTCTTTTTTCTTTCCATGGAACAGGAAGTGAGAGACCAGTTTGTCACAACCAAGAAGGAGAAGACTGTCCCAAAGTCCTTTTCACATAAACCAATCGTGGTAAGTCCCAGGATTTCTCTACTTATTCACTAGTTAACCCTCTCAGTACCACACCAGGAAAAGCCTTCCTGACTTTATTGCATGTTTGATACAACTATGGTGTATATATTGACATAATACCTCACTTTTGTCTTAATGCACAAAATTTGGCAAGCTTGTAGAATGGTATGTTTTACGTATATTTAACCCTTTGTTTGCCAGAAAACAAATGGCATATAGAGTACCGAAGTGTGACGTTATTTGAGCATTATTGTCAAGACAACTGGTTCTAAACAATGCGGATAGAGCAAGCAGCGGTGATCACAGCGGGACTGTAATTTGGAATGCCCAACACTAGCCCGATAGACAATATCGGACGGCTTAACCTCTTGCTGGAGTGAGTTTGTTTAGAGCCAGTTGTCTTGACAACATGCTCATGTGACGACACCACTTCAGTACAAATGCATTATGGGAAGTGTGTGTATGACTTGTGAATAAAGTCACATGTCGCACACAGAGAGTTGAATATTGAGCCCTCTTGAAAAGGATTAAGGAAGTGATCCTAAATTATTTTCACAATTGAAGTGGTTTTCAAACAATCGGTTTTGGATGTGAGACCGGACAAAAGTTGATTTATCCTGTTTCGCTACATAAAAACCCTACAATAAAAGGTTCTGCAAGTCAAGTTTGAGGGGTAATATGTCGCTTGTTGCTTTATCATTTACGTGACTGGGGTATCATTAGAAAGCTTGATTATTCCTCAATACATTGGTGTGCCATTTGCTATGATTTTGCAATCATGGAATGTGCAATATTCCTGAATATCCCAAATAAAATGTTGCAAAAATGCATTGTTTTCAAAAAGCGAAGGCTCCATTTATTTTGAAGATGCAATGTGTATTGAAAAATAATGTCAACATGACAATAAATGTTAATGTATCATTCAAACTCATTTCATGTGCAAAACAAATGGAAAGCACAAGATTTTGCAACATCAAATTTTTTACCTCACCACATATTTCGAAAGTCTAGGCATTAAGTGATTGCGTAAGCATTGCAAGCAATACATCATTGTAAAGATGAATAGTCAATTTTTTTTATGAACCCATCTTTATGTACTGTAATGAAACAACTAAAGATGTATGACCCCTCAAACTTGACTTGCAGAACTTTTTTTGAGGGGTTTAGTATATGTAATTGACACAAAAGTTTCAGATGAGAGATGTTAAAAAAGAGACCTTTCACAGGTAACCTGGAACGTGTCTTATTTTAAGAATGAAGTCATCATACCTGTCTTTCAAAGCTTGGCTCGTGTCAAAGCAAAAGCGAGCTTGCAGAGTAATCAGTATTTTGTCACAGACAGACACACACTCTCATGAACTTACCAGCTTGTTTAGAGGGAAATGTAGCCCTCTAGGTTTAATGCTCAATTTGCAGCCGTAATCTCTGCCGTGATGTCAAAGGGAAGCTAGCGCTACGTAGGGGATGTTTGGCTACGTTTGGCTACGTAGTCTCTTCAGGCATGTTGCAGGATACCACATAGATTCCCAAGATTCTCACTGTCATTTACTTATTGACCTTCTCACCTTGGGTTTATGCATACAAGTAGAATCAAAATTTATTGTCTTCCTTGTGAAGATTTTTTTGGTTATAGTTTATTATTAGAGATTTGTATTTGTGATATACTCAGTGTGTTCAATTGATTGAATTAAAAATTGTAATTGGCATACTATGAAACAAACTTTTAAGCAATATTTTTTATCTGGGGTTAAATCTTGGTGTGCCAAGGCCTGTATTTTTTCTATTTTTATTTTTATTTTTTAATTATATTGTGCAATGTATTAAGACCTTTAAAAGATATATTTTCTAAGTTGCGATATAGCTATCTAGATGTTTAATTTAAGTAATGTTCATTTAAAAGTAATGGTATTACCAGTACTTACTTTATACTCGAACCTCTATTGAGAAAACTGTGGGTCAGTAGGAAAAGAAATAAAGAGGGAGTTAAAGGTACACGTCACTGAGCTTTTATGGCACGATATTGTTCATAGAGGGCGCTGCAAT
Source organism: Arbacia lixula (assembly GCA_963669155.1). NCBI lineage: Eukaryota > Metazoa > Echinodermata > Echinoidea > Arbacioida > Arbaciidae > Arbacia > Arbacia lixula. The sequence continues at coordinate 22,184,797 of OZ022588.1, forward strand.
CAACGGCGTTCGGCAGTCCTTTAAGCCCCACCCCAGTGCTGACACTGCAACACCCTCAAGATCAGCAAAACTGTGCGTGTGTGCTACTAGCAACAGTCTTTGACACACTATGGTGCATGTACACAAAATGAGCACATATCACATGTAAAGTCACCTGTATCACTGCAATTGCATGCTTGTTTGCCGAAGTTATACGGAGATTCTCGAATGTTAACTGAGCTGGGCCACACACAGGAACACCTCGATTTGCGACAAATGTTACCCAAGCCAGGCCACGCTCCAGAACACCTCCATTTGCGACTTAACACGAGATCGCCACTAACACAGGTTTGCAGATCTTGAGAGTGGGGCAGTGCTGGCACTGGAGTGGGGCTGATAAGACTGCCACCGAATGCCACTGATTGCAGCGCCCTCTATAAATGATATCGCACCACAAAAGCTTAGTTGTATGCCCCTTTTAGGACAATTCAGCCCCTTTAATTCAAGAGAGAACCCCCATGAATAGCAAAAGTGCCCCTCATATTGATAGAAGCATAGTTCAGCGTAAGTTTGTTTCATGGAATGCGGCTTTAAAAATAGCCCCTTCATTTTGTTTTGCCTGCTTTGGGTACATCTATAACTGTCAACATTCCATCAAGGTTGTTTTTAATGCCTCCTGTGCCTGAATGAAAGGCTGATTACAGGGATTTGTGTGTTATACTGGGGTCATTATGCAGTGGGAGAGCGCAAAGAGTTAATTATGTTACTTGCAATTGTGTTGATGGCCCTGACCTAGAACTGCACGATGTATGCACGCCGGAAAGTCACCAATCTCGTTATCTAATTATGTGAAGAGGGTTCATCTTTGTGGTCACTGAACGGATCATAGATGATTAGGTCTGACGCTGTTAATTAGTCAATGCGGATCCGGTAATATTGCGGTGTGGCAGTAACTATGATGTCCACGTAAACAAAGACTTGTTGCTCTGTTGGGCAAGTCTTAAAATGTTTTGATGGAAATTCACCACATCAGAAAATATTTTAGTTGGAGTATGGGACTAGATTTAAGATTGTATTCATTGATGGAGTAAAACATTCTCTAGTCTATTTAATGAGTTAACTATATAAACAAAAATATTATGATTAGCTAGTAGTTGGAATATTCTTTGGGTGTATTTGTTTCTCCTTCTGTTTGTCCATATTTCTCAATCCCTTATGCAAGCCTGCTTTCTTCTGCTTGTGAGGTTTCTGTACCTTTCATATGCTTATGCTGAATTCCTGCCAAGTTAAAATCTTTGTATTTAATTGAATCAAACTTTCCTTTGCATTTTGTTCTAATCATTCAAAGCTAAGAAAGGTACATTGGCTAAAGATGTGTACTTGATATATTTGTAATGACTGTACATTATGAATTTTGAGCTGAGGTCGACGGACATAGCATTACATATTATCGTGTTCTATTATCAGATCTTTGAAAACTTCATTCTAATACAGGATGACGTCTTTGAAGAAGAGGATTTCAATTACGTGGCCCAGGAAAGTTTGCTATATCCCCAATGATTTGCAATCATTCTCTTAACTCATCCTAATGCTTTCCTTATTTGTTTGAAAAATTACAGAGAGCAGACATTGAAAAGTGCTTTTTCCTCAATGATTTTCATCCATATGCTTACATATTTTTCCATTGTGTTTTTTTTTCTTTACTTTGAACCCATGAACCATCTGAATTACATGAACATGCGGCAAAAGCAAAACATTGTCATCCTAATTCTATCTCATAAAGTCGTAGATTGTTAGATTGGTTTGAATTTTGATGATCTTTGTTTTTTGTTCATATTATTTTACTATGTTGCCATGGAATTCATTGATGATTATTTTGCGGACGCAGCTTATAAGATATGCTTATTGCAATATTGCAGTATTTCTCCCAGGTTCCAATCCACAAAACAGCCGCAAAATAGCTGGAAAAAAGGGAAGAAGCAATATTGAATTATTTGAGTGACTCCCAATCATAAATGCAGCTATCAGCAATGGATTTGCAAAATTGCTGCAAATGTTGCGCTTATTTTGCGGATAGGCTGCATATACCTACATATATGAATAGGATTTTGTGACACCTGTCCAATCCCAGGGGCTCTGTTAGAAGGGTTTATAAACCCTTCAGCATCTAAGATGTATCATTTATCTCATGTCATTACTATGCAATCTGTATTATTCTTTTACCATCCATGTGATTTTTTTGTTTGATTGACTTAGTGTGAATATCGAAGCCTCTAGAAAGTGATACTACCATTTAAAATCATCTGTACAATACCCTCTTGGACATTGTCCTTCCCTTAACTCACTCCCCCCCCCCCCTCTCTCTCTCTCTCTCTCTCTCTCTCTCTCATACACACTCTCTGCTTTAAGTGATTTTAATGGATACTGTTAAGTGGCCAGTCTTCATACTCCTGTGGTTTAATTCACGTTTTTTTTTCATGTTTTTTTTAAATTAAATACATCAATCGAAAAACAAAGGACAATAACTAGTTTCACAGTCATGTAAGGCCAACATGTGACAATTAATGCAATCCACTTTCCCCAAAGTTTCTATTTTTTTATAGCAAGGGCAGTTTATCAGCATAACATACTGTTTATCTGTAATGCCAACATTGTGTCGAGATTTTAACTATAACTGATTTATTTCCTCATAATTGTCATCTTTAATTTTTGTTTTGCTTCACCCAATAGCAGTATTTATATTTTTGTTGTCTTCAAGGATAATCATAACAGTCATTAAAAATACATTGGACTATGATATCATAAATGGTATGCATACAAATCCACATATGCAACTTAAAGAGGGATTACCATGCAATGTTTTTCTCATTATTTCTTGATCTCACCTTTAATTTCTCTTTATTATGAACATGTACACATATTTTTTGTCATAAATGATTGATTTGACAGGTTTGTCAACAAGGTGATCAACTACATGTATTATGGGCTTTTCTTTAAGGAGTCTTATTTGCATTAACATTCATATTTCACACCATAAATATTGTGCATGCTTAAATTATAAGAAGAAAACAACTCATGGTAACTCATTTTGCAATACCTGTATTTGATTCCCAAACTGTTATTCCATTCTCTCTGAGCTTCATTGCAATATTGCCCTCAGCTGAATCAGTAAGACATGAGAATACATCATATTAAGTTTGAAACAATTATGAGAGCAATTGATCAGTTCTTGGATTCTAGGATAAACCTCCTCCTATACCACCGCTAGAGTCATGATACTGCAGAGTACAATATTTCAAAACGATACAGAAGTCATATTCAGCTATTGCACTCTACGAAAATGTTTCCAAATATCTCCATCAGGGGAACAAATAGACTCACTTCAAAACGAACAATTTATTCTTGGACTCCCTGTGCAAGTAATACTTATAATTACCAAATAAGCTATATTTTAATGATAAACTCTTTTGCAGGAACATGATATCATTCAGCATTGAGTGTTTCAAAGTATTATTTTCTTATCCATAAAGGGATAAAGATCCCTCAGTTGTCTATTCCTCCCACTGCTCCACCCCCATTCCACTGGCATTGCAAAACATCCTCCAAAGTCATTTTCAATTTGTGATAAAAAAAAAATTGAAAGGCAATACCGTAAATCTCACCTCATCTTGATTTAGAAGGAGATGCAGGGTTGTGTAGTTGAAGAGCTCTGTCACTTCTTTGATATCATTGCACAAATGGGAGTAATTATGTAAGTTAACCCATCATTGTCTGACAAAATGCTGCCTAACATGGTTTTGTGTGTATAGCTTGTGTCAGAATGCATCAATGGTGTTTAAAGAGTTAATCCTGAATCCTTCTGTGTTTGTGTCTCTAGGCTGCGTCCCCAACCAAGGGGCTTGCTGCTGAACCTTCCCCCACCACCATCCGGCGCTACAGCTCCGGCAAGCGCTCAACACACCCCAACGCAGGCACCATAACACCAGGCGTTACTACGCCGGGAGCCCTAACACCAGGTGCTATTACACCAGACAGCATAGCAGGCTTGAATACGCCAGGCGCTATTACGCCGGGTGCTGAGAGCGACACCAGTATTGAGAGTGGGACGAGGAGGGACATCGCTGCAGCGTTCCTGCTCCCCAGTCCTGGAACACCAACGAGTTCCTTCAACGGAGGAGTCTGTGGTAAGGAGCACCTTCTTCTTTGTTTTGTTTTTTAACGCAAAGCCAGAGACTTATCATGTGGACTAACTTGGCTTCAATTCACATTTAAAGATACGAGTCTAGTACTCAAAGACTAATTACTCTTTCCCTCTCTTTTCTCCATCCCTGTCCCTGGAGAAGTAAATTATGAGAATTATTAGTCTACCGCTGCCAGACCCATTAAATGAATATTTTAATTTGGATTTAAAATGCCAAACAGCCTGGAAGCTAGGCTATGTGTGGGCAATTGTTTGTTGCATGTCTGTGGTTGATATCTAATTATCTAATTTATATGGCCAGATGCCAATAATTATATCAGGGACCTCCCTTGATATTTGCATCTCCATCAGCCTGAAGTGGCCAAATAGCTTGCTGTTTGGCCTAGAAATCTCTCTCAAAAAAAATGTTGGGCTACACAGCAAAGTACTGACCTAGTTTTTGGACTGTCTTCATCAACCTGAATCTAGCTACATGTAGCATCCCTGAGCAATGCAAAACTGCATTATGTAACATAAGCAACAGGCTGCTTTTCAGGCAGCGTATCAGCAACAACATTTGAGGGGGGGGGGGGAACACTCTGCTTGTTTTGGTCTGATGAAGGTGCAATTTCAACCTCAGGATCATTTCCTGGGTCTGAAAATAACAAGTTATTTTGTCAACCTCTGGCTGATGCAGACCGATACCTTCCTGGTGACTTGGAATTGACCACATCTGATGGTCAGTGACTGACCTTTCACTTTAAAATCCTTGGTAACAGGTGTGCCCTGTTTCTTTCTGACGTACTGCAGCTGTAAGCACAACATAGTCTGGAAACGTAGATTAAACAGTGTTAGTGCGAACAGAGATTATCTGCATGTGCTTTAGATATGGAGGAATATCACACCCAGTTTCAACAAATTATGCATATTATGTCACTCCCTCATACTGTACATATAATTGTAGGGCTCAGAAGAACAATTGGTATGATACTGTGTGATATTTTTACACAAATTTTAAACACAATTTTGTACAAGGTACTTTTTAGGTCAACAAAGTTTGCACAAGGTGTTGACAAATGAACAATGACAATAGGTGCTTCATGCTGGTACAAAGTGACAAAGTAAGGTTGCTTTACCCTCATAGTCCATTATCATCTATTGATTATCCTAGTCATTTCCAACTGTGTCTTGCCTAAATAGGACTGAGACAGTTAAGGGTAGTGTATCTTATAGCTGATGATAAGTAACTCTGACTAATAGTCAATACTGGCTGGCTATGTATGCATTGCAACTAATCTCTTCCTAACCTTTGACCCTGTGTACATTACTCTATGTACACTGGACACTATGTGCTGTAAATGTTTGGTGAACATGTGAACTATGTACATGTAAGAATATCATTGAAGGGCATGTCTTGTTTTGAATGATTATTGGATATATATGAGCCTGTCTTCATCAACATTGGGGATTAAAACATGAACAGTCAAGGTAAGAAGTTATCCGTGAAGGGTGTTTTTAAAAAAAAACATGTGTATCCCTTTTAAAGTGCATTGTGTGCAAGATTTGTGTGACCATTGTGTACTGATTGATGCAAGTACATGTATGTTTGCTATTGGCAAACTGAAGCTGTGTGGTAGTGTGTGGTAGAGTGATGGGGACTGCTGGTACTGTACTTTGTGTTAAACATACAGGATGTCTTGAAGGCAGACTTGATTCATCTTCAAGTATCACCCGAAGCTGTCTTGTCTACAGGGACTAGCTGCACTCTTCATCGTAGGGGTGGACTACTCAGAATAGCTTACTATGGGTTACGACTTTCTCCGTGATTCTGTATAAAGGGAATGTGCAGAAAGTGGTCACATGATGAAGTAGTCACATGATGACGTGGTCACATGATGAAGTGGTCACATGATGGGACTCCTCATCATGGCAGAACCGTTCCGCGGTGATCACAGGTCCAGTTCTTTCTTGGTTGCAGGATGTAAGACAAAGACTAAATTGTAAAGTGATACCTGCTTAGCAACCACCTGTCAAGAGAGATAGTGTCGTCATATCCATTGTCATATCCATTGTTATCCTGGTTTCAGGTTCTAAACAACATCACTTAAGTGAGAGTTTGACTGATCAGACATTGTCTAGTGGGCTAGTGTCGGGCACTCCACATGAGAATCCCCGTTCTGATCACCGCTGTTTGCTCTACACACCTACACTACAGCTCAAAGGAATTGGCATAGGGAAAGGGAAAGGGAAGAAAGCGAAGGAGCCGCAGTTTTAAACCGCAGTATATTTTGTCCAGTTCAGCATGAAACATGATGCATTAGCCTAGAAAACATCATGTTTCATGCTGAACTGGACAAAATATACCGCGGTTTAAAACTGCAGCTCTTTCCCTTTCTTCCCTTTCCCTTTCCCTATGCCAATTCCTTTGAGCTGTAGTGTAGTTTAGAACCAGTTGTTTTGACAACATGCCCATATGACGACACACTTCGGTACTTTATGATCTATCATGAGTGGTCTCTATGTACAGGTTTTATTGTGTATCGTTTTGACTAGGATGCTTTCATGCCATCCTGAAATCCAAGCAGAACGGGACCAGTGATCTTGGACCAATGCAATGAACGGTTCCACCCCGTTGATTGATCGGTCAAATCGTCATTCTACCCACTACTTCCTTTTAACATGATGTTTAGGGTCATCGCGATTAGTGACTTTAAATGGCATATACTGTACTGAGAATGCAAAAAAGCCTTCAAAATGTTCTACATTTGGAGTAATTAATGATTAATGATTAAATCCTCAAAATGTTCGGCCCGAACATTTTGAGGATTTGTGATTTAATCACTCATTACTCCAAATGTGGATCATTTGAGAGCAAATAACTTTCAGCAAGTTTCTAAAATGGACAATGAATTTAAGACCATTGGCAAGAAGATTGCTCACGATCAACTTTTGAAGGCTTTGCTGTCTTTCCAGTACAGTATATGCCATTTAAAGGGTCATTGCCATTAGTGACTTTAAGATAGCAAATTGTTGGTGATGAATTTTGATATAGGAATTGTGTCCTGGCATCTCAATGCATAATTAAGTCTGATACAAACACGTATAGATTGTATCCCAATCTTTGAAAATTTTGTTCTTATACTGTAATTGTTCACAAATTGAAATTGCCCCCAAATCACTTTTGCTGGGGTTAACTGTTCATCACGTTTACCCATTTCTTCTTTCCTATCTCCCTAGCTGACTCGCCAGACCTGTCTCCAACATCGGTCAGGAGTTCGATGAGCATCACATCGCACGGCTCGACGGACGACGTGGGTTCCGTGGGTGATGTCAAAGAGCCTTCATTGACGCTCGTCAGAGAGAACAGCGAACACAGCATCAGTGAGAAAGAGTAAGTCATGTTCAGTTCAGTTCATTTATTTAACCATTATAAAGATGAAAATAAAATAAAACATATTTAAAAACATAAAATAATGGTAAGAACCCCTAAGAAGCAAATCTGCTTCTGGGCGAGGCCCTTTATATAACTATGATATTTACACAAAAATGATCAGTCATTTTGTGTTAATTGTGTATTATGTATCATGTCCCAAATTAATAACATTTGTTAATGCTACCATTTAAGCCTGATTTTGTGAAAAAAAACACCATGAAGAAAATACAAATTCCTTGAGCTCTGTTATTATTTGAGGGGGGTGTCGAATGTTATTTTTTTGCACTTAAAGACAGCCAGTCCCTTTTTCAGATCACCACAAAACCATCGAAACATTGGCAAAACATAAAGAGAAGTGTTAGCAAGCGCTATATTCACAATTTGAAACTGATACGTAGTGTAAAATTCAAATAATGCACGTAAACAACGTCTGATTAATAGTCTTTACCTCAGGCTCTTAGCAGTTTGTGTTGAAATATCTGCTTTATTGATTAATCTGTTTATTAAATTATAAAACGCATTATGAAAAAAAAATGTTCTATGGAAGGAATCATCTCCAAAATTTGGTAGTTACTCATAAAATTAGGATTTCACAAACGCATGATAACCACATAGATACTGTAACAAAGACTAATACTTTTTTCGTAGTACGAAAAAAGTCGGTTTGAAATTTAACAGCTGAAATTTTTTACATATACAGAAAGCTTCAACATGCTATATTCTTAGAAATGGTCTTGAATCACACTTTCTTCAATTTACGATCGTGATAGACGATTTCAAATTTTAAGCTTGCAAAAGGGACGGACAATCTTTAAATGCAGACACATTTTTTCTTAAATCACACATTTAAAGGTGGACACCCGATACTCTTGAAAATCTGTTTACTCATTATGACACTTTTTGTAGACTTTATGAAACCAGCCTTATTGAATATTAAAGTCAGCCACAAAGAAAGGATTCATTTTCTTTAATTATGACTGCATATACTGATTAGGTACTTAAAAGACATGTAATGTGAACAGATCTTCGCCAACGTCAACTTTAATTTGTTGAGAACATTGATGTAAGTTTGCAAACATCACCAACGAAAATCACATGGTATATAAGGTATGACCGGTAAGCGTGTGCATTGCATCAAACGATCAAATGCAATTGACTTTACTCTGCAATAAGGCACAATGGGAGATGAGGTGAGGGGACAGCTCACACGCGCAAGTTTCCATTGCGCCTTAACTCTGCAATAAGGCGCAATGAAAACTTGCGCGTGTGAGAGGTCCCACCACCTCATCTCCCCTTTATTTGCCAAGAATCCCACCATGATGCTGTGGGAGTCCTCCCCAAAATTGACGAGAGACTAAAGGAGATCTGGGACGGACCACGAGAGAGCCCCATATATCCGTCTGATGGTCTACATGGATGAATCCTGGCCAGATTGGCTTCGTGTTTGCCATGTTGCAGGGCCGTGTGATGATAGAGATTGCCAGCCGGCTGCAGTCGCTGTCATAATGATGATGAAATTGATACCACTGCCTCTTCGCTCTCTCTCACCTGCGATATTACACCTGAAATGTGCCAATGCTCCAACTTCTTCTTTGTGTGTGTGTGTGTGTGTGTGGAAGTTGTAGAAAAATTGTGTCATTTAAACAGAAATTGTGTAAGAAGTGAGATGAAATGCTTATTGCAAATCATAAATATATTGACAGAAGTAGGAACATGTGCCTCGTTACATGACGATCTTTCCATGGAGCAATAATAATTAATCTTTAATGCATGAAAATGTTTATTATGAGAAATATTCCAATGTTTACATTATGGCTTTGTGAGTCATTCATGTCATATCAAATGTCATATCTGTTCAATGCCTTCATTTTAACAGGAGAAGTTTTCCCCTGTTCAGTATTACATTTTGCTGTCATTTCATTTTTTTTCTATTTTATGTATTATTTTGAGTGACAATCACCCTCTTCAGTCTACAGGCATATTTGCAATGAAAGGTTAAATATCACGCCTGCTACGTACAAAAGTAGTTTCTAAATTATTCTTGGTAGATGTATTATGGCCACAAATGGACAATTTGAATGTCAGCTCTGACAGTGCTTCAGCTACTAATGATTAATGCTTGTGCACAATGCCCGCGGCTTCAACCTTTTTCAGAAAACTACAAAAGGGTAGAAGAGAACGATGTATTTCATTAGCAAGTTGACAGACAGATATGTCGGGCAATGATGTTCCCTTGGGGCTATTATGAAAAGAAAAAGGCTGAATAGATGCGAGATTACCAGGGGAAAATGATATCTGTCATAGAGATACGGTAAAAGAAATAACAATGACAGTGCGTAGTAGTGAATCTCAGAAACAGGCTAGAATATGTTTTCTTGGACCTCCTTGAAGGAGATAAGAATGAGACAGGTGATGGCAGATTAGAATACCTGGAAGTCTCTCTGATTTCCAAGAAATTATACCTTCTATTTTATTGTCATTCAAACCTCTTTTATGAACGTGTATGATTTCTCTTTTTTTCTGTAGTGTATAAGTGTAACTTATGAAGAAAAAATAATTCTGGAGTGTGTATTCATCCTGTTGCAGAAATATTTTTTAAAGAGTGAAGTGGTGGAATACGGTGCAAATATTCAACACTTAGGTAGCTTTTCTTTCCCATGACTGTTTCTTTATGTTTTAGGCTATTAATTCCGTTTCTCTTTTTTCATTCTGTGAAAAGTTTTAAGATCATAACCGATGAGAAATGCTCCAATTGTGATCCAAGACATTCAACCCTAAAGTAGCCTTTCTTCCTCTTCAGGTGCATCATGATGTAGGATAGAATGTGACTGATTTGAATCTATCTATCACTCTGAGGACAGGTTCAAGATTGTTCAGCCCTGCGTTAATGTATGAGATCTTATAAAACTGATGTGAAATGGTCCAATTGCGATGCAAGACATTCAACCCCAAAGTGGCCTTTCTTCCTCTTGACGGCGCATCATGATGTAGGATAGAATGTGACTGGACCATGAATGTATTCATGTGCAGTGCATGCCGTGAATAAAGCATCCTGTCACTTGCGAGCGTATCCGTAATGCATCCCCACCAGCCATGTGTGTGTAAGAGTGCATGTAGATGTGTGTAATGTGTCAGAGGCATGTGTACCGCTGTGTCCAATAAGTTAACCATCCGATAAACCAACCATTCAAGCCAGAGAGGGAGATGGGAGGGATAGCCTTTATGTCTAGACGCTGATACACTTGGGCTCAGTGTGATTGAGTCTCCCCTCCCATGCATTAAAGAGCCCCCATAGGTTAAACAAAAGTGCCCCTGTGAAAGATGTGATCATAAGACGTAATACACTGCATGGTCCAATGGGGTCGTTGCGCTTGCAGCCCCACAGTTTATCATCATTTTGTCCCCTGTGTGTGTGTGATCGCAGTGTATATAAGAAAAAAATGAAGCCTTCTGCCTATCATTAAGGCTAGCCACAAATAGTTTTTCCTTTTACGATAAGTGGGAATGGAGCCCTATGAAATAAAATGGCTTTATGGATATATGCAACTTCCGTTCTAGAGCGTTCCGTGTGCGTCTGTGACTTGCACTTGAAAACTTGTGGCCTTCGTTCGCATATGCAGAAGGTATGACAGGAAATGATGTGACGATTATTCAGTTAACCTGTCTTTAGCTTTCAAGAAAATTGTCATGTTGTATGTCTCAGAACAGAGGCAATTGCTTGGCAACCAGAAAATTTCTATCCATTTTTTATGGAGATGGAGTACTAGCAATTAGCATGTTTTATTGCTATTACACCTGATAAAGGCAGAGCATTCAGACCTAGAGTTGTTTGCGAACTATAATGCATTGCATATATATTTCAAAGATTTAATTGATGTATATCAACAAAAGTCTGCCCTAAAGCATTGTTTGAGCAGGAGGGAAAAACAAAGAGAAGGTGGGAGGCAAGGAATTTGGGAGCTTGACAATCATAAGAAAGGATGAGGTTGCTTATAAAAAAAGGGCCAGAAAAATGGAGAAAAGAGGGAAAGAGTAGACCGATAGATGGGGGGAAGGAGGGAGTGGGAGGAAGACACATAGATGGTAAGCCTCAGGAAGAGAAATGCGTAGAGCGGAAGAGAGAGAGAGAGAATGAGAGAGAGAGAGAGAGAGACAGAGAGACAGAGGCAGAGGGGGGGGGGAGCGAAAGGAAGAGAAAGAGAAGAAGAGAGAGAGAAAGAGAGAGAGAGAATGAGAGAGAGAGAGAGACAGACAGACAGACAGACAGACAGACAGACAGAGGCAGAGGGGGGAGAGCGAAAGGAAGAGAAAGAGAGGAAGAGAGAGAGAGAGAGAGACAGGGGGGGGGGGAAGAAGGGAGGGGGAGAGAGTGAGAGAGAGGGGTGAGCGTGAGAGAGGGGCAGAGGTGGAGAGGGTGGAAGGGAGAGGAAGAGAGAGGAAGGGGAGAGAGAGAGGAGAGAGCAAAAGAGGGGGAGAGAGAGGTCTATAGAGAGAGTGGGAGAGAGAAAGAGGAGAAAGAGGGAGAGAGAGATTGGGAGAGAGCCAGTACTTATTCACCTCACGTGCCACATTCTCAAGAAGTGGTTGGACTGATCTGACGTTGCATGCTTCAAAATTTCGTAGTTGGACAAAATCCTGCCCCTAGGAGACCTGATATTTGCATTTGTATGTGCATGAGGGCCCTTCTTCCCCCTTCCTCCCCCTCCCTCAACATACAGACATGCACACCCATGATATTTCCACCATTGAATTACACACCCACACACACACACATACATACACATACATACATACACTTTCCATACTGCATACTTGTGAAACCATACATTTAGGCTCACTTTCATCTCAATTCAGTGTGATTTAAATCCATGCCATCAACACCGCATCACGATATATCCAAGCTAAAGTGACATTGTGTGTACTTTTTAGAGTAATATAGAGAATAAGTTGTGAAGCAAGACAGAGAGTTGGGAGAGTGGTAGTGAGAACCTCCAGTAAATTGAAAGTTATTTGTACCAGATAGATTGAATCTAGTCAAATTAAAAAAGGCCAGAAAGATGGAGGAAGGAGGGTAAGAGAAGAATGAGAGAGAGAGAGAGAGAGAGAGAGAGAGAGAGGAGGAAGAGGGGCGGGGCTGAAAAGTATTTAGTTACAGTCCGTAAATGAAACAGGCCTAATCCATACATGTGTCTACCCAATGCAAGCAATATATTTCTGTTCTCATTTTTGCTCAAATAATGCAAATTCCATAATGATGTTTATTTGTAACTAAACTGTGCATGTTATTTGTTTGTATTTGGATAAACCATGTTGTCTTAAATGTCAAAATATCAAATAATACTAATGAATAAAAAGATAAATAAATGTTAATAGTGGTATTTTTTTTTAAATCGTCTCCTTCTTCAGCAACATGGTGTTTGAGGAGCCGAGCAAGACAGAGGAAGATGGAGAGGGAGACGTGGAGAGCACGAGTGACATGGGCATGGAAGACGACTTGGAGGAACTTGACAAGGAGGCATTGATACTTAGACTGCAGGCTGCACGGGATGAGAAAAGGTAACTCAATCAACCAGTTTCACTTGGGAATGTTTTATTTTGATGTGATATTGAATGGCATATACTCTACTGGGAAGGCAAAAGTTCCTTCAAAATGTAATTGTTAGCAATCTTCTTGCCAATAGTCTTAAATTCATGTATTGTCCTTTAAGGGTAAGGGGTAATACTGGTTAAGACTGTGGGTGGTATTCCAAAATTTCTCTTATGTTTTCTCCCAACTCCCCAAGTTAGGAGGTGCCTAAGAGAGCCCAAATCGTATTCCAGAATGTCCTCCCTGGATGCTCAAAATGCAAAATAAGAGAGGGTTTGACCACGCTCATGGCTTATTTCCTAACCAATAGAGGTTGATGTGTTATTTACGAAGAGGCAATCACAAAATCTCATCGGGACTTTCCCCTAAGTTTCTCCCTAACTCTGTGGACACGCAAGTGTGTATGTGCACATCAACCATGTACTTGCGCCTACGCATAATGATTGCTGCTATTTTTTTTGCATGTGTTATGAATGGATAGAAGAGGGGGTGGCTCTCCTAATTTTGTTTTCCTAAGTCCTGTCATGAGCACATTCTGGTATACCAATTTTCCTCACTTGCTTATTTGCATAAATGTCAATAAAGTTAGGAGAGGATGTATTTTGGAAAAAAACATTTAGGAGAAAACCTAGAGTGAGAAAAAGATTTCTCCTAAGTGAGTATTTCGGAATACCAACCCATGAGACTGGAAAGTGATCCAAACTCATGCCATAACCATTCTGTAATTATCACCGATCTGGATCTCGGTTTATTTCAATTATTTTTGTAATTTTTAAATTTTTTTTTCCTGGGAAACTGAACTGAATCCAAAATCAAAGCAGAATGGGATATGTAGCTACAGTGAGACAACTCGCTATTAAGTATATGTCCCATGATTTTAACCACCTCTATCATTTACTTTTGATGAAAGGACTTTGAAAAGTGGAAATCCATAATCAACAAAATCATGAACTGTAAAAATAATGATGACAATAATGGATAATGGTCTTATTCAGCTGCATGGTGGATGAACAGAACTGTGTATTACAACATTACTTCATCTATATTTCCAAGTATGATATAAACAGAAGGAAACTGAACAATTTCTCATGGACAGTGTCAATTCTGTACATCTTAAAAGAAATTTTTTTTTTGCAAATCAAACCATGCATGCAGACAGCAGGATTTAAAGCCTGCAAATTGTTTTCTTTGATGCCCAGCTCCAAAAGTTGATAGCACTGATATGTGTAGGCAGACATTTGTAATCTTTACCTTTGACCTTTCCATATTTCTTGGCAGTGAGATCCAGCGGAAGCTGAAGAGTGCAATGAACCGAGAGACGACGTACCAGCAGATGCTAAGGAAGAGAGAGCAAGACATCATGAGACTGGATGACAAACTGGGGCAGCTGGAGCAGGTTCAACACCTCAGCAGGTACCAATGTTCACATTTAACCTTTGACCTTTCACCCTTTTCCCTTGACCTTTCATCCTTGACATTAATCTTTGACAAAATCTTTTACCTTTCACCCTTTACCCTTGACCTCTAATCCTTGATGTTAATCTTTGAAAAACTGATCAGCTAGAGCAAGGCTAGCACCTCAGTATATACCAAAAGTCTTCTCCAACCATTCACCCCTTGACCCTTGAACTTTAATCATTGATGTTGATCAACCTTCGACCGTTGACTTCCTTTATTCTGAAAATGCATCCCCGAAGTACCTCCTCTCGTACTGTGAATATAGTTACAATGTTTTCATTAATTCTTCGTGTACCACTGTCACATTTTCAAACACCCTCAAAAAACCTTACGGGACATCATTATTTTCTGACAAAGGGATTTGCTGAATGAGGAGGACCTCAAGATGGCAAGGAGGAACGTCTTGGACCTGCAAGACACCCTGAAGATGTACCAAGAGCAGAATGTCTTCCTTAACTCTGAGGTGCGCAAGCAGGCGGGCCTTAAGTGCAGGGCTAGGTCCAAGATGGAAGGCATGCAGCGGTAAGAAGATCTTTTTATTTTCTGGGCTCTTATCTATTTGTGCACCGAACAAACTGCTGCTCCCTGGGACGTTTGTGTATATTACGTATGCAAACACCCCTGAATCGGGCATAAAGAGTTAATTTGGATAGCTCCATTCAAACAGTTTAGTTGTCAGTATCAATACATCAAGCAGCATTGAGCTTTGGCTGGAGTAAGAATTAAAGATGGATTAAACAAGCAAGAACAATATTTCTCACTTTCATATTTCATTGTTTATAAAGCTGCAATTCTACTAGACTGATGAATACTGTAACCTGCTCATGTTTTCTTCCAAATGTTGATATCCCGATTTAAGTTAGTAGTGATGCATGAAAACAGATATCCTTGTCCGAAAATGTCTAAGTAGATATTGGTAGTCACATAAGGATAAATGTTGGATATCTCTTCTGACTTGGGGCGTGTTGTTATGTAACCCCAGGAGGATAGCCCACATGGACGCGGAGCTGACCCGGTGCAAGCGAGAGTTCATTCACCTCATGACCTGCCATGTGGAGGTCACTTCTCTAGACCACAAGGACAACATTCCAATGAGGCTGGACTGGTCAGATCAGGTGAGTTTGACCAGCCGGGGCTTAACCCTCCCAGTGTTAGATTTTCATATTGCCAAGGATGTGTCACAGGATTCGCATGTTTCCATTTATATGTGTCATTTTATGATGGTAGAATGAAAATTGTAGTTGAGATGTGTTTACGTATATGTATTTGTGTGTGTATGTTTGTATGTGTGTGTGTGTTTGTATGTGTGTATGTACTGTATGTTTGTGTGTATGTATGTGTGTGTATGGTTGCACTGTTTCAGGGGAGGGGCAGAGGGTTTCATTTGCCCTGTTTTACCCCACCAAAATTGATTCTTTCACCTTTATGATTTCCATCCTCTTCCATTTTAGTATTGCTGCATCCTCTCTTGAGAGTGTTGCTTTCCCTAAAATATAGTGATATCGCATGTCAAGTGAAGTTGAGAAATAATTTGTTGAATATTTGAGATACTGGTCAGATGTTTTGAGTTGACCGCAGGGGAGTTTCCTGACCTCCTGTAGGTGCATGGTCACTGGTGCCCTGCAGGGCCCGTTTATTTTTACCCACAAATTGAGGTCAATTTCAGTTTTCCCACCTTTTCTAATATGACTTCTCTCTTTGTGGTAATGCTGTAATTGAGACTCTTTGTCACCATCCCATATTCGTCAGTTTATCCTCACCTTCTCTTTCATTTCTCTCTCTCTCACTCCTCTCTCTCTCTCTCTCTCTCTCTCTCTCTCTCTCTCTCTCTCTCTCTCTCTCTCTCTCATGCCTCCTTGTTATTCTTTCTCTGTCTCTCGTTTTCTTTTTCTCTGCTTCTTTTTCTTCAAATCTCTCTCTCGCTCTCTCACTTACTCTCTCTTTTTCACTTTCTCTCTTTCTCTGTATATATATATGTATATATCTGTCTCTCTCTGTCTCTCTCTGTCTGTCTCTCTCTCTCTGTCTCTGTGTCTCTCATAGTCCTCTGTTTCCCTTCATCTCTCTTTTACTCACCCTATCTCTCTGTCCATCTCACTATCTATTGTACATTCTCTCTCTCTCCTTCTCATCTTTTACTATGATGTTGTCATCCACCTACCTTCCAACTCTCTAAGAAGTGTTAAATCACTGAACTCATCACTTTGCTTTCTTTCCTTTAGAAATACAAACGATTCTTGGAGATGTACGAGTCTGCAAGACAAAAGGATGTTACCCTTCCAGACCCAAGGTAAACACATTTCTGTCGTAGTACGTGATTAGGAGTACATGTTATTTCTCTTACTTTTCTATGTTCCACCCGGCTAAAAAACTTACCTTTCTTAATAGTTAAAACAATGACTTATTCTTTGTAATACATGTTAGGTGATCAGTTTAATTTGCTTCACATTCATTTGTGGGCAATTTATTTGATTTCGCTTATAATCTACACGGATGATATTTCTGTATGAACCGCACATTTATTGAGCAATTCACAATTTTTTATTCTCATCGTACTTACCATTTGTGAAGGACTTTTTTTTAATCGTTTTTGTAAAATGAAAGTTTGAAATGTAAATATATCTAAACTTGTTGAAATAACTGCCACTCATTTACAATAAATGCCATTTAGTTACTGTACCCGCCATATATTTCACGAGTCTAATTTTTTGCGTATCAGGACTTCACAACAATTTCGCGAGTGGTTAAATTCATGATCGTGGAGTACTAGTACTATTAGTACATGTGCTCGTGCACGTCGTATTCATGTTTTTAGCACCCGACTCCGAAATTCGCGAAAATAAAAACCCCACGAAATATATGGCGTATACAGTAAGCCATTGATGCCGTTCTTCTCTGTGGTGCAGTGTAGCCATTCAAGTTCAGTCTTCTCTAGTGGTCTTTCTAGTTAGGTGTGACTGTGTCATTTGAAACGTGATGCGGTTCTCCTCTTGTTGTGCAGGGTTGCCATGGCGGAGGGCATCACGGATCAGTACGGCTTCCAACAGTACCACAACAACCAGCCGCTGCTGTTCCATCAGGTGTGTCACCTCCTGGACAGACACATCCAGGGATACTCACGGGTCAGTGGTGGTTTCTTTCCTTTTAAAGGCTTTCACGCGTTGTATGCAGGATATATCCCTAGCGCACTGCCATATTGCGTACGTCGTGCGTTCCGTGCAAAACGCACACTTACCTATGTGTATTGTTTCTTGGGCACTTACGCATTTACCCGCCTGGTTAGAATGCAAGATCCTTACCAAAGCTAAACCTTCAGCCCTGATCGTGGCTAGCCATTTCGCTGCGTGCCGCATACGTGCGTTAAGTTTGCAAGTAAGCGTAGCAGCTAAATAGTGACGTCTCCCTACAGAATCGATTTGTGAAAGCCCTTAACTCATTCATGACCAAGGACATTTTAGAGCAGAGCTGATCATTATT
This sequence comes from Arbacia lixula, assembly GCA_963669155.1. NCBI lineage: Eukaryota > Metazoa > Echinodermata > Echinoidea > Arbacioida > Arbaciidae > Arbacia > Arbacia lixula. The sequence continues at coordinate 22,202,911 of OZ022588.1, forward strand.
TATCTTTCAAATTGGCAACTATCTTTTTTGAATAAAATTTTTAGCTCAAAATGGATCGTTTATTCCTTTGCAAATCAATATACCGTCCAAAATTATACAATTTTTTGAGCAACAATCGTGCCGATTTGAAGAGCAAAACAGTGACTTTGATCTGTTCAGCGTGTTGCCAATTTAACGACTTTGTGATAATTCCACCAATGTTTTGCTTCAACAAATCTTTGATTTATGCAGTCAAAAAAGAGCTGTAGAGCTGAAAAAAATCTGCTTGATACAGCATGAGTTAGCAAGAACGATATTTTTACCTTTAAAGGATATTGTACCTCTGTGTGTTTGCAGTATGCATATACTGAATGAATGTTGTTCTTTTGTTTTCTTGTATTCTTTGTAGAGAGAGTCCGAACACAGGAAGACATGGGATGCGTATATTCAGAAACATGGACACAACTTTGTTGATCACCAGGTTAGTCTTAACCCATTGAATGCCCTGATGACAGTACCTCAAAATACAATTATTTTGTCCCTCCTACAACATCCTTAACTGTGTTATATTAAGAATCGATGTACAATGTAAGCACTGAATCTCAGAGCAGGAGACCTTGTCAATGATAGAGTTTTAAGATTGCTTCCATTGTGGTATATTAGGAATCAATGTACAATGTAACCACTGAATCTCAGAGCGGGAGACCATGTCAATGATAGAGTTTTAAGATTGCTTCCTTTGTTTCTTGTGTACCATGAATAAACAAGACAATACCCAGACCATCACTTGTATACATTGAATTTATAGAGCAAGAGTACGGAAAATTCATGAGGGTACAAAATTTTAGTTGGAAGGAGCACAAAACAAAACCAAAGATCTATTGAAATATACCACCTATCTCTACCATTGTTTCTCATCATCATCAAACGAGATTCACTGGTGACTGCTTTAGGGCTAAAGACCAAGTAATATCAGATGTGATCTGCATGAGACTCCCATGCCCTAACAGAGGAAGGAGACCTCTGAAATACATGGATGGTATTGCAAGGGACATCCAATGTGAAACTGTGGACTTGCAGACATTGATGAACTCGATCTCGGATGCGTCCGCTTAGTAGTAGTACGGAGCTAGTCATGAAGATTTTAAAACACTCATAATCTCTTTTATGAAACATCTGATTTTTCTTTAGTTTTTGCCAATCTGATTTTCTGATGTTGTTCTTTTACTGAATTCAACTTTTTACCAGGAGTTTTAGTCCCCTTTGACTCTCTTGTGATGCTGCGTCCAGTAAGGATGTCAACAAATTTCCAATAGAACTGCAATAGCTGAAAGGATGTGGCTTAATTGTGTCCTATGAGGTATTTGATGTTTACTCATAGCCTGTTGTCTACAGTCCTTACAGCAGATTTTGCTTAATATCTGAGTGGAACAAAATCAGCTCACATATATTCGGGCGAGGCAAAATATGATTTAATCCTCTCTGTACCAAGCAACAAAAAATAAATTGACTTGTCACACATTTCATACACCCATGGGGATGAAAGGGTCAAATAGATATTAAATTGAATTGAATTTCATCACCTTCAATAGACGGAAATGCACAACCTGATCTATGGCGGTGTGCCTGCAGAACACAGGAGTGAAGTCTGGACACAGCTCATCATGGACAGGGTCAAGACCATCAAAGATGGGAAGGTAAGAGAAGAGAAGAGAGGAGGGATGGAGAAGAGGAATAGAAGAGAGAAGAGAAGAGGGATGAAGAGGATGAAGAGGGATGAAGAGGAGGAAGAGGAGGTGAAAAGAGCTGAAAAGTGTCACATAATTAAATGAGGAGATTTGAAAGGGCTTTGTCTCACTTGCATATCAATAATCATTCGGGTAGACCAAAAAATGATGAAATAACTTAGTAAGCCATCTCAGATGTCTTAAGTCTCAGTTATATTTTTAATAAACAATAGAGTTTTTAGGAATAAAGACAAAATATGTTGGCAAGCTGAAGTTGGGAACTGGGCACATAAAGCGTTAAAGGGATGTATCGTCAGCATTCATGGGTATTTATTGGCCATGCACAATGCTTTGCCTGCCGGGCTTGTTTATAGTGAGTGGACTGACTGTCATATATTTTCTTGGCGCTGCTTGCTCTATTACAAGGAGAGAACTTCTACCAGACTATATAACCACTGCAATGCTCCTAATGGATGCATACAGTACTCTCCCTTTAAGTAGGTCTGTTTAAAGTGAACCTACTGTTCATTGTTCTCTTGCTTGAGTGCGAATCTCCCAGTGAATGCAGACAGTATTCTTTCATTAGCTCTGTTTAAAGCGAACCTACTGTTCATTGTTCTCTTGCTTGAGTGCGAATCTCCCAGTGAATGCAGACAGTATTCTTTCATTAGGTCTGTTTAAAGCAAACCTACTGTTCATTACTCTCTACCCCAGGGAGAGAACTACTTCCAGTCGCTGTGTGACCAGTGTGACACGTCTCCAGCTGTGGAGATCTACAGGAGGCAGATCAATCTGGACCTGCTCCGTACCATCCCCCACAACACTCACTTCAACAATGAGGCTTCCAAAGGGGTAAGCTAGGAGGAGGAGGAGTAGTAGTAGGAGTAGTAGTAGTAGTAGTAGTAGTAGTAGTAGTAGTAGTAGTAGTAGTAGTAGTAGTAGTAGTAGTAGTAGTAGTAGTAGTAGTAGTAGTAGTAGTAATAGTAGTAGTAATAGTAGTAGTATGAGTCTCCTGAGGAAAAAACATAACTTCTATTCAATGCAGTATTTTTTGATAAAAAAAAACAAAACAAATATATACACATACATCAATTGTGAAGTCCACAGACTTTTAGATACTGATTTACAATGAAGGAACATATTTTCTTATCTACAAAATTGTTAATATATTTTACAAGATATTGCAGTTGTTGAATATTGTCATAGCACTTTCATTGAATTAGAAAATGATTTATATAGTACTCATTCAAAGGATTTCATTTATATGATATAGTCCATGAATCTCATAATGAGGAATACAATTAATAGGAGGGGGGGTTTTTTTGCTTTCTCTTGGCTAGATCTCTCAGTTGAGGTAGCTACTTAGAAAGAACATAACTTGATTTGATTTATATGATAGAATCAAGATATTAATTAATCTCATGATGAGGAATCAAACTGATTTGATTTGATGTGCTTTCTCTTGGCTAGATCTCTCAGCTGCGGCAGCTACTTAGAAAGAACATAACTTGATTTGATTTATATGATAGAATCAAGATATTACTTAATCTCATGATGAGGAATCAAAGTGATTTGATTTGATGTGCTTTCTCTTAGCTAGATCTCTCAGTTGAGGCAGCTACTTAGAAAGAACATAACTTGATTTGATTTATATGATAGAATCAAGATATTAATTAATCTCATGATGAGGAATCAAACTGATTTGATTTGATGTGCTTTCTCTTGGCTAGATCTCTCAGCTGCGGCAGCTACTTAGAAAGAACATAACTTGATTTGATTTATATGATAGAATCAAGCAATTAATCAATCTCATGATGAGGAATCAAACTGATTTGATTTGATGTGCTTTCTGTTGGCTAGATCTCTCAGATGAGGCAGCTACTTAGAAAGAACATAACTTGATTTGATTTATATGATAGAATCAAGAAATTAATCACATGATGAGGAATCAAAGTGATTTGATTTGATGTGCTTTCTCTTGGCTAGATCTCTCAGATGAGGCAGCTACATGGAAAGAACATAACTTGATTTGATTTATATGATAGACTCAAGAAATTAATCTCATGATGAGGAATCAAAGTAATTTGATTTGATGTGCTTTCTCTTGGCTAGATCTCTCAGATGAGGCAGCTACTTAGAAAGAACATAACTTGATTTGATTTATATGATAGAATTAAGAAATTAATCAATCTCATGATGAGGAATCAAACTGATTTGATTTGCTGTGCTTTCTCTTGGCTAGATCTCTCAGCTGCGGCAGCTACTGGAGGCGTTTTGCGTGCACAATCCAGAGATTGGCTACTGCCAAGGAATGAACTTCATAGCAGGCATGAGCCTTCTCTTCATGGACATTGAGACTGCGTTCTGGTAAGTCACTAACCATCCTTCCTGTAACTCTGTCATCTGCAATGCAGGGGAAAGGTTAAAAAACGTGGCACTAATGCACTTTGGTATCCCACTAATTTTATGAATTTTAACCCTAAACCTAACCCTGACCCTAACCTGAACCCTAAACCTAATTCTAAAACTAACACTGACCCTAACCCTAACCCTAGACAAAATTTTTGCTGTGTAATTCATCCAAAATATTGATTTTGAGGTAACTTTTTGCTGACGACAATCAGTGTTGCAGCGTTGCCATTGTGTGCATTGTATATGGGGGATACGAAAGTGCATTAGCACCAAAAACGTTATCCCTCAAAGTTGCATTGCACAGTATTTGAGTGGAGAAAAGGCAGCCCGCAAATACGCAAGCTCAGTAAATAAGAAGTTTAAGGGAAAGTCCACCCTGAAATTATGTTGATTTTAATAAATGGGCAATACCACAGGTTTGGTTAAAGTTGTGTAACATGAGTAACCAAAGCTTTTTTGATTATTTGATTGAAAAAGAAGTTTCTTTGTTCAGGATATGATTGCGTGTCATGGAAAGGTGGACTGTTTGCTTCCTAAATAATTATTTACATAAAACTATGACAGAATATAAAATAAAGAAGCTTTGGTTACTCATGTTACACGACTTTAACCAGACCTGTGGAATTGCCCAAATGCAGAAATATGAAAATAACATATTAGTGAAGGTTTGATGAAAATCTGTCAAAGGAAGAAAAAGATACAATTTGTTTAAAGTTTTGATTTTGTGATGTGATGTTAATATTTGATCCGGAGATCATTAACCTGAAAATTAACCTAAAATTTGCATCTTTTCTCCAAACTTGGCTTTTTTTAGAATACCAAACAGAACATTTATATAAGATTTAGTTTGTTTTTAGAATTCCCAAAGTGGTTTTAAACTATGTGAGTAGAGCAAACATCAGTGATCATACAGCGGGACTGTCATTGGTAGTGCCCGACACTAGCCCACTAGACAATGTCAGACCAGTGAAAACTCTCACTTGAGCGATGTTGTTCAGAACCAGAAGCCAGTGTAACAATAGATATGACGACCCCACTTCCGTACTCTATACAAATGCACCTATAGAGATCAAAACATTGCGTACATATTTTCTCGGTGGACCCTAACAGGTGTCTCGTAGCAGTTGTTGAGTACTACTTCCCCCACAACTACTTCGATGCCAGCCTGATCGGTGCGCAGGCCGACCAGTACGTCCTCAAGGAGATCCTCCAGTGCCGGTTGCCACGGTTACACTCCCACATCGACGACGTCGGAGTAGAGATGTGCTCCTTCACGCTCAACTGGTTTCTCGCCATCTACTTTGAAGTGGTTCCGTTCAATGTGAGTGACTGCCTGCATGCATATTGGATATGTTCGCATAGTGTTTTTGGCTTGGATGAAATTATGTTGAAAGTTTTAAAGGTAAAGGATTGTAGTGGTAAATAATATGATACTTGCATACACAGCAGAACAGTTCTGCAGTTGTCATAGCTAGGGGTGGTTCACCAAGATGTGTGTGGGTTATACATAACTTAATGCATGACCGATGACCTGTCCTTGGTTGCCAAATCTCAATTCTCGATGATTTTGATTCCCATCAGCTAAAGTTGAAATCTGATCTTTATAAATTTAAATTCTTGTTGTTACCCAGCATATGAATACAAAGTTTATGATTTGTCAATTTAGATTAGGATTGTATGAAATTCACTCCCACTATGTTAAAAAAAAAGGAACATATTGGGATATCTCAATTAGCATGAGAACAGGTCACCAGTCGTGTGTGAAGTCGTGCATAAATTACACACATCTTGGTGAAACCGCGCCTTGAACTTCTCATTGAATTCCAAGATCACAGGAAGGACTCGTATCAGAATGATATGGTCGTTGAAATCAAACGAGACTGGGATGGCAGAATTGCTCTGTCATGATTGTTGGTACTGTCATTATTACAACTCCTATCCCTTGTTTAACCCACGATGTGACTTATGCAACATTTTTCATCTGAGGATATTTACTGTAACTTAATGCAAAGGATCACAGGTGAATACCACCTCCGTGATCAATAGCCTTGAGAGGTCTTTGTATTGAATTCTACCAAGGTATGTCCAACATATCAGTTATTGTGCTATATTTCCCCCGTTAACTCTTTGGAGTTTCTAGTTCTCCGTCATCGTTTTACCTCTACAAATATTTCATGATCTTGAGAGATCTTGTGGAATCTATTAGCTCTCGAGATGAAGTGGAGTGCACATTTACAAGGGATGAACCCATACTGAGACAAAGGAATACGGGTAACTGACGTCTCATAACATTTTCTTCCCTCTGAGCTGCTTTTGCTCTCTCTCTTTCTCTCTCTCCCTCTTGCAAATAGTTCAACAATCTGTGGTCATGTGATACACTTAGTCAAGGAATATATTAATAAGGGATATAAACAGCTCTTTATCTCCTGCTTTTCACTCTCATTACTCTTCCTCACCCACCCAGACCCTACTTCGCATCTGGGACTGCTTCCTTCTAGACGGACTCTACGTCCTCTTCCAGTTCTCCATGGCGTTGCTCCAGCTACATGAGGAGGCACTCCTTGGCAAGAAGGACATCCTTGCCTTGCTTAAGGACACCAAGCAACTCTGCAAGCTCAGCTACAATGTTGAGGCAATCGTGCAGGTAGGTCAGCTCACACACCCATCTCATCTCATGATGTGCTGAAGGGGTCTTTGGTATAATGGGAGCTCATTTTTGTCCCTCTCACACCACCAGGTGATGCAGGCTTTATTCCAAGCCTTTGTTGCATAAAACTTACCACGGATGGTATCTTGCTACCAATGGCAACTTCTATGGAAACCTTGAATTTGATTGGCTGTCAAGCGATGTTACTTAATGCCTGTTTGAAACCGTTTTTAGGCTATAGGCTCCACAAAAAAAACATTATTTCTATAAATGAATTGTGTTTATTATTTCCTGTTTATTATAATTGTATCTGAGCTTTTTGCATGCATTTTGTTTTTTGTTTGTTTGTTTTTTGTGGAAAATAAAAATTGAATTGAAAATTGAATTGAATTGAATTATCAGCAGCCTTCTGGGGAGAAATTCTTTGTGTCAATCAGTAGAAGACATTCAATTTATGAAATGAAGAAAAAACAAAAGGTTAATGATTAACTCATGCATTTGAGATTTTATTCTCATTTGATGGATTGGAAATCGAGGAGAAAAAAAATAATTCAAAATAAATTGATCACCTGTCCGCCCTGCCTGTAGATCGTTCGAGACAACGTGAAGGAGTTCCAGGCATGGAGCTGGATTGAGGAGCGTCAGGCCTACTACATGGCCAACCTACAGAAGGTCTACGAGGAACAGGAGAGGGCTCGCTGTGAGTTTGAGAAGCAGGAGGGGCTGAGTAGTAGCAGTCAGCAGACCATCACGCCGGCCGCTGGGTCTGGGGCAGGGACGGGGCAGGGGAGCGGAACGAAGGCCAACGAGGAGGCTGCGCAGTACGCGGAACCCCTGTCGGACACCGACCTCAAGATGGACTGCGCTGTGGAGTACACACAAGGTATGTAGCTAGAGCTGCAGAGTCTGTTACCCCCTTGCTCACCGTCAGATTTTCAAACTTCATGAACTCTGGTCCAGTTAGGATGTCAAAACTTGCCATGGAACTGCAGTAACCAAAGGGATGTATCTTAATTGTGCTCTATAAGGAATTGGAAGTTTATTCATAGCTTTTTGTCTATTGTCGTTACAGCAGATTATGCGGGAGTCACTCTGCTAATTACCTGATTGGAGAAAAGCCAGCCCGCATATATACCCTTACCTAAGAGTTGTGGCTTAATTGCGCCCTGTTAGGAATTTGAAGTTAAATCATTTTCTGCTGTCTATTGTCTATACAGCAGATTACACAGGAGTCGCACTGCTCAGTGTCTGAGTGGAGAAAAGCCAGCTTCTAAATGCACAGGCACAGTTAATAGGTTTGCTGGTTAATAGGGCATATTAACACACTCTGCATGTCTAAGTTAAACTCATTAGTAAGGTCAGTCATTCATTATTCTCACTCTTTCCCCTTCTGTGTTGTTGGTCAGGAGGTTTGCTGGTATGTCGGGGAGACCCCAGGCAAGGCTGGATCAGCAGGGTGGATGTGCAGCAGTGCTCCAAGCAGAACATTGGATGCAGGGTGAGTGAGTGCAAGGTTAACTCCTTCGATGCCAGACCCTACTGCTCTGCATGATATACGTTTATCGCCAGTGCAGATCAGGCACTTCAAGAGTGGAAGAAGAATGCAACTATAGCATACCAATGATTACTGTGGTTTATGAATTATGCATGAAATTAAAGTACTAAAAGAATGATTGTAACTGAGCTTAAAAGAAATCATAATCCCAAACAATGTTAAAGGCGTATTTTTATCTCCAAAACAAACAAACCCTATATGTTGATTCAGGTTATGCTATGCATCATTGAGAAAACAAACTTGCGATGAAAAGAGTGAGAATGAAATATAGGAGATAAGAAATTGTATCTTGTCCTCTTTGTAGCTGGACAGCCGAGTGATCTGTATGTCTATGGCAGGGCCTGACTGTGTGCTGCTGGGAACTCTGTCTTGGTTCCTCTACCTCTTCAACGTCCAGAAACAGTAAGCTGTCCTATCTTGGTATTTGCTTTGTCTCTTATATTATGTATTCGCACCTTTTTGTTTAGTATTCTTCTACACTTGTAAGCTATACAAATGATTTAATCCTCCTGTGTCCGCACATTGTGCTCCTTCATTTAACAATCATAAAAATACAATCACAATCATTTAATTGATGCAGTGCTATATCTCACATCACTTGACCTCCTCCTCCTCCTTCCCTTGCTTCTCCTCCTCCTCTTCCTTGTCCTATTCTGAGTCCCTTTTCCTTTTTCGCTCCTTCCATCTGCAACTCATCAATCTACCTTCATGTTTTGTTGTCTTGATCTATTCATCAGTAATTTTTTCCACGTATAAAACATCAGTCAGACCTGACCAAGCAGTATATGTACATGACTGTGTCTCAGCTAAAAGCGTTTCTCCTTTGCTCCCTTCAGGCAAGAGCTGTGGTGTGAGAGGCTACGAGACACGCCTCTCTGCGTCTGTCATGAAGAAGGGACGAGGAACGTCTACGTGGGCCTCGCTGATGGCACAGTGGCTGTCATGGAGGTAAGGTAGAGATGGAGTTAAAGGGATAGTCTACCCTAGACTTAAGTTGGTTTTAATAGAAGTAGAAACATTAGACAAACATATCTTTAAGGTTCATTGAAAATCCATTGAATGATAAAAAAAGGTATGATTTATCTTTACTTGATGTTGGGACGTCACATACTCTCCCATTTGTTGTGTCCTAATTTTTTTTGAAAATGTCAATTTTCTCAAAAGAATCTATTCCATGCTACCTGTGCATTTGATATATTATTAGACACACATTTTTTAAAAAAAAAACACATACCTCTTTGCAAAAGATTTAATCCTTTACCAAAACTGAAATAGAGCAATTTATTTAATGGAACAGCACACAACATATATGAGAACAACAAACTATTTGGTGGCTTGTCTTACAACAATGATAGGCATGGTCATTTATTCATACTTTTCTCTTTCTGCTGCAGGGTATCAATACGTCTTATCCATCTGAGGTTTTCTACCATGCAATTGGTGCATCTCCCGTCCGCTGTATTCAACTAGTCCCAGACCTCAACCAGATCTGGTGTGCTTCAGGAAACTCTGTCAACATCCTCAATAGGTAAAGGCAAACTGCTTTAAGTATCCAAATTTTTGTGCCTCTCGTAATAAAGTTAAGTGGGTATACAGGACTCGTCTTACTGTCGGCAAGCATTTTGTCCATTGCAAAATGTCAGTGGAAAGATGATGTGGTATAAAGTATTTATGGTGTTTGATAGAAAATCCACTGATACATATACAGTTATTCAGCAGGCCTTTCGTATATTGAACAACAAACATAAACATAATCGTAAAAATCATCATCAACATCATGGTCAATATCAACGTCAACAACAACATCAGCATACGCACAACATGAACAATCAACAATCCAAGTCTAGCAGCTTGCAGATGAAACGTCGCTCTCCTCTACGTTTGCTACATCATGAGACAACCGATTATTTCTTCCACTTCATCCTTCACCACAATGAACCTCTTCAACATCATAAACAATCAAATTAGATATAACATTTACAGAAGTTCTCATTTTTTTTCATTTGCATATCAGCTCCCTCAATGTGCTGGATGGGTTTGAGGTGTCTAAGAATCCCAACATCCACATCCAGAACATGGCTCTGAGCGAGAGGGGCGTCTGGATCAGTGTAAGGGGGTCTTCTTTCATCACCCTGTGGGACGTCCAATCACTGACCTGTCTGCTGGTCTATGACACGTCATGTGACCAGATGGGCATCTTCAAGGTAGGCAAACCAGTACCAGTACTAAGAGCTAGATATAATATGTAGTGAAAGGAAGACAACAAGTACCAGTACTAAGAGCTAGATATGATATGCAGTGAAAGGTGGGCAACCAGCACCAGTACTAAGAGCTAGATATGATATGTAGTGAAAGAAAGACAACCAGTACCAGTACTAAGAGCTAGATATGATATGCAGTGAAAGGGAGACAACCAGTACCAGTACTAAGAGCTAGATATGATATGCAGTGAAAGGGAGACAACCAGTACCAGTACTAAGAGCTAGATATAATATGCAGTGAAAGGAAGACAACCAGTACCAGTACTAAGAGCTAGATATGATATGCAGTGAAAGGAAGACAACCAGTACCAGTACTAAGAGCTAGATATGATATGTAGTGAAAGAAAGACAACCAGTACCAGTACTAAGAGCTAGATATGATATGTAGTGAAAAGGAGTGTTCAGATTAATGTGAAAGGGTATGCTGCTTTGACAGCATACATGTAACAATCATTTCTTGGTATACCCGGTTTCCCAGAAACGTAGTAACCACAACTTGTTTTAACTCTGTTTTTAGTACTTTTTCATTATATTTGAATGTTGTTGATATGTACAATGCGGGTGAGAAGTCTCATACAGGTCAATGGTCTTTATTATGGCTCTTTTATTATTGTATTCCTTTGTATTATGTTGATCTGCCTTGATGTAGTTGTAATTGACATTTCTTTTCATCAATATTGTATTATTTATGATTCAAGTTGTGGGAATGAAATTGAAATGGAATGAGAATGAAAATGGAATAAAAATGAAAATGGGAATGAGATGAACATGGAAATACAAATAGGATAAAAATGGAAATGGAAATGGAAATGGAAATGGGAAAAGGATGAACAAGTATGAATGGTTTTCTCTGTTTACTAGGTGCACAGTGACCAGCCTGTCATGTCCCACATCACAGCTGTCATGCCATATAACAACACACTCTGGGTGGGAACAGCAGACGGACACGTAGCCATCTATGATGTCATCAACGTGGAGTGCTACAAGTCAATCAACAGGTAGGTTGTACTTGATGATAGTGATTGTGATCATAGTGATACTATTGATAGTGGGACTATTGGTGATAGTAACGATATTGATCTTGAGAAAGATTATGATAATACTACGACACAAATAAGCATGAGTTCTGTGAAAAAGAGGGGCATTGCTTATTTATATTTAAACATGTATGCCAGGATGTATTGTATGAAAGTCTTGCATGTGAATGAAGTCTTACTGTACAGTATCTCTTGATATCAGTGTGTTGCCATGGAATTCTGTTTTTGTGTTGTTTGTTTAAGGAACAGCAAAGTCAAACAGGGAAGAAGATGAGATAATGTGTGACTCTAAAATATCAGTATGTTGCCTGGGTATTATATGCTCTTCTTGTCTGATTTGTGGGACTCAGGTCTGAGGAAGAGCTGGACGTCAAATCAACCTGTGAGGAAGACGAGGGTGGGGTCTATCAGAGTGACGACGCCTTGGCAACGGGCTCTGACGATGAGAAGTTCTCTGAGGCCGAGAGGAGCTCCCAGGAGAACATTGTGGATAGCGGGATGGGAGGGAGCAAGGAAGGACTGAAGACGGAGGACGAGGATGAGAAGGAGAAAGAAGGTGGGGCGGACGTGGTCGGGGGAGTGGACGGAGAAGGCAGCAAGAACAGCCGGAGGAGAGAGCTATCCCTCCCGGACATTGAAACCGCAGAGTCCAAAATGCGCAAGTCAAAGACCTTGGAAGAATTTGTTGTCATCGGAAGGGATGAAGATGGTGCACACGATGGCGAATCGCCTGTATTTGAGACGAACCTCAAGAACGGGGCTCTGAATGGAGAGAAACCCATCCGGAGGGAATACGCCGGGAAGAGCCGGCGGCCCAAGGCCTCGCGTAAGCGGCTAGAGAGCCCCCGTAACCTGAAGAAACTGCTCAACCCCCGAAGCAAATCCACGTCCAGTGACAAATCTGGCGAGGATTCGTCGTCTCCGCCTGGTCGCAGTGGCGGCGTGGCCGGAACCAGCGTAAATGCCAAGAGCAAAGACCGGGTGCAGACCATGCTGGGGAAGCTGGCACATCGCACCTCCACTAAGAAGCACAAGAAGTACCGCTACAGCCGGGAGCTGAGGGAGGAGACACGCAGGGGATCTCGCATCAGCGTAGACTCACAGGGGGAGCCTACAACCCTCCCCACCATGCCAGAGTTGACCAACGGATCCACCTCAGCCCTGGACTCGCTGTCAGGGACAGAGGAGGATCGGCAGAGGTACTCCACCCTGACCATCAAGGGCACGCTGTTTGACCCAGCAGAGATTGAGGTCTACCAGCAGTATGACCTCCGCTGTGAGGATAAGAAGAAGATCTCAGAGCACCAGGTCCGAATCCTTGTCATGACCAGGTAGGTTGGCGCACTAGTCACCGTGGTTACTAGGATAGAGTCAGCAGACATGAAGAGGAATGTCTTTCCCCCCTTTGCTCCTAGTTGTAATTCTTCAATCGTAATTTTAGGTTCTTCCATTAATGATATAGGCGCGTTGTTCAATCATCATGTCAGTTGGTTAGTCAGTATCTGGTCATGTTATACCTGGGCCCCGTTGCATAAAACTTGCCATTGATGGTAACTTTACTATCAATGGCAACTTCTATGGAAACCTTGAATTTGATTGGCTGTCCAGCCATGTTACCATGGTAGTTACCATTGATGGAAGAGTTACCATAAATGGTAAGTTTTATGCAACAGGGCCTGTTAGTGTTTACAAGTCTCATGTGAGGGATGAAATAGTTGGTGTTGATATTTTATTCTCCCTGTGTTCTGTCACATATTTGTTATATTGATCTTACATAAATTATTGAGTTTGATGAATTTAATCCTGTCTGTTCTGCTTTGCTGTAAGAAAACAATCAGTGTTAAAAGTCATGATATATTCTTTGTCACATTGCTATTTTCTAGTCTTGAGGACAAGCAGCCATGTGTAGTGAGCTGTGCTGGCTATTACTGTGATGACGAGTCTATACTGCGCTGGATGTGCCACACACGAGAGGTAAATTAGCCCGTTTCTTTCATCAAGCGATGTCAGCATTTCCTTGTTTTCAATCCTATTTTTTTGTGTGTGTGTATCGGGTAAAAATCAAAGCTTTAAAACATTTCTTAGATTTGACAGTGATGTTAGGGTCTTCTTGTTTTCAGTCATAAAAATACAGTGACACCTGTATCTGAGATCTGCTGTGAGAGAGACAAAATAATTGGTCTATATGAGCAGGTAGTCATTATGTACAGGTTTCCTTAATACAGATTTCAATGAGAAACATTGTGCATAGGATACAAGGAATGTGGTCATGATATCATCATCATCATCATCATCATCATCATCAACATCATCATCATCATTGTTCATCCATTGTTGGATGGAGCCCTCCTCAATCAGTTTCCATTTGCTTCTATTTGCTGTCATTCTGTTCCATGTTGCTGTGTTTGTGTATGATGATATTTCGTCTCTCCACCTTCTCTTTTGTCGACCCCTTCTTCGCTTGCCTGTTCTTGGTTGCCACTCTGTGAGTTTCTTGATCCATCTGTTGTCCTGTGTTCTACATAAGTGTCCTGCCCATCTCTATTTCTTCTCTTTAATTTTTACTATAATAGCTTTGTCCTTTGTTTTCTCCCGTATCACTATATGCAGGGAGTATTACTATAGAGGAAGTTGTTAAAATAGATGTCTCTGTCTAAGATTTCTAAGTAAGTTTTACAGGAAATTCCTACAGGTGCCATGGGTACAAAGACAAACAAAGAAATCAATATAACAAGAACTTAATATGACAGATGGATGTCTTCTTAAGGCCATCAATAGACGGAAATTAATTTTTTTATCATTTGAAGCAACATCATTGTAGAGGAAATTTATAGCTGGGGTATTAGCTGTGAGCATTCAAGACGGTAGAGAATGTGTTGGGAGCAGGGTGTGACAGACCAGCTAGAGATGCCCTTTATAATGGCTAGCAGAATTAGCACAGGATAGAGATCTGTATAGGTGGACCGGAACTGCAGCAACGTCCTGATATGGCTATGCCATCATCACATCACAAACAATTAAAACCTTAAAGTTGTTCTTCTTTCTGGTTCTTGTTTCTTTTATGTTTGACAGAACGTGTGGATGCAGGTCCCTATAGAAGACATCACATAAAGGAGGCGGGGCTTACTCGATGACATCACAGTGTGGGCGTGTCCTAATGCCACAAGCCGCACAGCTATTGGTCACATTTTCATCAGGAACGTAACTCCTACAAAGCGTGGTCTCCAGATTTCCCCAGTGTAGCATTTTATTTCACATGAAACACTCATATTTTGTAGTTTCAGAAGTTGATTAATGTAAGACTAGCCTCATCTGATTTTGAAATATCAACAATAAAAATTAGCACACAACAGCAATCTATGATTTGGGCTTTGAATCAAAGACATTTGGCCTATTGCACATGTTTATCATTTCAAAGGGAAAAACTGGACAAAACATAAATAGTAATCCACCATTATAAAGATGATGTCTATTTCTTTGCTGTGTTGAGAGAACTTGTGCATAATCTACTTTCAAAATGCATATTTGATTAAATTGCACTAATACAAAGCACAATGCTTTGCCGGGCCTCCATGCAAGCAGATTACGAGTATTAAAGAGAGGTATGATGAACATATACAAAGACCACCGTCAACTTGACTTATTTGACATTTTTCATGTATTAAAGTTTTGCTACTGATTTTTAAATGAAGTGCACTACATTTCCAGATTAATGTGTTCAATGCTATATTCCTTTAAACTACACTGTGTATACCATGACAAAGTTCCTGTAACCATGTTGAGTGGGTTGATGTATGTTGACACTCAACTGAGGCCCATCCTCATGACATGTGTCATTCCACCTGATCCTTTGCAACCATTTCATCTCTACACACAGTTATTTCATTATTACATTAGTCAGTTCAAAGTCATTTGCAATACGCTTAAAATTCATGGAGATGTTTTACACACATTGTACATAGTAGTCACATGGAAATATTGTTGTACTGTGGCTTCAAATACATACCTGTGTGCGTAAATGTTTCTTAAAAGGTGAAAAAACCCAATGGTGGAAAAATGTGTGTAATTCTGTACTCAGCGGGTAGTATAGCATTATGGACAAATTCAGTACTTTATAGTGTCGATGTAGTGACTTGCATAGAGTTCAGATAGTAAAATGACATATTGATTGTTTATAAAAAGGAAGTATTTACATCTACCATATAAATGTGTTTGGCAAGGTACATCAAGACATGCATACTTCAATGCAGTGAATCTCATCACAGTATTTGGGTGCAATGACATGCCAAGTGTAGTGAAATGTATATATGAAAAGTGATATAGCACGACTCTTTAATTGTTCGTTTTGTGTCTCATGTTAATTGCAATGGGCAGTTTGCGATGTCTTTTGTATAGACTGTACATTACTGAAAAAAAAAGTCAGAATATCTTGCCATTTTAAAATGTGAGTAAAACACAATCTCTCTTGTTGTGGTTTGTACATTTTCCTGCACATTCTCTGCTTTGTTGTATATGAGCTGACCACAATAATTTCCTGATATGATGTATGTATTTATCCCAACTAGGGTTGTGTAATGTAGACAAAAACATTGTATATCTTGCAACTTCAGCGTTATCCTTTCAACATGCCTAGTTTATAGAAATTAAATGATAATCCAGATATTTTTCTAACAGCCGCAAGATATTAATCTTGTATAGTTCTAGTTGCCTCAGTCTGTTGTGTAAAAAAATACATGTAAGAAGAAGAAGACTGAAGAAATACATGAAATTGCTTTCTCATTTTATCCTTGCTGAGATGTATGTAGTAGTGTTTGTCAGTAAATTTCCTTTTTCTGTAGAGGATAAATAATGTTTGGATGCTTACAGATCACAAGGTGTCATGCTGGTTTTTAGATAATTATAGAGATGAAAACCATGAATAATTATCTCGCAATAATTCATGTTCTTTTTTCCACTTGATTTCACACTAAATATAAGATCATTGCATTCCAATGGAAACATTGTCAGAAGACATCATCAAGAGTAATAGGAGGAATTTTGGTATATGAGCTATATTCCTGATGTAAATAGTCCTTCAAGCTTTTGTAAATTGTAACCTCACTTGCCCAGACTGAAAACTCTTGTTGTGTGTAATAAAGCAAAGACTTATTTATTGTACTGTGAAATATCTATGTCTATAAAGAAAAAATTTGTATATCACTATGTCTATGATACCCGCACACTGGAAGATGATAAAAAATGGTTCAGATATTATTCTTTGAGGTAGACAGTGCGTTAGTATTCACATTGGTATAGACTGTGCAGAATGGTACTATCATCAATTCATCTTTGGTTTAATATACATGTAGAGAAGGTACTGTTGAGGATGCATGTCGGTGAAAGAGAGAGCTGCAGATATTATTTTGTAAAGAAGGATTCCATTTTGAGTTGGACAAATGAAAATTTGTGCTTGTTTGTTAATAAGGATCCCATCACATTTAATGAGAAATGTATCAGAGGGCTCCCACCATTGATCTTCTCTGGGATAAGTTCTTACCCTTGCGTAAATCTACGTTTGACGTAACGCAATGAGTCGGAAGTGTTGATATTCATGGATATGATGATCTCGGGAGAAAGTCCCTCTCCTCTGTCCGGTGTCTTGAAGCATTATTTTATCATGCTTTAATCCTTTATGTGCCAGACCAATTGCTGCCATATGTGTTTCTAGTGTATTATTTGTGCAGACACATGTCAATGGTGCATAAAGAGTTATTGTCCAATGTGAGCGCCAACACTGGACTAGTCCATTTTAAAGGGCGCATAAATCCAATATTGTAAAATCAATGAAATACTGGATCATTCAGAGTATAAGCTGTGAGTAGTAATTCATATTAAAAGGATAGATTGCTCATTCCAACTTAGGGTAACAAAGAGACAGTCCTGGGAAGAATGGAACTACAAACTAAATTTGACAGTCCATCTCATAAAGAAATACGTAGTGTTCATTAGTGATCTTCACCATCCGTAAGCTCAGTTGCTGTAAATTGTACCATTGTTATATTGACATCGTTCTTAAGTATTATGGCTAGATGTTCCAAGTTTAGCAGTGTTCAGTCATTGCAGTGTATGTTTTATTTTCCTTTCACCTTAACAAGATCTCTCATGCTTCCTCCATCAGATATTGTAGAATATCTTACTGACAAAGCAAAATGCAGCCTTTTTTACATGCATCATTCGGTACTGCTGACAAAAGTAGTGCAAAGCGTACGTAACTTGGTCGCTTGTGAGTGACCCCACGAAACTAGTAGTAATGCCAAATCGACACCAAAGTTACATGCGTGTATCAAGAAAGGACAACAATCATGTCTACAACTATCAATGGGTGTAAATAATCTACATGTACATGAGTAGGGTGTAGAGAACACCTTGAATTTTTAAATCTGGTAGTTGATGTGAATTAGAGATTATGTTGTATATAATATGTGCTTTTAATTTTGGTGCTTTACAGTGGACGTCTTTGATGGTACATAATATATGTTGATGAATCGTAGTGGAGATTTAGAGACTATTTTGTAGAAGAGGTTCAGAGAGATTTATCTGATTGTTGTTATAATGGATGGTTTCATCTTTGTTCTGTGTGACATGCTTGATCGGGTAACTTGCAGTATCTAAGGGAGATAACATAATACAGACAATTTGAGAGAAATTTCAACAAGGGGCATTTAAGTGCTATTGATTATGGTTATTCAACTCATGGTGGTTTGTTGGAAAAGGTGAAATGTTTGCATTTCCGAACTAAATAGCAGGAGTTTCGTCATGGTAATTTACGTTATATGTGTGTAGAAGTATAGCTGTTTCAAGTTTGAATGCATGCAATATTAACTACTGTACAAACAAATTCTATTTTATTCCATTTCACCTCTTACTTATACATATCCCCAACCAACCTATCCACACAGCAATGCAGGATGGTCCGTGGCTTGTTGTGCTCAACAATTCACAAGCACCATTTGTTGGGATTGTGTTTAATGCTGTGGAAATTTAATCCTGCATGGACTATGACCACCGTCAAAATTTGACAGCAATTATAGGTAAAACAGCTACAAAAATATATGAATAGCGGGTTAGTGTATCATGCAATTGTGAAAATATCTCATTGAGATATGCAAAATGATTATTTGCAGAGTTCATGTATCGTCTGTATTGAGAATGACATCACTTGAAATTATGAAAGCCAACAACTGAAATTTGTGTTAGTATTAATGGTGCTCTGTAGCAAGTGGTGTGTTATAATTAAGGAAAACAAACAAAAAGAAAAACAACTTAAAACTGCTGCTGCGTCTGATTATCATGCGACGCTTTATTTTGTCGTAGCGATGTGGATTTGTACTTATTTTGTGATATGGCAGGATGTTATTTGCCACCGTTTGATTCTTTACATACAGTATCAAGTTTTATGAAGGTATGAATGTGGGACATATTGTAATGCACTGTGTTTGCATTACTCTGTCGTGTTTTAAATCAAAATGTCTCCCTCAGGGTTGCTCCCAGTGCCGATTACCACCCACCAACCCACACCCACCCTCTGTTGTGCCCACTCTCACTCTCTCTCTCTCACACACACACATTAATTATATTTCTCTACCTCTCTTTTCCTCGCATGCCTCCACTCCCTTGCCCTCTGCCCACCCTGTGAGCTCTGTTTCTGCATCCATCTGTCACTTTCCCTCATATCTAGCCTCTGCCCTTCCTCATTTCTCACTACTTTGCTTACCCTTTCACCTTCCTCCCTCTCTTCCTCCTCTTTTCTTTCCTCTCCCTCGCTTTCTGCTCTCCTTCCTCTTCCCTGAACCCTCTTATTACACCCTCCACTCATTCTCTTCCCCTCTCTCTTCCTTTCACTCCCTGCTCCTTTTCCTTCTTCTTTCCCTATCATATTTGTATTCCTATCTCTCTTTCTTCACCCCCCCCCCCTCCCTTCATCTCTTCCTCATCTTTCTTTCCATGTACACGCTGCTGACTTTCATAACTCAATGCTCCAAACGTATTTGAATCATATCTCTTCAATATCTTTCAATCATCTTAGATCAGTCTACTATCACGTAATTTATTAAATAAATGTTTATTTTTGGTACCATACAATTGTACAATGTAACCACTGAGCTATAGTTCCATAGAGCGTACGTTATGTAATAACATTAAGATTTGTTGATGTACATCTCAATGTAAAGGCATGCTTCTGTGTGCAGAAATAAAAGTGAAACAAAGACAATATAAAAATGATTTGGGAGCTATTATTTCTCAATATGTCAGTATTGCATTATTCAGTGTTATACCTTATACATTTTACATGTGCCACATTTCACCCAATCTCTTAAATTTGTCTAGTTCATTCTCATCTTTAAAAAAAATGTGAACTCTACACACAAATAAATTACAGTGAACATTACACGCAAAACTTGCACTTCTTGGCGAAGGCATGGGAACATGTCAGTTGCATGGCAAAATGCTTGAGTATCCCTTCACAGACTTAGTAAACTATTTAGTAAAATAAATAGGTAACAATATGCATTTAATGGAAGAAAAATGTGAAATGTCCATCAAAATCTAGGAACTGAAATTGAACTCCAATGAATTTACATTTCAAAAGGATTTTTTGTCCAGTCATCAACAAAATATAGTGGAGTACCTGCAGGCCCTTACTCTGAAAAGGTTATTTTGAACATCACAATCTAAGCAACTTAATCAGATACATACTGTGAGTATTTCCTGTCGGCTTATTGATCAGATATGATTATGTAGCAAATGGAAGATTATGGATAACTTGAACTTCATTTTGAAATAGGAGCTGAGCCTCAGAAATACTGCTGCAAAGTACAGTGAAATATGATTTGCATGCTGGCTTGGAATTCTACATCACCATTAGGTTACATCTTTCACAAACTGAACCTATCTGTAGTACTTGTGGTTCATGCATTGTTTAAACTAATTTGATTTTGTCTACAAAAGGGAAACAACATACAAATACTGACATTTCAAATTCAAATCTGACCATTTTGAAGGAAACACTTAATGAAATGCAAGTCTTTCTTTCTCTTTTTGATTATATTTTGTAAGCACATGTACATATATTTCATATAGAGGCACTTAAATATCAGAACACTTGTTGGTAGCATAAAAGTTCAGTCCTGTACCATAGAAGATGACAGACCAGAGAAAGACCTATTGGGGGCATTACATACACTGCACAGTACACTTCAGTGAAAAGTGCAACACCCATTCACCATGACAGCATCAGTGTGTTCAGTGCATTTGAAAGCAACAGGATGTGCAAACCCAATCGCTAGTGGGTCTGCATTGTTCAGAGGTGTAAAGAATCGGTAGCAGCCGACATGGCGAAAGCAGCAATGCATCATGGGAAATGGTCGACATTGATATATAAGGCCGTGGCGCACACAGCTTGGTTGACCATGTACATGTACTGCATACTGTTCTTAGCTGCTCTACCTGTATGTTAAGTTAGAGTAATCAATATATCCCGCATATTTCCTTGTGCTAATTAGACCGTTTGTTTTTTTGTTGAATTCTTCCTCCGCTTTTGTTGGGTACTCTGTAGTGTATTTTGGTGCTAGACACTTATCTGTATACACTTTATCTCAAAGGAATTGGCATAGGGAAACGGAAAGGGAAGAAAGGGAAGGAGCCGCAGTTTTGAACCACGGTATATTTTGTCCAGTTCAGCATGAAACACGATGCTTTAGCCGAAATAGCATCATGTTTCATGCTGAACTGGACAAAATATACAGCAGTTTAAAACTGCGGCTCCTTCCCCTTCTTCCCTCTCCCTTTCCCTATGCCAATTCCTTTGAGCTGTAGTGTACAGGTAAAAAAGCTCCGTCAGTGGTGCTAGGCTGTGATGTTAACCCCGAAGTTGGAAATTAGCCTGTCCGCTGCAACCAATAGGTGGCGCACCGTATTGTGAATCCACCAAACTCAGACCCAGTATCCCACTAGGTGACTACAACTATTCAATGTGTCTGTCCTGTTGCTCTCTTGGGTACTGAACATGCTGATGATGAAATAAAAAATGAATTCTTCAATATATGCTCTAACTGTTACCAATCTATCAATGTTGGATGGCAAATGAAGCAATGAAATCTTTTCAAAAATGCAAGTAGACAAATGAAACAATTACCAGATCTTTTCTACAATGTCATGTCATGCCATGCTAATAATGTAATTCCTAAAAAAAAATGTAACGAGAAAATACAGTCAGGAAATTGATCAAAAACTGAATGCAATGAAAAACGGTTCAACATGATAAAATCATTAATCGCAACATTTGATAAATTAGGCCTTTTATGTCTCTACATTTAAACACACTCCTGATTTTATTCCGCCCCATGACATACATTAGGGCCCTGGTGCATAAAACTTACCATTGATGGTATCTTTGCTACCAATAGCTACTTCTATTGAGACCTTGAATTTGATTGGCTGTCAAGCGATGTTACCATGGTAGTTACCATTAATGGTAAGTTTTATGCAACGAGGCCTCGGTGTATTGTAACAATTCTCATTCACTTTCAAATCAGAATGACATGTAGTTTATGACTCCACATATGACCTTGTGATGTAAATACACCAACACATTTTAAAGCCATTTTTCAAGTCTTTAATAAGTTCCTCAAAACATGATTCAAAACAGAATACGCAACAAAATCCATAGTGTACAAAATGAACAAACAATGAAATTAGCATTTAAATGAGCATGCTGATTCTGGTGAAAAATGTATCTACATTTATACAAATATATATCTATTCAAGAGATGACCCACATAGGTCCTGTACACAATATACACAGTTAACATGCAGTTGCCATGGTAACTCATGTTGTTGATGACACATTTGTGAATCCGGGGACACCCTTGTCCTTGAGTACAGCTGCTTCTTTCTGCAGAACGTTGAGGAGAGAATGTGAGCTCTCGATGATCTGAAAGAGAGAGGGAAATAAACACATAGATTTTTTTAATACAAAGAAGCCCCTTCCTTTGAAGCATTATATGTTTTTTTTTCCCACTGAGCATTGTTTAGGGTTACACACATTAATTAACTATGTAATTACAAGTTCAAACACAAAATGCTATACTGTATGTTTGGTCTGGGGAAGGATATTGATGATGATATTGAACAAACCACACTTTGAAAAGTTTTTGGCATATACTAAGTTTTTCCTTCATTTACAAGATGGAGCTTGGTTCCCTTCCTTACTACTGGGTGTATGTTTAAAGCGTTACTAAATTAGAAAAATAAGTTCCCACTAACCTATGTTAAATTATCTACTAAAAACTAATTTCACATTTGTTTGTCACAAGAAGTCTCATTTTGACGAAAATTTGAAAAAACGCATGCCTCCAGTGACGTCAGAGATGTCAAAATGCCACAGATTGTACGGAAGTCAACAATAGACCATTTTCATAATGTATTCACAACCTTCCCCCTAGCTGCGTAGTAACGCCTTGTTGCATTCACCTGTATCTTGTCATTCAGATTCAATGGATGGAATGCACTTTGAATCTATTAGTTGTTGCTACTTGCACAAACCTCGGACAAGCTTTGGGGCTCCCATTGGGAACATATTGTTTGAACGGCGTGAATAAAATATTTTATTCACGCCGTTGGCATTTATGGCATTTTGACTTCTCTGACGTCACTGAAGGCACGTTTTTTCAAATTTTCGTCAAAATGAGACTTTATTGCGTCAAACGAATGTGAAATTCGTTTTTAGTGGATAATTTTACATAGATTAATGGGAACTTATTTTTCTAATTTAGTAACCCTTTAAATTTCCCTTTCTTTTCAAATAAAAATTTCCCAGGAAAGCCTTTTCACTCAAATAAAACTACACTTTGTGTTATCGCAATCATAAAAAGGTCCCATTCATAAAAAATATATATATTTCTGTACCAATAAATAGAGGATGTCCACGATACAAAAATGGTCAACTTTCAGCATCACACATATTAAGTCACCAGAGTAATTGTCCAATATTGTGAGTTTTTTGCAATCTTATGTGCCATAACTGTTTTACTGAGCTTTTACTGTGGCACTCAACACATTTACACTTCTCATTAAATAAAAAGTACTTCAGAGCACAGCCATTTGGGATAAATCTGCACATGACATTTCTGCCATCAAGTTCTAAATGTTGCTAGGTACAATATCTTCTGAAATACATCGATGGGGGGGGGGGGGGGGGCGATGTTATGAGGCACACCCACACCATACTGTACACACCTTCATGTACGCAGCCTCCGTTTCGCTGATGGTCTTGTCGTACTCGTTGCGCGTGGCGATCTTCTTGGCCAGACTCTCATTGATCTTGGCCAGTTTCTCGGTGAGGATGCGAAGGTCGTTCTGGAGCTTCACCTTCTCCTCGTCCTCCTGCTTGATCTGTTTGTGGACCTCATCACGCTTCACACACAGCTCCTCAATACCTGCCCATTGATTGTCAAGAGAAAGCACATTATTTATGCCTACTGGTCCACATCCAGCCCTTACTCATAATAGAAACGTTGCTCCCATGTATGATGGGTGGGCCATTCTCGCCGCACTTACGATTTGAGACGAAAATAAATACGTATTTCTATATACTCTTACACTAAATCACACTTACTTTCATGCTTTATATTTTCAAAATCATATTACAGAGATATTTTGAGTAAGCACTTACGAATAAATGTATTTTCAGTGCAAAACTGTTAGCCTGTCAATATTTGTCGACGATAAAGTTGTGGCCCTTAAACGCCGCACCGTTTACGTGTATTGTCAATGGGCTTTTCCTGATTGATTATGTGTTCGATTTTATGGTGACTTGGTGATTCGAATAAAAAAGAAAAAAAAAGAAATTTGTAGTTTGCTTGTTCATGTAATTTACGTTTGAAGTGGACCATTGATAGAAGAATTCTATTTTCTTTAAGGCTACCCTAGATGTTTAGTGGAACGAGGTCCGAAAAAAAGAGACTGCCATAATACGAGAGTCTTCATTTCGATCGCATTTTCTCGGAACGTGCATGATGTAGTGCCGAAGGCATGCGCATCACGATCACACCGACTTCTCCGTTCGGCTACCGAAGCGATCGCGGAGCTGGTGCGCGGCAGGAATTTCGGAGAAAACGGATTTTCTGGTCGGCAAATAATTTTGACATTTACCGAATAATGTGATTTTTTGTAGCTTAAAATTTCAAAAGACGATAATTAGATGAAACTTGCGTTTTTTTACTTGTCATTGTGTAGCATGACAGAAACTGATGTGCCGACGGTGATTCTGTAGTCTCACGCGTGATACGCTTACCATTTTGTTCTAATACGCATCTTTGCAAGTGCGTCGATTAAGGGCCCCGCGGTGAGAATGGGCCACTAGCCATACATTTTACTTAGTGCCCATCATCAGTGATTGGACATGCAAACAATAGTGTGATTATGCATGAGTGAAGAATGCACAAGATATTTAGGGAAATAGACAACATTGGTGAATTTGTTTTGGTTTGTGTAGATCTAGTTGTTGCAACTTATTATGTTGCACCTCTTGTTTCTGTGTCTGTGGTTGACACAGTCACAGTTAGGGACGCCCACAAAATATTAAAACAACTCCAAAATACAAATGCTCACCATATATGCTTGTTTGCAATATTGATAATCCATAGAAATCATTAATTTTGGCAAAATAACAAGAAAAGTATTTATTTAAACAAGATTTTAGCATCGTCTCCGAGTCACAGATATTGCGTCTACACTGTACACAAAATTCACGTATTTGCTAATATTAATTAACGATCTACCGGTACTCGCTTAGCGTATATTCCGGTGGGTTGCTGAATCCGCACGGGATCAGCCAGCCTATTGTTCCGTCAGGCATGCATGCATATTGCCAATCGGACTTTCTGCGAGCGTGCGGTCGGCGCATGCGAACGGCACAGCACGGCCGATACATGTTCCGATATACATGTAGTATAGTGCGCGCGTGTGCGGGACGCCATGTCCGCGCAAGCCACGCATCGCGGTCAGCTATATATAGCGCCGATCCTACCGGCTCGGCTTAGCTTAGCCGACGATGGCGGCCACGCGCGGCTACCCGGAGCTATCATAGCAGCCGACAAGCGAGGCTTAGAATTGCGCGACGATTGTCGTTGCCCCCTCCGGAATTTCATAACATTTATCAACACCGCATATTCATAGATCTAAACATGGGCTCATAAAACCCTTTTGCGGCACAACTGCGCCTTTGTAAAACATTATAAATCAAAAGCCAAATAAAAGCTCAGTATTTACTCTTGACACTATTCTTGTTTCGAATTGATCCTCATAACGGAACATTTTCGTTTTCACCATAATTCACGAAAAAGTGAAGTGGATTTACAAAAACTTACCGCAAAATGCTTCGATCTCGCTCGGTCATCGCAGCTTTCCCAAAACTTTTTGTTGCATATGAAAGAAGAACTCACAGGGTTGTCGAGCTGAAAATCTCAACCCATAAATTTACTTTGATTATATTCTACATCGGAATTCCGCTACCCGAACAGATCACGCATCTCACAAATTGCGCGCACCATTTTGCCATTCCGTTTTTGCACTTACGTGCGAAGCGCCATCTAGTGACACATGGGCGTCCCTATCACAGTCAGCAGACTCACAACAAGTCACATCACTCAATCTGACATTGTCATGATTGTCAGATTGAGTGATGTGACTTGTGAGTCACTTATAATTGATTAATCGATACTTCCCGCTCTATGAAGACTGAATATGAAGAAACTGATGCACAATAATAGTATAATTAAACATTAAAACTCATCGTGTCCCCGACCCCGGTCTGGTAGACATGACACACATTAGCATGAATACATGGGACTACACATAAAAAATGTCAATCCCGACCATTATTCGGGTTCAAGCATCATACTTTAGATCTTAAATCTGGGGTATCAGATTAATATAAATGAACTTACACTTGACAAGTTCGTTGTTATAACTCTGTAAAGCAGCTGCTTGTTGTGTCATTTTGTCTCGTTTTTCTTACAGCAGCCGGGTTGAAAGTTTATGTTTTCGAATCCAAGTGACGTCACGTTTGTTGCTCGGATCGGAGCTTCTACACAACTCGCCATGTATCCACAACTCGTCGTACAATATTTCGCCAATGTACTGCGCCGGACTATTGTGTTTATTTATTTATTTATTTTATTTGTTGATTTTTACGGTGTAGCATCGCGATCTCAGAATCGGCAATAATGAGACTAAGTCAAATAAGTACTAGTAATAATAATGCATAATTCATACATACTTGTTAAATTACAAACAAATCCCAAAATAGATAAATATTACTTTTAAAGGGATATTCAATCCTGAAATTAAGTATTGTTGATAAAAGCAGAAATATGAAAGAAACATAATTAGTGAAGGTTTGACGAAAATCTGTCTAAGGATAAGAAATTCATGATCTCATGAAATTTTGATTTTATGATGTCACGTGTGAGGTGCTTTGTCATAATTAATGTTGTGAGCTGTATGATTCCATAGTTTCTTTTTTTTCTGTTTAAGGTGAAGGAAACATTTGCTTTTATAGAGGTGTGTGTGTGTGTGTGTGTGTGTGTGTGTGTGTGTGTGTGTGTGTGTAAAAACGTGATGTGTCTACTGCATCAAATAATGCATATCCTTATCAGAAAATCGACATTTTGAACAAAATTCGTACACAACATATTTTTAGGAGAGCATCTCTCATGTGACGTTACAAAATCAATACTTTAAGCAAGTGAAAGTTTTATTCTTTGACGGATTTTCATCAAACCTTCACTATGTTTCTTGCATGCTTCCACTGTTATTAAAACCAACTTAACTTTAGGACGGACTATTTCCCCTTAAAATAAGTTTACTCCCAAATTACCAAAATTCAGAGAAACTTGACCGGCAGTGGCTGTCCTTTTCCTCAATATTTGAAGTCTGGAAAGCAATAACTATTTGCTCTGATAGTCTCCATGTTGTTTTCATTTATATGGAGCATACTATTTCGGCCTTCAGAATAACCCAGTTTTCTTACAATTTCTCTATTCTAGATGTGGTAGAATTGCACACAAGTATAAAGATGTGTAGGTCTATATTCTTTGAATTTCTTATATCAGTCTTGACTATTGATCATGCCCTCATTCCGCGGACGGAGCACACGTCTTGACTGACAATAGGGGCCTACATTAGCCACATTTTACTCTTCCACGAACAAAAGACCCTTTGCAAGAACAGCGATATTTTTTTCGTTACCATTCGCCGTATCCTGTGAATTTGGTATCAATCGTTGTATAACAACAACAAAAAAACGCTCACAGAAATATCAATTTGCTTTTCCGTTAAAGTGGTTGGCTTATCTTACACATGTGAGACACATACAAAAGGAAGCATTAGAAACATAGAAATCACGAAAAAAAAATTGAACAAGACAATAAATTGAGCAAACAATAAAGGTAAAAATGTTAAAGGAAAATTAAAATGATACACGTTGCAAATGAAGACAAACATAGAAATTTTAGAGAGCTAAGCGCGTGGGCAGAGGGGCAAGAGAGAGAAGGAAGGGGGGACGTGAAATAAAACACTTCTGCAATTTTGGAATGTACATATTTAACATTATTACAAATTGGTAAATGGGTAATTATTCTAACAAGTTTGTCATAATTCAATAGAATGGATTATCCTTTCAGGGCGATTGCGATGTAGCCTAGACTTTCATCCAAAAGCTTAATCAGATCACTTGACTGATAACGATTGTGTGCACTATCTCCCCTCCGCATGGGCGGAAATCCCGGGGGGGGGACGGGGGGGACGCGTCACCCCCTCCCCCCCCCCCCCCCCCCACACACACACACCATTTCGAAGGGGGGGGGACACAATATCAAAATGCCCCCCCACTATTTTCGGTCCTGTACCCCTAAAATATCATCATCACCCCCCCCCCCCCCCCCCCCCCCCGCTCAGTGACTTCTTGATGAAAAACATGTCCCCCCCCCCCCCCCCCACACACCTTCGGGGAGGGATTTCCGCCCTTGCCCCTCCGTACAACATTCATATACTCATGTATGTTGTATTACAACATTATCGCTTCTCGCATGGGTATGGTTAGGCAATGAAAATGAAATGGCTTGGCAATTTAGAATAGACAATTTAGATAACTAAGAGAGGAAATCTCGGTCTCAGATTCCGCGCCCATGAGTTATGTCAGAAAATGTCGCATCATTGCATCGTCGGTAAAATACGAATTGCGACGGCAAAGGAAAGGGAAGAGCGGCAATATGACATGCAGCTAGGCATCCACCGAAAAATGAAACTTAAAAATCAAGGACTGTCCAGATGTCGCTTACGCGTCATCAAACTTGTTACAATGGCAATATTTAACAGGACAATGAACGGTTTAGATTTTGAGTCATGCAAATGAAAGGTCGAAGATTAATGTCAAATCCTAACATTTAACTTTGTGTGTGATAACGTGAGAAATATCAAACCAAACTTCTCCAAACTTGGTTTAAAAAAAACACATGACAGGACAATTCAGCCATCAATTTTTTGGGCCTGATTGGTCAAAGTTCAAAGGTCAAAGTAGAATGTCAAATCCTAACATGTCACTTTTTACATGATAATCAAATAAAAAATAAATCAAATTTCATCAAACTTGGAGCAATGATGTCAGGACAATTACCCGATTAGATTTCAGGTTACATATGTCAAAGGTCAAGGTCAAATCTTAAATCATATATTTAAAAGATGTAATCTACTGAATTTCATCAAATTTGGTACAATGGTGACATATTATTATTTGGGTGAAAGAGGTCAATGGACTTACATGGAGGTCAAGGTCGAAGGTCGCAGATTTATTGATGGATGACACATGTGAGATCATCTGTGGAGATAAGAATACATGTACATATAATACACTTAAATGTTCTGAATTGTTCACATACCAGTTGTATAATTTCAGTAAGGATCAAAACAAACAAAGTGTGGCATGATGTTTGTTGTTTTGATTCTGAAATCTTGTCATGTATGACCTTTTTTGTAAAAACCTATTGTCACAAATAATAAATGCCTGCGAGGAAGAAAGGGCTTCTACTAGGACAACGCATGGAACATTTATAGCCTAAATGTTTTCTAACAAAAAGGGACAAGGTTTCTCAAATGGTAATAATGATAATAATAATAATGATGATGATAATAATAATAATAATAGTAATCACAATAATAATAATAATAATGATAATAATAATAATAATAATAATAATAATAAAAATAATGATAATAATAAAAAAATAATAATAATAACATTCAGTTCTTGTATAGCGCTTAACCATAGCTACGCCTGTCCCTATGCACTAAGATGAAATTAAGGAATGAAATTAGAAGGTAAGTAAAGAGTGTTGATAACGAGGAACGGGGTAAATTGAACATGTCAAAATAATACGCATTATGAAATAAGTATATTATTTTAAGCATGGTAATTGGTCAAAACGCGTCAAGTGTCATTCAACTTTTTGAGGCAGACAGTGCGCAAATCCGTACGGGAGTACAAAATTTTTTTCTCCGATCGGGTTTTTGTGACTAGTTAGACCTACCAGTACATGTAGATGTACGTTAATAGACTCGTGTCGCTATGTAATAAAACTAATACACGCACTTGCCCTGTAGTATTGGTATGCTTTTATAAATAATATAAATCGCATTTCATAAACAAGCTGTTTGCATAGTTTCGGGACAATGAAGGTAGGTGGTTACGCTCGAGGGAGTTTTATTTAAGGCCAATTCGTCAAATAGGTAGGCTCCACATGACGTATAAAATCACCTTGTTCACAATTGCCTCAAAATTGTTCCCAGACAAACCCACAGCAACTGTTCGGCCAAACAAGAGATAGAACTTCAGATGCTGAACGTTAACGCGGACATGGATTATATATTTCACAGGAGGCGTTCGCTTTTCATGATTTATTTCAGTAGTAACTACCGTTGAAATTCTGTTGTCGAGCAAGGTGAAAATTTGCTATTTTGCCGATGATTTTACCATTGAATTTATTTAATCCAGACATCTTTATCATCATCGTCATCATTAATTTTCCTGCAAAGGTTTGTGAAGCTATAACTGTGAGATTTCATTCATCTTATCATATGATTATACTACTGATTCATAACTTTTGTGAGAGGGTAACCTTACTTATCAACCATGGAATTGAGCCATGGAACTTGACATTATTGTTCGCATTATTGCTTTCGCAGTTTCTGGCCAGTAGACATGTTTCGCGGGAGCAGGAAATGGCTGAGCGTGATCGGGATTCTCGTTTCCCTGTTCATGGAGGTCGGGAGCGTGAAGGCCTTCTCGGTGCTCCTCCACCCGATCACCGTCGACCTCGGCATGACCCCGGGGAGAGCCGGCACCTACGTCGGCTTGTCTCACGCAGTCGCCGTCATGCTCAGTAAGATTTTAAACCCATTCGGGACCCACTCAAGTAACACAAAAATGTAGTTATGGGCTATTACTTTTGATATCAACTTTCTGTTTTCAATCTTATAGTCATTGTACCATGTACAGTCGTTTACTTTGTCTGCTGGTGTAATAATGACCCAACAATAAAATTGCCGCCTTACGGAGTATTAAACGTATAATTGCAATTGTTTGTCAAATGTTCATCAGATTGTCCTTGATCTGCTTTTAGATGACATGACATGATATTCTTTTTCTCAACATGTTTATATAAATTTGTATTCATATCTATTCGTTGATAAGGATGGAAAGCTATCATTTCATTACGTTCAATCTTTGTGGAAATTAGAAATTCACTCTAGACATCGCGGGAGGACCTGAAATCCCTATAAAACGCTACCCCCCACCCCCACCCCCACCCCCACCCCCACCCCCACATCATCCACCCCATCTCTCTCACTTCCCTCGCTCTGTCTTTAAGGTATCGCAACAGATCGTCGTCTGTCTCTAAGGTATCGTAACATATCGTCTTCTTTCGTTCATGTATTGCAACAGATCGTCTTCTTTCGTTCATGTATCGTAACATATCGTCTTCTTCTTTCAGGTGTCGCAATCGATCGTCTTCTTTCGTTCATGTATCGTCGCAGATCGTCTTCTTTCTTTCAGGTATCGTCACAGATCGTCTTCTTTCTTTCAGGTAACGTCGCAGATCGTCTTCTCTCCTTCAGGTAGGGTTACAGATCGTCATCTTTCTTCCGGGTAACATTACACATCGTCTTCTCTTTTCAGGTATCGTCACAGATCGTCTCCTCCGTCGGGTGTCTCCTCGGTTCTTGGTAATAGTTGGTGGCCTCACGAATGCGACTCTCCTGATCGCATGCTGTATGGTAACAACGGAACCACAACTAGCCATCTGCCTCTTGATAATTATCAGGTATTGGGAATCATTCCGATTGGCACACTTTGGCTAAGTCTCGCTCTTGTCTTTCTCTCACTAGGGTAATCAAAGTTAAGTCATATATGACTTAAAAACTAAAGTGATATTCATCATCACAATAAGCAAAGAAACAGAAGAACATCAAGTATTTCGTTCAGTTAATAGTCCATATATTCAAAAGAAGTCATGTTTTAAACGTGACCAACTATAGGCTATTGATGACGTAAGAATCACATCAAGTTACATAACACACCGTGTAGTGTGCTTTAATTAGTATCATGTTTGATCATGTCTATCGCTATACTCTAGCCTAAATCAAAACCTTTTGATTTAAATCTATTTCTCCCTTTAATGAATTGAATGTCATATTCCGTACACTATTTTCCAAATTGCTTTAACAGTCTCACACATTATATGTTTTCAAGAATGGGCCCATAGTGCTATTTCGAGTGGCGAACAAATATTGTTTTCAGGTAAATTCTAAAAAAAAACACGATTTCTTTCCTAAGTCTGACACGTTTTGGGAAATTGCGATGTGATGAATTTATCACATTGCAATTTCCCCTGCCTTAGTATTCAATAAAAAGAAAACATACAAACATGTTTGTTTCGGTTATATGGATCCAGTAAACACGAATGATTATTAATGTTTCCTTCATGCTTCATGTACAGATATAAACTGAATGAATGCATAAACGTATGGAATAATTAATGTTTTGCCAACAATGAAATTTGCAAATAATCACATCGATCGCAATATGTATACTTTAGAAATATGAGGATAGCAATAGCATACGCTAGTCGAGGCTCGTCCCGGGTTTAATAATGTGAAATAAAATAGTTTCGTAAGTAGATGTACAGCTTTGATGATTATTACGATGCCAATGTGTATACGTTTATATGAACGCATAAACTTCTTGTTACTGTAACGCTGGCCTCTATCACATTCATGACAGTAAATATCATTTTATTAACTTGAATAATGTATCTAAAGTGTCAAATTTAGGTATTGCCGGTAAATACACCTGTCCTTCTCACAAATATCCCTTTGCTTTAAAGTGTTTATTCCAGGAAAAGTAGCAACCGACTGTCAATAAACCAAGTGGGGGATAAAACAGCAGTAATTGAAGCTTATATTCTTTCTGTGGAAAGTCTATGTGAACGATATACCATTAATATACGGTAATGGGGGATGAGAAGGATCATTGCTCCCATAATTGTAATAGCTTCACATGAGTGATCATCTCGTTGATTAGTCTCTTTATTACCTTAATCATAATCTAGGATACATCTATAAAACTTTAGGAACATTAACCATATGATACACATCATGAAGGGTTAATTGTTACATTGATTGCAGTGAATAGACAACTATGAATAGATAGTACATTCTGGTCTCATAAGTAAGAATGAATAAAAAAAAAATTAAAAAAAGGAAAAAAGGGAAATGGAAGTCCCAGCCACAGAAGTTATATTTACTGGCGTTTTTAAAGGATATGGCAATTTTTCATTTCATATTTGATATTTTGAGTTTAATTTGTTCACATACAACATGAATATGAATCATCATTTAAAATATATCGTTACCATGGTTAGCATAAGAACGGAACATAACTATGAGAGCAATGAACAATGAGAAATGAGCAATGGGAACGGAACAAGCTTGAAAGTAACTTCGCGTAACATACTTGAAAGCATCATACGAAATTATCTATGTGAAAAATTGTCAGTGATATTCTAATAAAAAGAGACAAAAAACAAAATCACTTGACGGAAAAAAGAGAAAAGGGTGACATGCTTGCCCAAAGGTAGAAACAATATGTAATAATTATATAGTCAGTAGTCGTGCAATTTACATTATGTCTAACGATGCGATGTGCAAGGACAGTTTTGTAGACGTACATTTTGTTAAAGCATCTCATGAGGTAGTTAAATATAGTTTGTGACTTCTCTGTTGATTTCGAACTTGCAACAAGGTTGGTGAGGGTATAAGTAATGAACATTTATGACCTAGCATTCATTCATTTGATCAAAAAAGGGTTTATACCGCACTTTGTCTCCTCCAAGCATGTACATGATTGGATTCTTACTCCCGTATGTGTGTAGTAAGAGGGGATCGAAACAGGCCAATGCCCAACATATTAAGCCCAATACAATTTGAACTTCACTGACAATTAAATTCAACTTTAAACACTAGGGCCATTCTCATTGGACTTAAGAAATCGAGAAGTTAGAAAAATCGAGAAGTTAGGGTGAAAGTTGCCTAGCAACCGTGCCAACAGCCGTCCGAAACTTCGCATGAAACTTCTTTTTGGTGTAATGTGAACACGATTGTAAAATTTTGCGATTTTTAACTTCGCGATTTTTTGTTATGAGAATGGCCCTACTGTTTCCTTCCCTCATAATACTATTTTCCATCGAAGCAAAAGAAACTTGTATTCAAATAATCATATAGTGATGAAACATGATGGTACTGAAATGTAATGCGACAAATACGTACTAACTTCAGGTATGGATCGTGGAGAGGCTACATCATAATTTATACATTTTCTTATGGGAAATCCTGCTGTACTGTCATAAGTTTAGAAGTCGAATTGTAAAATTGTTTGCTGAAATACATGTCTGCATTCCAGTAGCTGGTGAATTGTTTGGGCTATCAAAGTTGTACGTTTTACATTAACGTATTCTCCCTGTTTCCTTGGTAACAATGTATTTCCTTTGTCCTTTTATTGCTGGAAATAGTCAGATTCATTTAATTGAATTGTTTTAAATTGAGTCAGACCTAAATCATAATGTACCGAATACCTTTATGTAGCTCGGTGTAGGCATATTTGAGTGGTCTGCTCACTCTAACCGCTATTCATAACGTTTAACTTAACGTGTCCTCATGCTTTCTGAATACCAATCCTGATTTTCTATTATGAATAGCGATCCCTCAATTTGGGGAGTTACACGTTATACATAGCGGTGCTAATAGATAGCGAGCTTGCCACGTATTTGATTCCCTCTTTCGCACCATGTGCTTATATCCAGGGAGCGGCTACGGGCTCGTCATCCTGCCCACTTACACGTGGTTGATGGAGGAGTTCGGCGATGACTACCCTCTGTCTCTCAGCCTGTGCATGATGGGTAGTGGCATGGGCATGATGGTGCTTCCAAGTGTCACTCAGACACTCGTGACGACATACGGGTGGCGAGGGGCCATCTTGATCCTCGGGGGACTCGGGCTAGAGACGGTCGTGATGGGAGCGCTGTTGAGGCCGACGAAGGTAAGGCTGCGACGTTCAGAATCGAGTCCTGTTGATCATGAATCACGCGGTGAAGGCACTCCTCTGGTCGTCTTACAGAAGTCACATCAGAACGCTATGAGATACGATGGGAAGATGGAGGACGAGAATGAAGAAGTGAAGGATGATAAGGGCGGAAGGTGTTGCAGAAATCCATCAGATTGGCTGCGAACCTGTTGTCCTAAAGAACAATTCAGTGGATGTATAGCCCGAAGACTACGCTCCAACATCTTGGTGAGGCACCCAGCGTTGCCGTATAGTATTGCCGCCTCGTTTTTGAGCGGACTCGTGTTCACCAGCTGGATGGTTTTCTTTATCCCGAACATAATGGCGAAAGGCTACAGCGACCGTGTCTCGACGACGCTCTCGGTCGCCGCCGGGTTCGGAGGCATCGTCGGCCGCCTCGTCGTTGGCTTCCTCACCAAGCTCAACGGTTGCGCCTTTTCGTCGAGAAATCTCTTCATCGAGTTTGCCCTCATCAACGGCATCCTGCTCTGCCTGAACATTTTAGTTAGGAATTACGCGGTGCTGGCGCTGTTTGCGGTGTTCAACGGAGTCGGAATCGGTGCCAAAATCGTTCTGAAGCTGCCAATAGCTGCCGACGTCGTTGCGGAATCAGACAGATCGTTTGCCGTTGCGTTGGCGCTTGTTGCTCAGGGTCTTGGCGAGTTCATTGGCAGCTGGATTACAGGTATGTTTATTAATTTTGTCTTAATATGTTTATTATTATTATTATTATTATTATTATTATTATTATTATTATTATTATTATTATTATTAATATTATCATTATGATTATTATTAATAATAATAAAACATGCTTTTCTTCTTCTTCTCATCCTTGTTTCCCTCTACTCTGTGGTCTTTCTCATGTTAATAGATCACTTTTAATTATTGTTCTAGTTCCCATTTTCTTCGATCTCTGTGTCGATGCTGCATTGTTTTATCACGATGAGCAGAGATGCAGAAATCATGAGTTTCGAGTTATATGTAGGCTACAGATAAAAATGATCATGCGCATATTAGCCAAGCTTGGGTCCGGAAGAGAAGTAGTTGTGAAGTTGTGAAGGATGAGATATCGCTTTTAGAACGACTAAAAACGTATTTGTAGCTTGTAAAATACACCAAGTTCTCTTTCTGAGCCCACCCCATCCCACCCCATCCTTCTGTTATTCCCTTTATATCTTTCTACCCCCCCCCCTCTCTCTCTCTCTCTCTCTTTCTCTTTCTTCTATCCTTCCCTACGTCATGTACGTATTACTTGCCATTCTATCTGTTTAGTGACTTAAGTTCACTTTAAAGCATCAGTGGTCCTTTCATATTTGCTGATAACCATC
Source organism: Arbacia lixula (assembly GCA_963669155.1). Classification (NCBI taxonomy): domain Eukaryota; kingdom Metazoa; phylum Echinodermata; class Echinoidea; order Arbacioida; family Arbaciidae; genus Arbacia; species Arbacia lixula. The sequence continues at coordinate 22,239,576 of OZ022588.1, forward strand.
GTTTTTATTTATTTTATATTTTGATGAGTAGGTTGATATAATATCATGGTTCATTCACATTCCTGGAAATATTTGTAAAGTGATTCGCATTTGTGACTTGGTATTTGTTCCATTTGTATGCTTTTAAGTAGGACAAGGGAGAAAAAGTTCAGGATGATTTATGCCCCATTCTGTGTAAATAATGGTGAAACACAATTGCATGATGACACGATTGATTGATAGTACTCTTGCTCTTCTATAGCTGCGTGGGTAGGATGGAAATGATTGTCATGAATCAGTGTGACTATGATTTGAATTTATTTTCATTTTTTCCACATATATAAGCATAGAACATGCAAGAACATAAATGATACGTTCATATGCATATCCAGGTAAATAAATCAAGAGGAACAAAGTTAATAGAATGCATATAGAAAACAAAATTAAATGACTGCTTGTACACTTCAATAACAGAAAATTGATAACATATAACAATGTGGGGGAGCCTATAAAAAATAAGCTTGTAGGGTTATAGGCTCCCCGTTACCATACGTGAAATTACATGAAGGTTTATACGTTTGTTAAATCAAAATGATAATACGAAGGATAAATATGTTAATTGTGATATCTATGTAGGTATCTGCAAATCATATTAAAATGATCGAGCACGCGGAGGTTTTTTGACCTTGCTTGGGTGGTGGGTAGTCACATATTTTGTTGTAATTCGCGTTGCCTTCGGGGCGTATGGAGGGGTAAACATATATGGAGTTATATATAGCCGCATTATACTTCGACATTTTGATATTACAGACTGTTTTTTTTTTTGCTTCGTTTGTATTTGCTTGTATTAGACTTTCTTTGATGTATTTTTTAAAGTATGTATTTTTATTTTATTTGTGTACTCGGGTTCATCTTACTGTATGTCATTTAAATAATGGACTTTATACTTCTGTGTTTTGAACCACATGTTAAAGGTTATCACACCTCAAAAGCCATCGGCTTTCTGGTGATGCCTTATATTCATTGTTCATGAAAGTTGTTTATTCTTGCTTGTTAAATGAATAAAGGATTGAATTGAATTGAATTGAAAAAAAAAATATTGCCTCAGTGAGTGGAGTCGTTATTATTACTCACGACAATCCTGGCAACAGCATTGTTGTTTGCCGGCTCCACGGTATGCCGCAAAAGGTATGCTGGTTAGTTCAAAGCTGTAGAACAGGTTACCCACCATGCGTAAATTCGTTCGTAGCTTACAAAGGACTTGGTAAAACAACCCCAAGGGCGCTGCTTCAGATGATCGGTGACCTGTTCCTGTAACCCCCCCCCCCTAATAATTTCTATAGAATGCCCCAAACGAGACGGTTATTCCTGTCTAGATTCCTCTGAGCATGTTCATGTTATCCCGCTGGCTGCAGGCTATATATCTGATCAGACGGGCACACTGGACGTTGCCTTCCTCGTGCTGGGCGTGGTGGACCTATCTGGCGCCGCTCTCCTGGCGGTGGGGATGCTTCACGAGAGGAGAAAGGCGCCGAACAGAGATGGACAGGACACTAACCACTGACCGGATGTCGAGGCCAGGGTATGGACGGAGAGGGCGCTCTACAACATGGAAATTGTACTTTATTGTAACTTAAAGGGATTGTTCACCCTGAAACTATTAAGTTTCAATAAAAGGAGACACATGAAAGGAACATATTAGTGAAGGTTTGACGAAAATCGGTCAAACGAAAAGAAAGTTATTTGATTATAATTTATTTTATTTTGTCACGTCACGTGCGAGGTGCTCTCTCATATGTTGTGTACTACTTTTTCCATAAATTGCCTTTGGTATGTTCTTTGATAAAGGAATACGTTCTTTTCATCGCAATGTGTGTGTGTAAAAACATGTGTCTAATGATTATATCAGACGCACAGGTGAAATGATAAATACAATTTTGAGAAAAATTGTACACAAGGGAGATCACCTCGCACGTGACGTCACAAAATAAAAACTTTAAAATCAAATAACTTTCTTTTCCTTTGACCGATTTTCGTGAAGCCTTCACCATGTTCACTTATATGTTTCTTTCATGTGCCTCCTTTTACTGAAACTAAAATACTTTCTTGAATTATTGTAACGATGCACTAATCACTGCCAGTCACGTAAGATGCGTTTCTCTTGACACATGGATCGATTGTGATCGCTTGATGGTATAGTTTTTATATATAAATGACATGTATGATTAGGCATACCATGTTTGATTATATCTGTTACGGGTACACCGTTTCACTTACCATCCTGCAATCGTGACCAGCAGACACGAAAATTGCCCCCCCCCCCCAAACATGTTCCCAACATGTTTGCCAGGCCACGTACAAATGCCTGTCTTGAAATAGTACATGTGTGTTCCAACAACAGAATTAAATGACCTTTAAAAGCGGAATTGATTCTATCGTACGTGATAATTTTGTCAGTTTTCAAGATAGACAGATTTGGGTTGGCAGACATATATATACAGGCTAGTCTCCGCTTTTCGACCCGTTGATGCCCATTCATTCACTGACTGACTTGAAGGGACTCGTACCAGCAAACCTAAAGGGGAGGGCTACCCTGAAGTTCTATCGGATTTGATTACAGCAGAAAAATTGTTAGTGAAGGTTTGATGAATATCCGTCAAAGGATAAGAAAGTTTTACATTCTTGATTTTTGTGACGTCAGTCGCGAGTTGCTCTCAATTCAATTCAATTCAATTCAATTCAATTCAATTCAATTCAATTTATTCCACTTTAAAAAACAAGATGTAAAAAACTGCATAATATTGTAGATTCACAAGTTTGTGGGGGAAACAAAATAAGCACGCAGGCTTGTTGGTATGGTCCCATTGCACATATAAGCACACGAGTCACAGTTAACTACATAACTTAACAAAACATACAAAGAAATATAAAAAAAAAATACAAGCATACAAAATATACCTTGGTAAAGAGAAAGGGGAGAAGAGGAAAAGGAGAAAGGGGGGATATAGTTTTATTAATGGGAATAAAGGAGAATGTAAAGAATGTTTTTCAAAGGTAGGTACCGTTTTAGTAAGAATTTGAAATAATTTGCACTATTGGCTTGCTTCATTGATAATGGTAAGTCATTCCAAAGTATTGGTCCAAAGTAAAAAATACTTCTTTTTGTTGAACAGGTTTGTGCTAGAGGGGTATGAAAATTATTTGCGTTTCGTGTATTGTATGAGTGGATGTGACAGTTCAATTGGAAATAGCCTTTAAATGGTAAAGGTAATAAATCTTTATAGCAATTGCACATAAAAACACCTATTTGTAGTGAGATCATATCATATATCGGAAGTATATTCAACTTGACAAAAAGAGGAGCAGCATGGGATGTATATGGAGAATGGGAAATTATTCGCATAGCTTTTTTTCTGTAACACATGGATACGGGCAATATTACATTTACTTGTGAGACCCCAGATTGAAAGACAATAATTCAAATGTGATGATATAAGAGTATGATATAACATCTTTAAAACATTCTCAGGAAGAAATCGTAATTTACTTAAGACACCTACATTCCTGGCAAGAGTATTACACAGTTGAGATACATGATAGTTCCATGATAATTTTTCGTTGATATTAATTCCCAAAAACTTTACATTATGAACCATTTCAATATTCTTGTTTGAATACATTAATGATAAATTGGTATTTCTTCTTACAGTACTAAACAACATACATTTTGTTTTGTTAACATTAAGGATGAGATAATTTGCAGACATCCATTCATTAATAGATTCAAGTTCTGAGTTTACTGTTTGATACAATGACGTCATATTTTTACCAGATAGATAAATACTTGTATCATCTGCAAATAGTAAAAAGTTAAGTAGGTCATTTATATATATGAGAAAAAGAAGTGGTCCCAGTATAGAGCCCTGGGGCACTCCACATGTAATACATTTAGGTTCAGATTGACATCCGTTTACAAATGTAATTTGCTCACGCTCATGCAAATAGTTAATGAACCATTCTAAGGGCAAGCCTCTTACACCATAGTGACTTAATTCAGATATTAATATGGAGTGATTCATAACATCAAAAGCTTTTGTTAAATCAATAAAAACAGCAAGTGTACACTTTTTGGAGTCAAAGGCTTTATTAACATAGTGTATAAGTTCCAAAATTGCATTAGATGTGGAGTGCCCTTGTCTAAAACCATATTGACTATTAAATAATATATTATGCTTGTCTATAAATGACATCATTCTGTTAAATATACATCTTTCTAGTATTTTTGAAAAAATTGAAAGTACAGAGATTGGTCTATAATTATTTAGATCATTCGTATGACCTTTTTTGTGAACAGGGGTAACACGTGCTGTTTTTAGTTGTATTGGGATCCTACCAGTAGACAAACTCAAATTGAATATTTGACATAATGGTGCACAAATTAATGAAATTATTTTTTTAACAACAGTAATACTAATTGAGTCTATTCCTGCACTAGTATTGTTTTTCATAGTTGCAACTATATCCAATATTTCTCGGCATTCAATGGGCTTAAAATATATAGAGTGTGTATTCGGACTGCTTAGGTAAGATTCAAATTTGATATGTGGGCTTCTGACTAGGTCATTGATTCTATGGCCAACATTCACAAAAAAATCATTAAACGCGTTTGCAATTTCATGTTTATCTGTTATAACCTCATTATGAAGTAAAAGTGATTCAATATGATTAGATTTTCCAGATTTTTTCTGCAATATATCGCTTATCAATTTCCAAGTAGATTTTATGCTATGTTTTATACTATTAAATTTGTGAAAATAATATTCAGACTTTGCTTGCCTTAATTTCATTGTTACAAAGTTTCGATATCTTTTATAATTTCGTTCTTTATACGAGGTTGGATGCTTTACATATTTTTTGTATAACTTGTGTCGTTTACGGCATAATTTTAATAACTTACGATTCATCCACGGTTTTCTATTGCACGTGTTTCGATATGTGATAGTTTTTACTGGAAAACAGTTTTCATAAATCTTGGTAAACTTATCAAAAAATACATTATACGTAATATTTATATCTGCATTATTAGGTACATTCCATTGAATATTGTTCAGTTTTGAATAGAACGAATACAAGGTATCATCATTAATTAAACTCTTTTTAAAGGAATATACTGTTTTCTGTTTAGTCATTGTACGTGTTCCAAGAATTGCAAAAATAGGCAAGTGATCACTAATGTCTGTAATTAGAATTCCAGAGATAATTCTATCATCTACGTTTGTAAATATGTTGTCTAACAGATTGGCAGATGAGGTCGTGATACGAGTAGGTTGGTCTATTAATGGTTGAAACGATTGGCTGAACAATAGGTTCACAAACATATCAACATTGTTATCTTGGGTAATCTTAAGCATATTTAAGTTGAAATCACCCATGATAAAACAATCGTATGACCTGGTATTCATTCTATTCAAAAGAATCTTCAATTCATTTTGGAAATTAACTATGGATTGGCAAGGTGGGCGATAAATTACTCCAATAAGTTTATGCTTATTTTTACCTTTACATGGAATCTCGATGAACATACTTTCAATTGAATTATGAACAAGTGTTAAATCATTTCTTATGTTAAAAGACAGAGATTTGTGAATGTAAAAACCAGTTCCTCCACCTCGCTTTACAGTTCTTGGGTTACTAACAAAATCATAGTCACAGATATTGTAGAGATCTTACAAAGAACTGTCTGTAAGCCATGTTTCGGTTAAACCAATAATACTAAATTTGTGTTTTAGGGTATCCAGATATGTATCCAAATTCTCAAAATTTTTAGAGATACTTCGGCAATTGATATGAAGCAATGAAAGATTATGTTGTACGTCACCATGACAAAGTTTGGAATTAAAATCCTCAGACATATGCATGTCACTTGAATTTCCATTTTCAGAGACAAACTCCTGTAAATTACGCATATTTTCAACATTATTGCACGTTTTATTAACAGTGGTAGGAACAACAACTGAATCATAGAAAAAGGAACCAATGGCTTGTACATAATCCTCATGTCTATCAAAATGATTAAAAGGGAATATATCACCCATACACAAAATACATATGTAGTTATTACAGGCAGTAAAACTGATGTGTTCAATAGGTGTCGTATATGACGACAAACAGATAGTACAGACTACAGTGTGTAGAACAACAGGTGAACTAACGGTATCATGGCTTTGCATATTACAACCCGACATCGAAGTGTTGTCTAGTCGTTTGTACAATTAGGAGTATTCTCCAAATGCAAGAACTTAGAAAGAGTATAGAGAGGAAAGAAAACAGGGATACAGAGAAGAAATTGACAAATGTATGATATACCATAAACATCATGACATTAAAAAGTAACTATTGTAGAAAATCACTTAAAATACAAAACAAATACAAAAAAGTTCCCAAACAGGGAAGAGCAGTACATTAATCAGTTTCAGATTTCAGTTTATCACCATATAGGCCTACAATCGGGACAAAGTCAGAGAGGAAGGCACTCCTTAGTTATCAACAAAGTTGTTTAAAGTTTGTTTAAATCTTCCTCATTTCTTATTAGTCTTGTGATTGTTCGTCCTCCGGAGGCGGGTATAAGTGCGATAATGCGCCCATCGCTAGACCATGCCGAGTTCACCTTTTCCGAGTTTCTTGCTTTCGCTAGTAATGCTTGATTGCAAGGAGTAAGGTCTTCCACAATGGACACGCCTGTCCCTTTCAGTTTCCTCCTATTGAGGATGATTTCTCTCTTTTTCCTATAACTAGTCAGCTTCACGATGATAGACCGCGCTCGCGATTGAGTATCCTGCATCTTCCCAGTCCGATGACTCCGGTCCGATGACTCCAATGGGTTGCGTGTTGTATGATTCTATAAATTGCTCGTTTTCTGTTTTGGATGAAGGAATAGATCTTTTTCATAGAGGTATTATGTGTAAAAACATGTTTCTCATGATATATCAAATGAACAGGTACAACATACAACATATGTGAGAGCAACATGCGCGTGACGTCACAACATGAACATTTAAATAAATATAACTGTATTATCCTTTGAAGGATTTTCGTCAAATCTTCCCTTATATGTTGCTTTTATGTGTTTGCTTTAATTAAAAACCAATTCAATATCAGGGTGAATTTTCCCTTTAAGATCGTGTGTACATGGATGATCGCGCTGGGGTCCTGTAAATAGGTCATCCTAGAATACGTAACAATAGAGATAACAAACTAGAAGGAGGGGGTCATGGTGCTCTCACTTAATGACTTTACAAAGTTGAGAGCAAAACGATGTATAGATTGTTATCGCCTGTTATTGTCACTAATAACGTGTTTTTACATATTGTCTTTAAAAGTATTTGTTATCGCCAACGTTGAGGTGTCCTCGGTTACTTTGCCTAGAGTGCATTGAAATGCTTTATTTTTTCAACCTGTCTATGGCTTCATTTCATGAAACAGAAAGGGTAACAAGGATATCTGTAATTCATTTCGTGTTGATCTGCTCAAATTATGTGATGACGAAAACGAATACTTTTGTTTTCTAACTGTCGTAATTTTCAACAATACGAGTGTTTTCGTGCGTGCGATGTTACTGTTTGTTCAGTTTCCAGGAACACATAGAACAAGAACGGTATAACATCGAGAAAGAAATAAAAAACAACCTGTGCCCGAGGATTGCTTAAATTAAATAACTTGTGTCTAAACTCTTGGTGTTTTTTTTTTTTTGGCTGTCATTGAGAGATAGTGAGAGAGGGAGACGGAGGGAGACGGAAAAATCGAAGAGAGAGAGAAAGAGAGAGAGAGGGGTAGAGAGAAAAGAGAGAGCGGGAGAGAGGGAGAAAGAGAGAGGGGGAGAGAGAGAGAGAGAGAGAGAGAAAGAGAGAGAGTGAAAGAGATGGAGGGGGGGTACGGACTGGGAGCTTGTAGCCGCTAAACGGGCCTTAAAAAAAGTAACCCTGACATTTTGAGCGGGAAATGTTGGGTCAACATCAAAGATACAAACAATTACCACTAACTGAATTTCTGAGCGCCTCAGATACCCACATCAGGAAGATGTTATAACTGGAGTCAGCACGAAGAATAATTTATTTCTACACCAGTCGCGATCATTGATAGCACAATAGAATATATGACGCGTTTGGTTCTTTGATCCAGTGACGACCGCCGCCAAATATTTATATTTTCTTTTGTTATTCAGAGGAAGCACTGCCTAATTAGAAATACAGCTAATTGTTTGAAACACCTGAATATCACGAATTTTTATGAGGCGGCGGTCATCATAGATCAAAGGAAGTCTATCCGAGCGCAGTCCATCCATGCTAGGTCCATACCCACATAAAGGCTGTGACATTGTGAATAGCTTATAAGTCGGAGCCCGAATTCAGCTATACAGATTGAATAGGCAAAAGCTGAATTTTTGGTGCAAGTACTGTGAAAATTTCAGTAAATAACATTATTTTGATATCTTGTGAATATTTTATTATATAGACGTATTAACTACTAATTTTCTAGACGCCAAATAATGCACGAGGCTATTCGAGAGCTGTTCACGGGAGCGAAGACACATGAAGTCCTCCTCTTTATCTATAGGGACACGAAAGAATAAAACTTTATTTTATTCGAGTGATTGAATCGACCTTACACTCCATATGTAAGTATTTGCCCACTACATTTATGTATTTGGTATGATTGTATATTCGATGTGTTTGTTCCTTACCATGAATGTGGACGCCATTGTGTCTGCAATAAAGGAACAGGTGACCCAGGAAATCTACGAAGCGATACAACTAGACCTTCAGAAACAGAATGAAACCATTGTTTCACTGAACAAGAAAGTCAATGTCCTTGAAAAGAAGGTCAACGATCTGCAACGCACTTCAGATGAACAGGAACAGTACAGCCGACGGTATTCTCTCCGTTTCCATGGCATCCCAGAGCAACCTCATGAAGACACCAGCCAGCTGATTACCGACACGGTGCGTGAGCATATGGGGATCTCTCTCAACCCGTCCGACGTTGATCGCAGCCACCGCGTTACACCGCGAAACTGGAAGCGCGATGACTCGAACGGTGACTCCAGACCCCGGCCGCGTCCAATTATCATCAAGTTCGCGACGTATAGCCCAAGACATGCCGTGTATAGCGCTAGATCCAAGTTGAAGGGCACCATCATCTACATTCATGAGGACCTAACGGCAGAGCGACAAGCGCTAGTGAATGACCTTCGATCACATGAACTCGTTAATAAAGTTTGGACGTTAGACGGAAAAGTCACTGCACTCTTGAAGAACGGCAGAAAGGTGCGAGTCGCATCAAAAGCAGACATTGACAAACTTTAAGAACCGTCATCAGAATAGTAAGGTGCGAACAATAATGTTTTATTCTGGTTATGTCTTTGAAATTTCCGTGTATATTTTGTAAAAAATCTGTTAAATGTAATCAAAACGCAGTGCTTTGCATTATTTGTCAAACTTGGTCCCACATGAATTGTGGAGACATTTCTCCCGAGATATTTCATTCAGACAGTGATTGGATTTGTGCTTTATGTGTTTTTCGACAAATGCCTTTTCATGACGGTGAAAGTTGTACAATTGAAAACATAGCGACTCTTATAGATGATCGTAACCCACCTGTAAATAATATTAATGAAATACATGTTAACAACTCTTTCCCGAAAGAACGTGGTCTTAAAATATCTCATTTAAATGTGTGCAGTTTACGCAATAAAAAAGGCGAAGTAGAATTATTTTTGCAAAATAGCTCATATGATATTTTTTCTGTTTCAGAAACATGGCTGAACAAAGATTGTCCTGACAATGCCTTTCATATTGATGGATATAATTTTGAAAGAAAAGACCGAATATCAGATGACAGTTCGAAAGGGGGAGGAGTCGGTTGTTATATTAGAGAAAGTATTGCATATATAAGAAGAAAAGATCTTGAGTCTGACTCTCTTGAAGTTATGTGGATAGAGGTTCGATTAAAGAACAGAACACCAATTTTTATAGGTATCCTGTATAAGAAACCAGAAGTAGGTTTGTCCTTTTTTCAATGTCTTAATGATCAACTTGATAAAATATGTCTTAATTCTGACCGTGTTATTATTATGGGTGATTTTAATGTTAATATGTTAAAAGAGAGTAATTTTTCCAAAAAGATTCGTTGCTTATGTAATGAGTTTGCTCTATCTCAAATTATAAAGAAACCTACTCGTGTTACTCCACATAGCCAAACTCTTATTGACCTGATTTTGGTGTCTAATTCATTTGGTTCATTAACGTCAGGTATACAATCTGCGTCTATTAGTGACCATCCGTTAACTTATGTTGTATTGAAAGAAACTTTGCCTAAAGGTTATCCCAAAGTATCCAAGTTCAGATCGTTTCGTAATTTTGATGTAGAAAAGTTTTGTCATGATCTTAGAAATTATGATTGGAGTAGTGTATATGAAAAGACAAATGTGAACGAAATTTGGACTGAATTTAAACAGGCATTTGAGGTTATTTGTAATAAACATGCACCATATTGTACAGTTAGAAAAAAGATGAAACAGGTGCCCTGGATCACTGACGAATATTTGGAACTTGCTAGAGAGCGTGATTATTTGAAAAAGAGATATGATGATAGAAAAGATCCTGAAGATTGGAAACTATACCAAAACTGTCGAAATAAAGTTAATAATTTCAATAAAGTATTACAGAAAAGATATTATCGTAATAAGTTGTCAGAGGCTGGTCGTGATATAAAAAACAAGTGGAAAGTAATGAACACGTTACTCCCAAGTAAGAAAAGAACTTCAACTCAATATCAACTTAAATTTCATGATGATCTAGCATCAGACAGACAAGAGGTCGCTAATGCATTTAATAAGAATTTTAATAATATTTTAGATACAATGAAAAACCTCGATCATACATGCACTGATATTTGTTCAACGATAGTTGAAAACACTGAAAGTTTCTCCTTTGATGATATAACAATAGAATTTGTACTTAAAGAACTGAAGTCAGTTAACTGTAATAAAGCTGTTGGAATTGATAAATTACACCCAAAACTATTGAAACTTGCTGCTGATTACATTGCAAGGCCCTTAAGTTTTCTTTATAATGTATCATTACGTACTGCGGAGATCCCAACTGACTTTAAAATTGCAAAAATAATACCACTTTACAAAGGTGGAAATAAATTAGATATTAACAACTATCGTCCAATCTCTTTACTGCCCATACCTGCAAAAATATTGGAAAGGGCTGTTCATGCACAACTTTATAAATACTTTGATGAAAATTCTTTGTTATCTTCTATACAATCAGGTTTTAGACCGATGCATTCAACTCAAACATGTGTTACTGATATTTCAGAATATATTCTGCGTAATATGAATTCTGGTAATATCACAGGTGCAATTTTTCTTGACTTGCGAAAAGCATTCGATGTAATTTCTCATACTCGTCTTTTAAAAAAACTATCGATGTATGGAATACGTAATTTTGAATTAGAATGGTTTAAATCGTATATTACTGATCGATTGCATTGTGTTTCAATAGAAGGAACATTAAGCAAGTACTTAAAGGTAAAATCTGGTGTTCCCCAAGGTTCGACTCTAGGACCCCTCATGTTCAGTATATTTATTAATGACATATCTAATTTAATATTAGATGAATCCTGTAAATTATCTTTATACGCAGATGACACAGCTATATTTTGTACAGATAAGAATATTCATGATGTACAACTGAAACTCCAGTCACAATTTGGTACCATCACTAAATGGCTTCAATGTAATGACCTATTTTTAAACTCGGAAAAGACGAAAACTATGCTGTTTGGTTCAAACCGTAAATTAACAGGTAAAAAATTGGCAATAATGTACAAAAATGATATCCTTGAACATGTCAAAGAATTTAAATATCTTGGTGTTGTGTTGGACGGGAGTCTTAATTGGACTAGTCATGTTGATCATGTTGTAAAAAAGATATCACAAGCAATTGGCTGCATACGTAGAGTAAAGTGTTACCTTACAAAAGAAATAATGATAGATCTGTTTTATTCTCTTGTTTTACCACACATTGATTTTTCTTGTACAGTATGGGGAAGCTGTGCCCAAACAAATATTTCACGTATCCAACGATTGCAAAACAAATACGCTCGAATGGGTTCTTGGCATGGATTTATTCACATCGGCAAGTTTTCTATTAAGCACTTTAAATTGGCAGTCAGTTAAGCAAAGAATCCGGTATCAACAAACGGTACTTGTATTCAAAATTCTCCATGGGCAAGCTCCCCGTTACTTAAATACCTTAATACAACGCAGAGATGTTAACTATACAACCCGTTACGCAACCCGCAGCCCGTTATTTGTTCCCACACCTAGAACTGAATACATGAAAAGATCAATCTGCTATTGTGGTAGTAAACTCTTTAACAGCCTCCCAATCACTGTTCACTGTTGTAATAGTCTCATAAAATTTAAATCAGATGTGCGTCGTATAAGCTACACCTGGGCACTGCGTTAGGCCGGGGGGGGGGGGGGGGTCACTCACTCACTTACACATTTGTGTGACTTTTTTTTTTCCTTCTTCAAATGTTTTTTGTGTTAGTCTTTGTTATTGTTATCTTTGATCTTTGTATTAATTGTATTTGAATGTTACATATTTTGTTATGTTTACGTGATTTGTATCACAGGGCTCCTTTGGAAAGCAGTCCTCGAGACTGAAAGGACTACCCTGTCTAAATAAAACGTGAAATAAAATAAATAAATAAATGTTATGCATGTAAGATTTTTCGTTTACAAACTCTAATTACAAGTTCACATGACTGAGTAAGCTTTAGTCCTTTCAGTTTCAGCCATGTTCATGCAATAACAAGGTCGTACGGGTGCGTCAGAGCTATAAGTCCGCGCGTGCGTCTATGGGTTTTTGTGTACAACTAATAAATAGGATTATCTTCAATCGGCCATAGCTTCTCAGAATAGCTGGTGATCAGTCATCAATTCTTTAGGCCTGATTGGTAAAAGTTCAAAGGTCAAATTAGAATGTCAAATCCTAACATGTCACTTTTCACATGATAATCAAAGAAAAACTAAATAAAATTTCATCAAACTTGGAGCAATGATGTCAGGGCAATTACCCGATTATATTTCAGGTTACATAGGTCAAAGGTCAAGATCAAATCTTAAATCATGTAATCATTTTAAAGATGTAATCTACTCAATTTCATCAAATTTGGTACAATGATGACATATTATTATTTTGGTCAGAGAGGTCAATGGACTGTTCATGCGAGTAATCGTGAAATATTTGACCAAATATTTCTAACTGTGGCACAATGATAATATGTCTTTCAATGGAGTTCTATTTCGTAGCCAAAGAACAAGTTTTTTTCGGGCATTAGAGGATAAAAGTGTAGTCAATATTGTACAGTTTGACAATACTGCGGTCTCCGCGCAGGAGTGCGGAGGCATACCAGTCGATTGCGCGTAGTTGAGATTCCCTAATTATATAAAAAGATGTTTTCAAATCTATTTCCACATTTTTTAATGGTATATGTCGCAAACTATTTCAACTTGTCAGGTACGTTGTCGAAACGTGCTTTTCTTACTGAAAACACGAGTAAAAGTCTCCAAGTATGAAGGTTGTGCTTTTGTTTTAATGCGCGTGTGTTTGACAGGCACACTTCCAGGCCAAAGGAATGTCAATAATGTTACTAGTAGTGTCACGTCGTGCTTCCCTGTAAGCTTGTGCAGTTTGGGTAGTTAGTACAAAAGGCGTCGTTATTAACGTGATGAATCGCGAACGAGTGGACTAGGGTGCATTTCAAAATGTCCACGTGTGAGCTTCAAGTTTGCTTAAACAAGAAGATGAAGTCCATCAAAAACAATGGTGTTGTTAACGTGAGTGGTTAAAGGAAAGCACGTTTTAAAAGGCCGCCCAGAAAACTGTGAATGTTATTGTTATATTCGATTATTTCGCTTTCGATCCTGCACGGAAATAATAATCCAATACACTAACGGTGGACAGCATTAATTGAAACGTTTCTCGTCTATTCGTACTCTCCACACTTTCACATTGGCCTAAATAGAGAAAAAATGAACACACTGTTTTGTTACGTGACATTTAAAAAAAGGTACTATTAAAGAGAGAAGTGAAAGTAAATAAAGTACTTACACTGTTCTTTCCCATTAGATTACCTTTTTGCAAATCCAAAGCATTCGCTAGTTCCGTTGACAACGTACTCCATCTATATATGACCAGCATACTTTAAACAGGAGCCTGTTCAAAAGAAAATTAGTAAGTTTTTTTTTCTCAAATATCTCGAGAGTGGGTTTAGCACGTTCGGAAGACAACGATTTAATTCGTAGCGCTACATATGCGCACATCACCATCTGCGCATCACGTCATGTTGTAAGGACATTGCAGGTAATACCGAGTATAAAAAAACCCAGAACTATTGCTATCTCTCCATTCTGAACTTCGCCTAAGAGCAGCACGTAAGGACAACGGAGCGAGATAAACACGGTAAATTTATTCACTATAAAATTATTCAGTGAATGTTCATTAATCTCCTTCACTCACATCATAAAATACTTCTCATCGATAGGGAATAGATGATGCTTTTGCACTATCAGCACGCGTTCATAATTGACATGTTGAATCTGATATATTCGCTTAATTTTGTGAGCATGTGCATATGTTGGCGGGGATAGTGATTAATTTGAAATATTTCCCTTTTGTCTGGACGATGTAGATATGTTTACCAAACCTCTCCTTCCTCCTTCCTCTGATATTTTTTGCTTTATATATATATATATGTGTTTTATTGAATCATACAACCAAAATCAAGAAAAATCACAATATTTACAAATAATTGCAACAGATCAGAATAATGTAACCCCCCCCCCCAAAAAAAAAAAAAAAAAGATAGAAAAACCGAGTATACAGAAAAAAAAAAGAGAAAAAATAGGCTGAAAAACTGTGGACAATACAATATTGCACAGTTGCTTAATTCCTCCCTCTGATATTTAGGTATTATACCGATATATTGAGTTGGAAGAAGATGTTGTCAGTTGAATAGTAGCACTCCTACTACAAGATGCAAGATGTGCTCAGCATTTTGCATCACTCTACATGAACTTGTATGTCTAAAAATGCATATTTTATAATTGACCCATGATTGGTAAATATCTTTCCAATATTTGAACAAAATTGATAATTTAAAGCGTCTTGAAAACGTACTTGCCCATTAGAACCATTGTCGACATTGTACATTTCATTTTTTATTCCAATAAGCCATGATACAACTTTATTTCGCCCTATTCATGATTTTTGTATTTTCTTTATCAAATTCAGACTACACAGACTGAGTATGACCACAACTGTACCGACAAGAGAAACCAACAGAAATGGCTGAGCAGATAAACTAATTCCGTAGAAGTACTTGCCAAATGCAGTTTTGGTGCAGGTGACATCACTTTCTGTATACCTTGGTACTAACGACTTTCATCATTGCAAAGAGAGCTAACAAAGGGGAATAAACACGACCTCCCTGTTATCAATGCGAATGTGTTAACATTTTCATAAACTAGAATCGTTGCTTTCGGAAAGTTCCAGTTTTCAATGCAACAAGGTGAATCGGCCCGGATATTATACATGTTTATGTGTTTTAAGTCACTGAGGCGAAATAGCACTATACAATATGATATATATCAGAGTTCTTGCTGTGTATTTCGTTGCCCTAGTCATCCGAGTTGATGCAGCGGCTACAGATATGAATATGTCAGAATCAGGGTCGCAACATTCGACACTGAGTTATTCTTCTCCTGATGCTCGACAGACAACCGATCCTGTCAACCGAAACGTACAAGGAGATTTGGCCGCTACGGATAGACCACCACAGTCGATGTCATTGGAAACGATAATCTACAGCGATGCGAGCGTAGTAGATAACGAAGTGGCGACTAGTCCGACAGAAAGAGTGGGAACCCAAATTTCCTGGATTAGCGACGAAGGATCCGTTTCTTCGAGTGTTTCTACGGGTAGCCCAGAAGGTGGTCTTGAAACAACTAGTGAAGATACACCTACTGTTACCTGGAAGTGGCGGTCGATCCGATGGAGCTGGTTCACTATCCTAAAGCAAGTTTCATCCGTAACGGGCATCATCGGGAATCTCTTGGTCATTCTGGTCGTCTGGCGTCGGCGAGCGGTGAATCGTTCGACCGATACGTTGATTGGAGCGCTGGCTGCAGCGGACTTCGTCACCTCCCTTTGCTTCATCCCCATCCCCGCCGCCTCGGCCGTCCCCAGCACTCTCCTTGGTGAGCTCTACTGCAGGCTGATTCACACCTCTTACGTCTTATGGTGCTCAGTGTTCGCATCCGTCTATACCCTAGCTCTCATCCCGGTAGAACGCCTAATCGCAGTGCTGTACCCGATCCAGTTCAATAGGTTCTTCGGCAGAAAGCATGCCTCTTACGCTGTACTCGTGGTATGGTTCTTTGCTATGATTCACATGCTCTACCCGTTGATCATCTACTCCGTAGATGGCGCTGAACGCGTCTGCATGTCTCGATATCCCAACCCGTCCGCGCAGTACGCTGTTGGCATCCTCATGTTTCTAGTGCAATTCTTCATCCCGGCTGCAGTCATGCTTGCTGCTCAGGCGGTTACTGCATACATCCTCTACCGAAAGTCACGCCAGTTCCTAGAGGAGAGCGCCACCAATGGTCGGTCTAACCACCAGGACAACATGTTGATGGCGAAGAACAATGTCCTCAAAATGCTCTTCGTTGTCGCCATGATCTTCATCATCTGTTGGGGACCTACTAGCATCGTTTATTTTCTCTACAACATTGGCGCCATCGACCGCTCCTATCTTTACGGTGATCTCGACGAGATGTTGAATCTTCTGGCCTTCTTTAACTCCTGTCTGAATCCCATCGTCTACACCATTCGGCACCCACAATTCCGCGAGGCCATTCGAGAGCTGTTCACGGGAGCGAAGACACATGAAGGCCTCCTCTTTAGCTATAGGGACACAAAAGAATAAAACTTTATTTTATTCGATTGGTTGAATCGATCTTACACTCCTTCTGTAAGTATTTGCCCACTACATTGATGTATTTCATATGATCGTATATTCAATGTGCTCGTTCCTTGCCATGAATGTTATGCATTTAAGATTTTTCGTTTACAAACTCTAATTACAAGTTCACATGACTAAATACGATTTAACCCTTTGAGTTTCAGCCATGTTCATGTAATAACAAGGTCGTACGAATGCGTGAAAGCTAAAAGTCCGCACGTGCGTCTATGCGTTTTTGTGTAAATAATGTTTAAAAAAATCAATCGGCCATAGCTCCTCAGAATGGCTAGTGACCCCAGTCTTTTACATTTTCTGAAAGACTGTGAAGTGTAGATGGTATTTCATGCCTCATTTTTTCGATAAGTAGATCGTGACGTCATCATATTGCCATTTGAATCGAAAAAAGGAATTTACATGTATGACGTCATCAGCTTTTTTACCCGTTTTTGCGTATCTCAGTAATCATGTATCAATTTTCTCCCCACATTCAATATGTTGTAGCTGAGACATTGCTCTATGGTTGGAATTGCCTTCATTTTTTATTTTGATCAAGTCATCATGGTGTCAATTTAGATTATAGGCATTAATGTCAAAATCGGACGTATGTACGTGTTATGTCAATGGAAGAATGGAAGAGGCATTTATCTCCAATCACGAAATGACATGACGATCTTCGACGAGCTGTATTTCACTTATGTTTCGTTCTTTTAATCTGAAATTTTAGTATGTTGTAGATGAGTCTCCACTTTTTAATCCGATGTTAGGATCAAAACAAATTTCAGCTTGAATATTGATTTCTAAACCATTCTATACATTACGTGTTAAGCAAATGGGAAGATTTGTGGATGGATTGGTTAAAAGGCGATGTTTGTAAGAACGCGCGACCCTGGTTCGAATCCTGGGGTGGGTAGGGTCATTACGTCATTCCTTTTGCCAAGTGATTTTAGGAACCTTCTTTTGCTTTAACCCTCACTTTGTCATTCTCTTTGAGATTTTCTTTCCCATTTTTTTTTCTCTCACCCCTGTATCTTGAATGACTATTACATGTTGTAAGCACATACATGTGACCATTCAGGCAACTCTCTCAAATTTTAGTATGTTGTAGGTGCGCGGAGTTTTCTTGAGCGTTGCCTCTGATTTCTAATGAATGGCGTCGCTATTTAAAGGTCCATGATCTCATTGTGCATTTATGTCTTTGTGTGAATTTGCATACCGACCACCTTATACTTGTCCACAAGTAGGCTTTGTCTCGTTTATTTTTATTCCATGCCCCCCACTTTTTTGTGGCATCTATATCTCAACAATGCAGGTTTCATGTTTTATCAAATGTTGATCATGTATAGGCATATATGGGAATATATTATATGGGAAACGGTAAATTCCTGGATTTCAAAGTCATGGCATGACATGCTTTATCCCTTCTAAGGTGGGGATATTGAAGTCTACCGTCATAGTATTCTCTTAAATGGTGCAATTCTGAATATGCATCTACAGTTTGTATGGTGAAATACAATGTACCCCTAGCCCCCCCCCCCCCCCTCCCCCGCCATTTCTACTTCCACCCCTTATCCCTAACTATGCCACTGCTCTAAATATTAGGAGGGGTCTGTATGGCACCTGGCTCCTTGGAAATGAGGTAAAACCTACACACTTCAGTGGCGTAGAATTATTAAGGCGGATGTGTATAGTGAATCTCAAGGTGCTCTCAAAATTCTTGTTCTAATGCTCATCTCAATGCTGCAAATCTTTATATTCAGGTTTTATCAACACACAACGGATTTCATGCCAAATATGGGCATGTTAGAGATGTGTGAAAGCATGCCAGAATGTCATTTGAGTCTTGCAAAATGTGAACAAAAACTGCTGTATCAACATTGTGTCAAAGATGTTCACATTACAGAAACATATACCTCCACGATTACAGTGAATGCCATTGCTAAACAGTACAATGCACTCTTGTTACATTTTGAAAATATATATGTGGTTTTATACATGTACTGTTTATGGATTATTTGTCCTTGGTTAATATAGGATTTGGAAGTAGTTTGTGATATTCAGTACTCAACCATTCTCAATGATATAAGAGGGCAAATACTGTTGACCGTGGACTGGGGGAGAGTTGGAACTTTATCGCCCTCTTATGCAGTGCTTAAGAGTGCTTAGATTTGGCGTACTTTATTGAAACAAGAAGGAAGGGGCACCCTGCAGAAAAAGGGGGTTATCAAGTCTCCTTAAGCCCCGATCAGTGCAGGTTTTTTGGAATATTTCGATAACATGAAAGCAGACCATAATGTCGTCAGGAGAGCTCAAACATGTGATACCAATGTGTTCCTTTGACCATGTCTGTACTGCATTCATTAAACAGGTGAAGTGGGTCTGTCTTTAGCGTAAGCCTTTTTCTTTTTATAGAAGAAATGTTATTTGTTTTCTTCTTTTTTTTTTTTTTTTTTTACATATTTTCACTTATTTTGTAAGTGTATATTCAAACTGAATGTGGTGCTGTATAAGATTTTCTTTTAACCGTGTGATGGATGCATGAGTGTTGCAACTCAACATACACATTTTTTTAACAACTTAATGTACGTATACATGTATTACTTTGTGTCTGGAGATGTTTTTAAGAAGAATTGAAGAAAAAATGCATCAATATGTTGACATCCATCATCACAAAGCATCTGTTTATTTAATGTGTGTATATTCAGTTAATGTCAAGTACTTAATGTGTGTGTACACTGGGTTTGCTGGTCTGAGGCATACCCATTTTGAGAAGGACAAGATCCTTTTTAAAATGGCAGTACCTACTCAGTGTCTTTGTGTATATCATTGTTCAAAAGCATTGTTGTTGCATATTGTTATCTGGTAGAGCATAATATTCTAGAATAATTAGTATCACATCTGTAGTATACCCTCGCTAATGTATATCATTTTTATTGCAAAAAAAATCACACATGTATCCAATCTTTTGCATTGTGCTGAAATACAACTATTTGAACTTTTCATATATCTAGCAGGCTTGAAAGTCACACTAGTTAAAGCATTAATTGTGAACTTTGCATGCAGACATTTTTATGAAAAAGTAAGTCAGCAGAGTGCACGCATGGTTATTGCTTATGAGGAGATCTGGATTTGTAAGTCTAAGAGAATTGGGGTATTTATTTGCAAGAAATTCGAAGCCTACCTCTCCCCTTGAACAGAAAATGAAATCATACAGCAAAATCAGGTTTTACACAATGGGCACATATTTTGCTTATATTCATAACAAACGGTGTATTTTTTAATCTGTGTGTAATTCAGTCAGGCATATTTCTTAGACCTTGACCTTTTATGTTTAACACTTTCAAGGGACACAAAATTTATTCATGTTTGATAGTTTAAAACAAACTATATTCTGTATCAATCAGTGTTTTGATGAATCATGTTAAACGTATATAAATATGTGATTAGTCACATTGTTACTCATAAGGAGATATTTGTGAATGGTCTCATGCAAAGATTTCAATAAAATCTGAACTTGAAAGAATAAATGATAATGGTGGTTCCTAGCATTTTTAATTTGATGTCAGAATTAGGCTTACATAGCATGGACATTCTCTATGCACAGTCTGTATACTAAAGCAAATTATGGTAACCAAGAAGTAAGTTCTTCAGTATTAGCAATGTGATGCTTTATATATGGCAAAGTTGTCTCTTCAAATTGATTTCAAGTTAAACATAACCATTATCAAATCAATTTCTTAATGAAATTTATATACTAATATTAATTTCTAAGTGAATTAAACAATTGCTGACTTCCAGGCCCTTCCCCTTTGATCTCTTACTCGAAAATCTACTCCAGACAAATATATAGTTTGTTTACTTCTCCATTCGGGCTGCTGGTGTTTTTTTGTTTTTTTTTGTCTCATTATAAAATACATGGACTTCATATCAGAAATATATTACTATTTAACCCTGATCAATTATTGGTCAGATTTGGACTTGTGTGTATGAGATATTTAATTCAGAGCACAACAAACCCTATTGTGCACCACACATGTGAGGCCACGTGGTATTTCTGCCAGAAGCATCATGTATTATTATTATTTACACTTTGATGTCAGTTCCAGAAGGATGTTGCATATAGGTTTTCAATTATTGTAACTTAAATGTAGTGATAGCTACCAAGAAAACATATCTCAGACATGGCCCTGATCTCTGATATCATCCAAACTTTCTATTCGTAAGCATCTGAAATTATGCATATGCACCTGAACAAAAGCATGAGATTGATCGTCTCGCAAGCGTGACGATCTTGCCACCATTCTGTAAAAAAAAAAGAGACATATTTTCAGTCCTTCATATTTTTTTTTCCAAAACCAAGGACTATGAACTTCACCCCTTCTCCTACGAGGTTTGATGTGACAGGGTTGTGCGTTACTCATCATTTTGTAACTACATGCACCACTTTTGATCATTAGATGATAGTGCTTCTCTTTCCCCGTTTTTTCTTCAATTTTATTTTTGCTTTATGATTTTCTTTTCTTTACATACACGTACTGTAATTGACATTTTTTTCTTTGAATGAATCATAAAAATGAATATTCCCGCAGCAGCATCTACCTGTCGCAGCCCGTGTTAGTTGGTAGATTGGCTGCTCCATCTATCCATTGATTGATTCTATCCACCTTCGCTGTGGTCTGCCCTTCCTTCGCTTGCCTACCCGGTACGGTATGGTGGCCAGCTGTATGTACCGTATAGGGAAAGAGAAAGTAAGAGGAATATGTAGTGGGAGAGAAAGTAAGAGAGATACACTGAAGTCTAAAAGCTTAGGAACACCTGCATTCAGTGTGTTTTTCTATAATTGGTAGGCTTTACTGATATTCAGGCTCATAGCATAGTTCAAGTTTTGTTTTAAAGTGAAGAGTATATAAGAATGTACATTTTATCCTTGATTCAAACAAAGTTATACTCTATTAGATGGCTGCCTACCAGTCACTATGGCATTTTCTCAAAATGCAAACCTTTTTATAACATTCGCGTAATCTAGATATCAAGAGATTTTCACCCTTATACAGGGTTAAATGCGTAACCTCATTCATTTTTCCTTTTTCTAGTTAGAAGTCAAACACAAATAAAATTTAACAATACTTAGTGTTTCACTTGTATGGAAACCTCTTTTTTGTAATTAAAAAACATAAATGACAAGAAAGGGGATTGGAATCTGTACACTGGGGGGGGGGGGGCAATCCATGATTGTCAGGACTTGTGTCTCTTCCCTTTCCTTCAAGTAGCCTTTGCATATTCTTTGAATAGTCTTGACGTGTGCTTTGGGCCATTGTCCTACTGGAAAACGAACCCTCCTCCAATCAGGCGTTTCCCTGAAGGGAAGGCCTTCCGCTGTAGGATTGAATGATATCCTTACTGTTTGAGGATACCCTCTACTCTTTGCAAATAAGAAAGTTTGGATGATATCAGAGATCAGGGCCATGCTGCAGATAGGTTTTCTTGGTAGCTACCATTGATGGTAAGGTAGAATAATTTAAAACTTATATGCAACATGCTCCAGGAAAGTATAGAAAATCAATGGACAAAAAACGGGCAGAAAAATAACGAGAAGAGGAATATGGAATAATGAAAAACTGGACAATGAAAATGATAAGGCTCTGCTTGATTGTTGTCATCAGAGGTAGAAGGAAAACAACAAAGTCAATATTTAAACACCAAAAAAAAAATAAAAGGTTAAGCGATGGTTGCCAGGAGTTCAGGTGTCGTGACTTCGGGCTTCCGCAATTAAGCTCATAACCCTTACCGACTACCATTAGTTCCCTTCTGGTATGGCGACCGGCCCATTCGCGTATCCCTTCCTACCTCCTAAAAACTATAGCCTATAAAAACTATAGACTCTAACTCTTTAGGGGAGGAACAAGGGTGATCCCAATGCCTTTGCCGGGCCATCCGACAATCCTTGAACCTTGGTTTTGCAACCTTGGAGTTAGCGGGTTTCGAACCCGTGCTCGCTAGCACGAGTGTGAGGTAGTCCCGGCGCTTACCCTACCACTAGGCTATAAGACGTCGGTGGTTTTGCTTGGTGATTTTAGCGTATAGACTATTAGTTTCAAATCAACGAGAAAAAAAGCAAAAGAGCATCCATGTCAGGAATCGAACTCACGACCTTCAGGTTATCAGTCTGACGCTCTATCAACTGAGCCAACAGACCGATCGCTTATGTTGATACCTTTTCAAAGAGTATTAAACATATATATTTGCAGATTGTCAACAAGTTTCTATCTATTACTGAGGTAATTTTTTTATATATATATATAAAGAAGTGTGCAATTTATGAAAAAAATCACATGGGGGGGGGGGGGGGATTTGTTGCCAAATGTATCCTGAAAGTGACCCGAGAGCCCTCTAAATCTGATACAATCTTGTAGTAACATGAACTATGATATGACATCTTATATGCTGTGAGATAATTGGCCATTGAAATGTTACTACTTTTCCATGGCGCTCGCTTTTCTCTCCGTCTCTCTCTCCCACCTCCTCTCTCTCCACCTCTCTCTCTCTCCCTCCTCCTCCTCCTCTCTCTCTCTCTCTCTCTCTCTACCCCCCCCCCACACACACATACACACCTCTCTTTCTCTTAAGCCATCTTCGTTGTTCTTTTCTCTTTCGATGCAAGCATTCTTTCATATAGAGTACCGAAGTGGTGTCGTCAAGACAAATTGGCTCTAAACAAACTCACTCCACTGAGAGGTTTACCTGTCCGATATTGTATAATTGGCTAGTGTCCGGCATTCTCAATTACATTCCCCGTTGTAATCACCGCTGATTGTTCTGCCCGTATTGTTTAGAGCCATTTGTCTTGACAATAATGCTCAAATGGCGTCACTCTTCGGTACTCTACATTCAGATAAGCAGACGTGGACGGTTGCTTATTTTCCCCACAAATATTTTTTTATTCTTGAATGCATCAACATTTTCAAATTCATGACATATATCAATACGGTAATGATGAAACTGATCCATGTATAATCATGTAAATGCTCATTGTTTTGATGAAGGAAACACTCAAATATCTATACATGTATTGTAGATGCAGAGAATTGTCCTAGTCAAAACTCAATTCAAACAGTGATACAACACTTTGGCAATTGTCGACAAAAACTCTCGGGAATATAACAAATGTCATGCTGTTTTCTTGCATAATATTTGCTGGCTGAGCCCCCCCCCCCCCCCCCCTCAAAAACACAACTAAAATTAGAGTAAGAAAGTAAAATAATTTATCACAATATAAAATTAAAAATGAGAATGAGGGATATTAGGTGGGATATGTGACAGACATACATTTTATTTCAAAAACTAAAAATTAAAAATACATAGCTGTTCTTTTATAATGCTGTCTTTATTAAACGCTTAGAAATATAACTTAAGTTCTTATTTATTCCATCCTTTAAAAGATAAGTACATTTATACTAGGATTCCTTATGCCATGGTCACAACCGGCTGTCCATGTTTTCCTACGTGGCAAGCTTGCTTGCCAACTTCTACGATCCTTCCCTGCGTCGTCCTTGCGTCCGAGGCAAGGTGTTTCAGCGAAACCCGACGCAGACCACAAGCAGAGAGAAGCATATATGTATATGTGAAGGAACATCTCGGGGGGAAATCAAGAAAAACCGAGCTGTACACTCTAAAATGCAAAGAAGCTAATCCATTTGAATCACCAATTAGATACTTTACACACGCCAACACTGATTCTGATAACATGAATATATAGATATACAATGTACATGATGGATAGCTTATATCGTTGGAGATTCACATGCAATAGAATGTCATTTGTGAGAGAAATAGTTCTTTCAAACATTGCTTTCCTCAATTAAATACAACCACAATTATTCTGCTTCTTATAGAGAATGAATTCCATGTCGTGTTCTTGCATCAATACTGTGCACTTCACATGCTATTACTTGCAACACGGGCGTGTGTGTGACGGGAATTTGTGTCGAAGAATGATCCATGCCGCCGGTCTCTTATACTCATACATCATGGGACGACTTTCCCTTATATGTGAATTATTGAGAATTCACCGTGCTTCACATAATCCTTTAATCCTAATACTCACGGGGGTGCATTATTCCCCCACCCCCGTCAGTTTTCTGTCGCTACTTCCGAACACCTCAATATTTCGAAACGAACATGATTTTTTTTTCTTATCCTTTCCGCACATTTTGATACCAAATTTATGACGCTCGGACCTACCGTGCCGATATCAGATTACGTTTACCAAACACATGTCACTGAAATTTCGCTATTTTTCTGTATGACTGAGCACAACCATATAGACAAAATCAGGCAGGAGATTTCCCATTTTATATAAATGCTTTTCTAATAGGTAGTGTAAATAATTACAACACACACAAACCCACATTCACAAACACACTTACACCCAAATCGCAAATTGCGCTTTACGAAAAACAATGAAATAGGTGAGAAATAATTACAACCTATCCTTTTTTTAGGAATTGATGAGGGATCTTTGAAAGACATTTGTACCAGAAATTTATATTCCTGAGGCTTTATCTAGAGATTTCTTGCATAAATGAGCATACATTATTGAATTTAAAAAATAAAGGCACTTTCGTAAATTTAGCTATACAACTTGTAGAGTACATAATTCTTGACCCTTTTAAAAAGAAAATTGTGGGAATCGAGCGGCCCATGGCCATAATGCTCTCACCCAAACAACATGATTTGAAATACCCCGGTAGTAGGATTAAGAGAGGTGGTGTCATTCTTTGTTCAAAAGTATTCATGCATGCAATCCAACTTTTCCTGAAATAATTAAACGACCATGATTTGTCTTTTGGTAGCTGTCCAAGCTTTCTTGATAGTTAATATGACTGCTTGATATACTATCTCTCTCTCTGGGTGCTTTGTCGTGTGACGTAGGCGATCAGAGTGTCACACAGTTCTCTGTACTGAGCTCTTTGTATCAATTGCATATCATGGGAAACCAGTCAGTCAGGATGCTTATCAACTTAATAATCCTTCTTCCCATGCCCCATACCTCTGGTTCTTTTTCATCAATCCAAACTCTTTCAAGTTAACTTTACACAGTATACGACGTACAAAATCTCAACCTTCAGATTCTTAGCTCACATATCAGTTTCATAATACATATACATGATAATGAAACATTCTTCTTCGTGTGACATAACACATAGCTATGACTTGAGTCATATGTCACAAGTTAGGTAAATACTCGTTCTAGGCATATCTGAATATGATCCGCTATTACGGTAAACATGTCTATACTGACTGTCCATTGGGTGGATACAAAATACCTTTTGTTCCCCTGCATCAATTATAAACTAATGCTCAATACCCCAAAGGAGATGCAGTCCGCTGGTTCAATAATGATGTGCGAGTTTCGGCATGTAAACAATTAAGATTGGCGGTTATTTCTGACCAGTCAATCCTAAAGCTCGCAGCTTAATCAAAAGAGAGATGTGTCGCTGATATTTATATAGCACATGTGTGGAGCTACCCCGGTGTTCCTCTGTGGAAAAGTCCACCCTTCAATGACCTCTCTTTAAGGAGAGATGTAGCATTGATTAGTTGAGCTACCTCTGCGCGTTCTTCAAATCGTTCCAAATCCCATGCGTTAATTCATCTTGACCTTTATTTTAGGAAAGATTTAGAGTTGATTTGTTGCGCTAGCTCAGCGGGCTCTCTCTCTCCCTTACCATTTTGTCAAGTTTCACAAAAGTCCATCCTATAATGGCATGTCTGGAAGGAGAGATTTCTTGTTCATTTGTCAAGCTGGCTGCGCGGATTAATTATCTCCCTCACTCATCCTTCGTGAAGTCGTGCCAAAGTCCATCCTGCAGTCCATAGTGACCACTCCTTTAGGAAGATTCAGCCTAGTGTTCATTTGTTGAGCTCCGCGAGTTCTCGACAATCTCCCTCACTCATTCTACTGTAATTCGGCCTGCTTTGGCGCTTCCTAGAGTAGCATCCCCGCCGACGACGGAATTCTTACGGAGTTCTCACTTTCCTTCATACATTAATGAATCATTAGGAATTATGATTCCCCAAGATGTAAATTACTGCTGAGTTTCTCTAACTGGAACGTGCTGCAGCTCTGCAGTGTCAGCTTGCCCATAAAGCCGTGGATGCTCTCCTTCTACTCGTCACTGTGCTTCGCAAAGTGGGGAGCTCTGCAACACCTGACGTCAAGGTCGCTCTCCAGATGCTTGCGCCACTGCTCGACCAACTCGTCGTTTTCCTTGGCCGTGGCGATCGGGTCATCACGAGAGAAGAGGTTCAGGGCGGGCGCCTTGACCGGGCGGCCATTGAAGATCTCATTCACCTGAAGGACAATGCAGAACAATAGGACCGTTAATAAACTCTGCGTTGTTGCTTTGGAAATTCTTATGGAATTCTCGCTTTCCTTCATACATTAATGAATCGTTATGAATTATGATTCCCCAAGATGTAAATTACTGCTGAGTTTATGCCTTGTAAAATGTTAGAAATATGTGGCTTGTTTGAGACCGAGTCTCCGCGAGACTAGACGGGTCTCCGAGAAGTCATCGTGAATTCGAATGTGTTTGATTTTTTTTCAAGTCTCCTGTAAGTCTCTGTAACTTATCTATACTGTCCTTGCGACATCTTCACCAATGAGAAGGACCTTTGACTCTTACATTACCATTCCTTGAAAACCACATTGGCTTACTACACATCTTCACGCCAATGCTCACGAGAGAGTTCACCCTTCAAGCTCACCTTGACGATGCTATCCATGGTGTACTTGTTGGTCAGCCAATAGTAGGTCTCTGCAACCCTCGTGATGACAAACTGCGTAAAGGAGTTGTTGGCGGCCTGCGAGTAGATACCCTCGTAGCTATCCCTGGAGAGAATACAACTGTACAGGATCTGATCAAGGATGCCGTAACGCACCGACGCATAGGCCACGTTCAATGAGAATGTGTTTAATTGTTAGTGTATAATTACATGATATGCATTGAGTTGGATTTTCTACTGCAAATGAGTATGCATGAGTCAAATGAGAATACCCAATACGAGCACGGGTCAAGTATAAATCATGCAGAAAAAAGTTTACCCGTAAAAGCCTCAGTGGCTTGATAAATTGGGTACACCTGTGTAAAAAGAACATGCAGATAAATAAAATAATTACACCGTGGAGCTATAGCTGCTAACTTATTTTATTCTATGTTGCGCCAGGTAAAAAGTATTTAGAGAGGATAAGTGCTGTTTGTCACATTTTGGGGTTCTTCATAAATAAAATAAATAAAGAATAAAAATCGAAACTGATGTTTATGTAGTTTCAAAATGAAACTTGAATTATAAGGAATGCATGAAATAATCAGATTATAATGAAGCGCAATAACATACACATAGCAATTAGATTGAACAGTGAAATGTTGCCTCAATACAATAATCTTTAAATAGGAATGAGGATGGATAAACAATAAAATATTTTCTGATTGACCCTGTCTACTAGTCATATATATATATATATATCAAAAGTAATGAATTAGATTATGGGTTTACATCAAAATATCTTCGGTACAGATATCAAAACCTGGAAATGGCCGGTTGATAATGTTCAGCGCAGTGTACAGCGTCAATACAACCCGGTTGCCTTGACGACGCGATTGCGATAACGTTGATTTTTGAAGCGCGAGTTCATCAAAAGACCCGCTGTCGAGGTTACACGGTAGGACGTCGATGCCCGAGCTGAGGTGGTTGTAGTTGCGATCCTCGTTGCTCGGCGACGTCGATGAGGGAGACCAGGAAACCGAACAGTCACCGCCCGGTCTGGGTGCAAGGGCACGTGATGGTGAACCCTTGATTACGGCTGAAATATAATTACACCGCATCATAAATATACATTCAACCCAAGTATAACTTGTACGTTTCAACTCTATATCTTGTAGAGCACACGACATCTTAAAAGGACAATAATCACACCATTTGATTTACCAAATAGACTTCGCAAAAAAAAAAAAACCAGCAACCGGATATCTCCTCGATATCTCCAATTAGCATAATAGCCATTTACTAGCATAATGATCTCCAGTGCTAGAATGATTCATACCTCTGCTATGTACAATACTTCCATTTAACCAGCAACCATTACTAATGACCGCTTGTTAACAAAACGCGTAAGTTGCATAAACCATTGATTATCAAAACATATAGCCACGCTAAAGTAGATCTCATATTCATCCCAATATAAATATATGCCGTAAATACACGGTGGTACCAATCAATGAGAAATACCCAACAATATAGGCTTCCTCAAAGTTCGACATGGCTGACATAAAATGGCCGACTTTTGTTACTTGCCAAAAGAGGGCGTTTATGACATTTGACTACTAATTAAACACATTTCAGTTTTTGCTGAAAAATACATACGTTCAGTTTCCAAACTAGAAGAAATCATTCAATTTGAAATGGTAATTGTTTGCGTTTAAAATATTCACTTCAGTTGAAAGCACTGATTTTTAGAAAGCCAAACTTCAATCTGAAAGACTTGCCTATACAGAAATTAAACAGTTGTAGAACCCCCCGCAAACTGGCATGTTTCAGACATACAGTTATTTTGAAGAATTGAAGACCCTGTTGCCTGCCTCCCGGAGGAATTTGTGTCCACACGACGGCCGTCTGCACTTCCCGCTCATGACAGCAGAAACAGTGGTAGCTAGAGTTGGGGCGGATACACTCACTCTCATGCAGCAAGTCCCCAGACTTCCCCGACTCTCTCCCGCACACAGGACTCCTCCCCGTGGGTGACAAAACAGGTATTTCGTCAATCACGACAAAATAGCTTCTCACACCACTCCCTCAAACTCATGTACTCTCGGACCCTCGTTCCATCATACCAAAACCAATCATGTTCTCCCATATGTGCCCACGTCACTTACTATTACATAACACCCTTAGGGCAAAATCAGGCAAACCGAAAAAACGCGGGTAACAATAAATTAGGCACGGCTCCTTGCTGCGAAAAGGATAGACAAAAGAATTAAGAATGCGATGCATCCAGTGCGCCGCAGAGCCTAGGTTACCTGTATTATAAAACATATGGTATAAGGGCTTTTAAAAGATGAGTCGAATTAACTCGGCCATGTGGTGTTTAAAGCTATTACAAAAGAAACACATTACTGAGCAACGTGGCTTCCACTGCCAGTCATTTAACCTTTGTAATTTGGCTTACATTTTATTTTGACACTGTTTACAAGTTGATTTTAAAAGAATTACGAAACTAAGCATTCTGAATGTGGGCTGGTAATGAATTCTAGGTTACTGGACCTAAACAACGGGCTGATTTGGAAAGAGCAGGGAAGTGTTATAGGAAGGAGTAGAAACTCGAGCATAATACATTCAAACATCTGTATGGGTTCTAAAGCGTGCTCATGAATGTCAAAAGCATTCCATAATCATGACAATGCTTTGATGTTCCATGTGCCGAGCCGACATTTAGCTGATGTCAACTTGAAAAGAAATTTCCTTAATTTCCCATTTGTCTGTAGACGTTTTGTTTTTGACAAATTCGTTTGCAAACTATAACGAAGTTAACGGCAGATAATGACAGATCCTAATACTCTGCTTTTGTTTCGAAAAGTATTGAGGAATCATTAAAAATCGGACATATAAGCTATTTGTATTAATTACAAAATTGACCAACTTCTTCACTTTCCGACAACTTATGCATTTGGGAGATTCAACCACCCTAAAAATGTTATATTAAGCTGTGTGTTATCATTAACGGCGTTTGTGTGTGTTTGCGTGAAGCAGGATATTTTACTTGAAAACTTGTTTTGTGTTTATACCTGTTGTGCTCATGGAAGTATTAATATCATTAACAGAACGGGACAAGCGAAATGAGACTGTACATTTCTTTTGTTCTCTCTGAGAAACCGTTGGCACACAATCATGTTCATAATTGTTCAAACACCTGAACAGCACCTGTTGAGAACACCATAACTTTTCAGCGGCTTGGCACATGGGTTCAAAGAAAGAAAGTTGCTTCATATCCTTCCATAACACATCCCTGGTCTGACTAATTTAGAAGGATGCAACGAACCCCATAACGCATTGCAATGAGAGATGTGAGGCACTATGAATGCATTGTACATCATTAACAAGAATTTACGTGGAATAGTGAGTTTCAGATTATTCATGATACCAATGTTACGTGATATTTTCCGCAAACAAAATTTATATGTAAATCCCAACATATATACATATCTACAAGCACTCCAAGATATGTAACCACAGAACATTGCTTAATTCTGATGGTGTTGATGTATAAGGGTCATCATTATAACAAGTTTTTAGGTCTTACCTATATCTGAAAACAACAAATGGAATTTTTACAATGTTTTGAGATAATCTATTGCACAAAAGCTAATTGTGAACATGCATTAAATAAACATTCACTTTATTGATCAAAATGTAAATGCTTTACTCAGAGGCAACTAAAGCAGTGTCGACTGCAAAAAGAACGTAGCGGGCTGGTCGCAGTAAGTATGATATAATTATAATCTTGTCAGTAATTTAAAACATAGGTATCATATTACTACATAAAATAAGGCAAATTCTTACAAGTTTTTATAAGCATGCTTACAATATGCCCATATAGAGAGTGGCCGTAGAATTGTAGTACAAATCGTACACAATCAAGACCAAAACGGCTGCTGACACGAAAAACGGGAAGAAAGTGTTTCCGACCAGAGAGGTGTAAGGAATGGAGTCAGCACGAAGTGTAATTTATTCCTACAGCAGTCGTGTGCATTGATGTCACAATGGAATATTTTACGCGTTTGGCTCTTTGATCGAGGGAGATCCGCCGCCAAACAAGCATGACAAAATGTAGGATGCATTTTGAGGAATATATATTCTGTATGCGCAGAAGATTTCAGAACCACTACATGAACTGAGGTGCATGTGCAGTAGTATTACATGTTATAAAGATACGATTCTGTGAATTTCAGATTATATTGTTGCTTCGTTTTTGTGATAAAATGAGAATACTGTAGAAAACATGCCAGAGAAATGCCTCCATATCACACATTTCCAAATCATATTTCCTTAAAAATATCTTGTAAATCGTTTATTGAGTGTTTCATCTTTCATGGAAACAACCTCAATTTCGTGTGCGGAGGTGTCCGAAAAAGTTACGGACCAAATTCTTTCTATAATTTTTTCAAAGTTTCCCTTCGCTTACCCCAAAACTAATTCACAGTGTGTGTAAAAAGATCAGCAACGAGCTCCCAGCGAAGGCTGAACGGTTGGCATACTTCTCAAAACAGATTTTCTTTTGTTATTCAGAGGAAGGCACTACCTAATTAGAAATACAGCTAGTTGTTTAAAACACCTGAATGTCTTGGATTTTTATGAGGCGGCGGACCTCATAGATCAAAGGAAGTCAATCCGAGCGCAGTCCATCCATGATAGGTCCATGTTCCGACAGAGTCAAAACATGATTGGATTGATGGCGCCTCAAATCGAACTGAAACAAATTCGCTCAAAATACACCTCCCTCTGCAAAAACTGCAGCCGAATTAAGACGTGTACCATTAAAACTGACAAAGGCCTGCAGTTAATAGAAGAACGTCATGAATTCAGAACGATAAATGATGGATGTTGCAGCAAAAATGTGGAGCGCCGAGTCTCCTTTTTGCGTGTACATGTATGTGCAATACGAACGGTAGGCGCAACGCACTGTTCAAAATCTCCTGCGGTAGCACTTAGCGCTTAAAGGTGATACTTATAGGAAATAAAATCAAATAAATATAGTTTATTTTATAATTGAATGAGTTATTAAAGCAATTCATGCAGCTAACATGCCATGGAAGTGTTCAGTTTTGTGTTAAATGAAAGTCAAAGTTCACTAAATTGACTCTCTTCCTGACCTACGAAACCGCCTAAGGGAAAGTGGCGTTGTGTGTACGTCACAGTCGGGATATGCTTCACAATGACCATTGTGTATCACACCTGTTAATCCACTAGCAACTTCCATCACAGTTTCATTAACAATGCATGATGCTTCTGGCGGAAAAGAAGCTGCGGATTGGCATGTGTGATGCACAATAACGCCTCCCTTTTCTTACGTCAGACCTAAAGGCCGTTTCGGATGACAGTAGGGCAAATTTGTCCCCGAGAATACGGTGACTGTTTTCACCCTAATTTCGCTTTTTGGAAAGTGATATATTGTTTGAATGTCATCCGAGCTCATTTTATGGCTTATAATATTTCTGTAGATGAATATCTTAATATTTTTGGATTATCTATGAATATCACCTTTAAACACGCCCAGTCTGTGCAGGTGCACGCATTGTTATGTTTATAAACGGTAGCGTTCCAGCTGGTGCGGTGGACTTGGTGGAAAGGAGAAATCGTTGCCGGTGTGATGGCATATTCCGTTCCTATTATATTTGGTTCTAAGAACCAAATATCCCGGTAGATATCGTTCTGGAACACGATATACCGGTATATTATGTTCCAGTGGTATGGCATATGTCGTTCTCATTGGCAGATATTGTTCCAACTGACCAAGTATCGTTTTCGCGTTAACTTTTGGGCGATCGGAAATAATCGCTAACTTATTTATGGCTTGAGAGAACAAGACACTTTCCCATAGATAAGCACAGGAATCACACACCGCTAGCGAGCAAGTTTCCACACGTTAATATATGATTGAAGTAAGCAACCATTTTAATGCGCTATTACTTTTAACACCACCTCCACATCTTCGAATCACTGACAGCCTTTTAGTATCAATTGTACATAGAGATGCTGTACTAGAGTCGATATAGCCTTTTGACAAGGCACTGTGGGTGTGGGTTGTCCCTTAGTTGTATCAGCAGTTGTATCCACGGAACTATCACGTGCGCCGAAATATGCTGTCATTAAGAGGTATCTCCAGCAACTGCCAGCAGGGCCCAAACAATTCAAAGCCATCAAACGGAATGCCATCAGGCAATGTGCAACAGGGCATCTAGGCAACTAACTATTCTAATTTGCGTATAGCTGCATACAATAAATCATGCATTAGCATGCCAGATGACCTCAATTTTTTTGATATATTTGTATTTTCCCAAATTATTGGTTGCGTGGACCCCTACCCCCGCCAAAACCATCGCGTCTACAAAGCGATGAGAGCAATTAGCAAACATGGTCTAGGGAACTACGCTAATAATACGGAAAGGAACCACATATAACAATGAACCAAATATGCCGTGTAAATCATGGCATATTTGGTTCCTCCTGGAACGATATGTGATAAAGAGAACGATAGCTGCTGGCATATATTGTTCCGAGAACCAGATATAACGCTGGTACGAGATATACCGTCACACCGGCAATGATGGACGCAAAGGATATAGTGATTTAACGCATGACCCAGCGTGCGATCGTGTAAGTGCAGCGCACGCGTGATTTCTTTGGCTTGGTGCCGCCTACGCGCACGAGCCGCGAGGCACCATCTAAAGAAGCCGAGCGTAAACTGCACTTCAATGGTCGAAAAACATGGCAAGTGCATTTATTTGTTTTTAGTAGACACGAGTCTACTAACGTACATCTACTTGTAGGTCTAATAACTAGTCACAAAAACCCGATCGGAGAACAAAATTTTGTACTCCCGTATGGCTTCGCGACGCGAGATAATCACGAGCGTACAATGTCAATTATTTTGCGCACCGTCTGGCTAAAAAAGTTGAATGACACGTGACGCGTTTTGACCAATTACCATGCTTAAAATAATATAGCTATTTCGTAATGTGTTTTATTTTGATATGTTCAATTTACCCCGTTTCTCGTCATCATTCGAGAAAACCTTGTCCCTCTTTGTTAGAAAACATTTAGGCTATAAATGTCCCGTGCGTTGCACTTTACAATCCCTTTCTTCTTCGCAAGCTTTTGTTATATGAGACGATAGGTTTTTACACAAAATGTCATACTTGACAAGATTTCAGAATCAAAACAACAGACATCATGCCACAGTTTGTTTGTTTTGATCCGTACTGAAATGATACAACTGGTATGTAAACAAATCAGAACATTTAAGTGTATTATATGTACATGTATTTTCATCTCCACAGATGATCTCACATGTGTCATCCATCAATAGTTATTGTTCGCCAATCTACGGGAAAATTGTATTAATTATGATAATCAAATGGCAATGAAAAGTGCCTAAAGCGTCACATCGATCGAGGTACATCTTGACGGCACGTAGAGCGAGACCTAATTTTGTCATGACGACAAATTAATTTAAATTGACTCTGCGTTCAGGCGTGGCATTTTGCTGTGTTTTACAACGTTAACACGGACGAGGAATCTGCGGTTCGTGCGCAAAAATCAAGAAGCACCAAAGGAACAGCGGCCCGACCACTGTCGCGCTATCGCGTTGTTTACCAACACACGTTCTCACTTTGGGTATTTCTGTAATCATTGTAAATTGCTTCCCTTAACCCTTCCAGATAAAATGCTGTTCAATGGAATGTGTGTGCTCCATTGGGCATGTACACCAGGCAAACGCAGATTATCATGGTCGAAAAGGCTTGATGATAACAGGACCTACGTGTGGTCACAAAAAATGCATACCATTAACCCCGTTCATATACACCGCCTATCCGCGAAAAAGGCGCAACATTTGCGGCAATTTTGCCGATGCATTACCGATAGCTGCGTATATGAACGGGAATCGCTCAAATAATGCGGTATTTGCTTCCTCCTTTTTTGCGCTTATTTTGCGGCTTTTTCGCGGATCGAGACCTATTGCGGTAAGCGAATCTTATAAACTGCGTCCGCAAAATAGGCGTAAATGTTGCGCCTTTAGCATCGCGCTCTGGCCTGTTGGTCGCTAATCCTACCGCTCGTATGGCTGAGCGGAGCATGTCACCATTGGTTTGGAGAGAGTCCAGCTGTCCAAAACACCGCAACATTACGGCTTTTGGGGGTGTATATGAACGGTACTTTTGCGGCTCGCTGGAAACTTGCTTACCGATGTGCATCGGTAATAATAGCGGTATATGGTATATGAACGGGGCTATTGATTAATTCAGAAACGCGTTTATTTTTCCATCTTCTTTTTTACATAAATTATGTTTTCCTCTATTGCTATATATTTCATCATTTTTTTTTCTCAAAAGCATTTACATAGGCATATCTAAGTGCATAACATATGTGTAATATTCATCTTTTCATATTTTTGTATTGCGCGTGCATAGTTTGGCGTCTAGAAAAGTAGTTAATACGTCTTTAGCGAGAATATAATAAAATATTCACAAGATATCAAAATAATGTTATTTACTGAAATTTCCCAGCACTTGCACCAAAAATTCAGTTTTTGCCTATTCAATATGTATAGCTGAATTCGGGCTGCGACCTATGAGCTATTCACAATGTCACAGCCTTTATGTGAGTATCTGAGGCGCTAAGAAATTCAGTCAGTGGTAATTGTTTGTATCTTTGATGTTCACATAACATTTCCCACTCAAAATGTCGGGGATACTTCTTTAGGCCCATTTAGCAGCTACAAGCTCCCAGTCCGTACCAGACAACCCCCCCCCCCCCATCACTCTCTCTCTCTCTTTCTCTCTCAAATTCTCTCTTTTTCTCCCCCCCCCCCTCTCTCTCTCTCTTTCTCCCCCTCTCCCGCTCTCTCTTTTCTCTCTACCCCCTCTCTCTCTTTCTCTCTTTCTTCGATTTTTTCGTCTCCCTCCGTCTCACTCTTTTACTATCTCCCAATCACAACCCCCAAAAGCCTAAGATTTTAGACACAAGTTATTTAATTTAAGCAATCCTCGGGCACAGGTTTTTTTTTTTTTATTTCTTTCTCGATGTTATACCGTTTTGTTCTATGTGTTCCTGGAAACTGAACAAACAGTCAAAACGCACGAACGAAAACAATCGTATTGTTGAAAATTACGACAGGTAGAAAACAAAAGGATTCGTTTTCGTCATCACATAATTTGAGTAGATTAACACGAAATGAATGACAGATATCCTCGTAACCTTTTCTGTTTCATCAATTGAACCCATAGACAGGTTGAAAAGTTAAAGCATTTCAATGCACTCTTAGGCAAGGTAACCGATAACACCTCAACGTTGGCGTTAACGAATATTTTTAAAGATGTTTCGCTAAGCGAAAGTTTAATGTATGTGGTTTATTCCCAGTCATTATTTCTCTTTTTCCTGTTCATTTGTGCATTTGATGACACCATACATTTAAAGACACCATACTTTCTATGCAAATTACAGATGCAAATTTAGTTGTAAAACGTGCAGAAAAGGCACACGCAATATAAGTTCAGACCGAGTCAGACGCAGGTTTGCCGTAGAGAAGATTCAGCGGAATCTTCCCGATTCAGAGGCCACTTTGTGTGTCAAAATGAGTAGTTCCGGCCAAAGAAGTGAGTAGCATGATTTAAGCTAAAAAAAAAATATAGGATTTAATGTATTAATTTGTGTATTACAGAGGTGTAAAAAATGAACTGCATATCAATCTTTATTCTATCATGTCTATATACACGTGCAGTTAAACGCACGCAGGGGCGTGTCTTGTGTCAGACATTTTGGAATTTGTGTACAGTACTTTGTCAAATGAAAAAGGGCAGTTCAATGGTTACTCATAAACAATTAAGTTGATACTATTTTAATTTACAGCTGAACTAAATGTCATATTGCATTGATATAAGCCCAAGATTGGGATTTGTTGGTCAGGGAATGAAATACAAGTAAATGCCATGATGGTGTGTATAAATATGTATGAGCACACAACCTGACACAGGCATGATGCAATAAATTATGAGCATTAAATAAATAATGCAGGTCCTTTTACACTGCACTATAAAGACAATGCAGTTTAGAGGGGGGTTCATGTGTAATTATTTCCTCTATAAAGGGAATTTTGGGTTTATTAGAGAGCTCGGTGAGCTTGGTTTACATTACTTGCATACAGTAGACAAGTGATGATGAGGCTTTTTCTGGAATTTATAAAGCTTTATTATATCTAGTTTATGCACATGACTAGGATGTTGCAAATTATAATAAGTGCTTTAGTGAAGTGCATACAATATTGAAGGTTTATGCATGTGAAGTTGTAATGATGATTTGGTATAAATCGCTTCAGATTAAACTGAGTAGTTCAGTGTTACAAGCAGAAATAAAATGTATTCTGCAGTAATCAGAAAGATTACATAAGTTGAACAGTTTAGAAGTGTCAGTTTAAATGCCATGCAGTGTACAGCCTGTAGGTGGTATTAATTTTGTTCTAAATACAGTAACAACCATGCTTCTTGTGTAGGCATCATCTGTATTCAGAAAGAAGCATAAGTGTTTTATTGGTGCAAGAAAACCAATTAAATCATTTGTGATCAAGATTAGACTGTTGAAGTGGATTTAAGATAGAAATCTGTCTTGAGTTATTCTTGATAAGTGAGGGTTGATTTGATGAAGGAAAAGAATTGGTTTACCTGTGTTACAATGTTATTGAAAAGCAAACCGCACACAAAGAGTTAAGTGCAATATAAATTTATTTGTAGTTTGTACATGTAACTTATCATACGTTACATTCTTTTATTTTTATACAGATTGAATTGTCTACTTGTCTACTTGACTACTGATCGTCAGTGTCTTCATGTCAACTTTGACCTGAGATTAAATGAGATACAATCCAATTTCAAGCGGGAACTAGTGTGCCTTCTTTGAACCATCCATAAGACAATATGTGAAAACACGTTATTAGTGATAATAACAGGCGATAACAATCTATACATCGTTTTGCTCTCAACTTTGCAAAATCGTTAATTTAGAGCACCATGACCCCCCCCCCCCCTCCTAGTTTGTTATCTCTTTGTTACGTATTCTAGGATGACCTATTTATAGGAACCCAGCGCGATCATCCATGTACACACGACCTTAAAGGGGAAATCAACCCTGATATTGAAAAAAAGCAAACACATGAAAGTAACATATATGGGAAGATTTGACGAAAATCCTCAAAGGATAATAAAGTTATAATTTATTTAAATTTTCATGTTGTGACGTCACGCGCAAGTTGCTGTCACATGTGTTGTATATTGTACCTGTTCATTTGATATATCATGAGACACATGTTTTTACACATAATACCTCTATAAAGAAGGATCTATTCCTTCATCAAAAACTGAAAATGAACAATTTATAGAATCATACAACGCGCAACACATTGGAGAGCAACTCGAGATTTACGTCACAAAATCAAGAATGTAAAACTTTCTTATCCTTTGACGGATATTCATCAAACCTTCACCAACAAATTCTCTGCTGTAATCAAATCCGATAGAACTTCAGGGTAGCCCTCCCCTTTAGGTTTGCTGGTACGAGTCCCTTCAAGTCAGTCAGTGAATGAATGGGCATCAATGGGTCTGAAGAGCGGAGACTAGCTTGTATGTATATGTCTGCCTACCCAAATCTGTCTATCTTGAAAACTGACAAAAGTATCACGTACGATGGAATCAATTCCGCTTTTAAATGTAATTAATGTGGGAGCACACATGGACTATTTCAAGACAGGCATTTGTACGTGGCCTGGCAAACATGTTGGGAACATGTTTTTTTTTTTTTTTTTTTTTTTTTTGGGGGGGGGGCAATTTTCGAATCTGCGAGGCACGATTGCAGGATGATAAGTGATACGGTGTACCCGTAACAGACATAATCAAACATGGTAGCCCTAATCATACATGTCATTTATGTATAAAAACAATACCATCAAGCAATCACAATCGATCAATGCAATGATTAGTGCATCATTACAATAATTCAAGAAAGTATCTTAGTTTCAGTAAGATGAGGCACATGAAAGAAACATATAAGTGAAGGGTTCAATAAAATCGGTCAAAGGAAAAGAAAGTTATTTGATTTTAAAGTTTTGACTTTGTGACGTCACGTGCGAGGTGTTCTCCCTTGTGTACAATTTTTCTCAAAAGGATATTGACCATTTCACCTGTGCGTTTGATGTAATCATTAGACACATGTTTTTACATACACATTGCGATGAAAAGAACGTATTCCTTCATCAAAGAACATACCTAAGGAAATTTATGGAAAAAAAAAGTAGTACATATGAGAGAGCATCTCGCACGTGACGTGACAAAATGAAATAAATCATAATCAAATAACTTTCTTTTCCTTTGACCGATTTTCGTCAAACATTCACTTATATGTTCATTTTATGTGTCTCCTTTTATTGAAACCAAATAGTTTCAGGGTGAACTATCCCTTTAAGTTACAATAAAGTACGATTTCCATGTTGTAGAGCGCCTTGTCCATCCATACCCTGGCCTCGACATCCGGTCAGTGGTTAGTGTCGTGTCCATCTCTGTTCGGCGCCTTTCTCCTCTCGTGAAGCATCCCCACCGCCAGGAGAGCGGCGCCAGATAGGTCCACCACGCCCAGCACGAGGAAGGCAACGTCCAGAGTGCCCGTCTGGTCAGATATATACCCTGCAGCCAGGGGGATAACATGAACATGCTCAGAGGAATCTAGACGGGAATAACCGTCTCATTTGGGGCATTCTATATAGAAATTATTAGAGGGGGGGGGGGGGGGGGTTACAGGAACAAATTGGGTCATCTCATTTAGCACAAGAACATGTCACCGATCATCTGAAACAGGGCCCTCGGGGGTTGTTTCACCAAGTTCTTCGTAAGCTACGAACGTATTTACAAATGGCGGGTAACCCGTTCTACAGCTTTGAACCAACCAGCATATCTGTGCGGCATACCGTGGAGCCGGCAAACAACAATGCTGTTATCAGGATTGTCGTGAGTAATACTAACGACTCCACTCACTGAGGCAATATAATTTGCAGATACCTACATAGATATCACAATGAACATCCGTATCCTTAGCATTATCATTTTGATTTAGCAAATGTATAAACCTTTATGTAATTTCATGCATGGTAACTGGGAGCCTATA
The DNA here is from genome assembly GCA_963669155.1 of Arbacia lixula. Classification (NCBI taxonomy): domain Eukaryota; kingdom Metazoa; phylum Echinodermata; class Echinoidea; order Arbacioida; family Arbaciidae; genus Arbacia; species Arbacia lixula. The sequence goes on from OZ022588.1 coordinate 22,280,637, forward strand.
ACCCTACAAGCTTCGTTTTTTTATAGGCTCCTCCCACACTGTTACATGTTATCAATTTTCTGTTATTGAAGTGTGAAAGCAGTCATTTAAATTTGTTTTCTATTCTATTAACCTAGTTCCTCTTGATTTATTTACCTGGATATGCATGTGAACGTATCATTTTATGTACTTGTATGTTCTGTGCTTATATATGTGGAAAAAATAAAAATAAATTCAAATCAGAGTTGCTATCACACTGATTCATGACAATCATTTCCATCCTACCCACGCAGCTATAGAAGAGGAAGAGTACTATCAATAAGTCGTGTCATCATGCAATTGTGTTTCAACATTAATTACACAGAATGGGGCATAAATCAGCCTGAACTGTTTATCCCCTGTCCTCCATTAAATCATACAAATGGAACAAATACCAAGTCACACATGCGAATAATTTTACAAATATTTCCAAGAATGTGAATAATATACAAATATACCAAGCCACATACTAAGAATGTTGCTATATGATTGGTCAAGAGTTGATCACGTGATGAGGCGTAGTTTTTCCTATCAGATCACCTGAGAATAAAAGCTCGTTACACTCTAGGTGATAGTACTTTTTGGTTTCGCTGATCTCTTCACTCCTCACAGTCCTAATTCGTGATTAATATTTTGAGTACGCGCGAAATAAAAGTGCGTTACACTCGGACTATCACTTGACATCTAACGCGTCCTAACGCGCGTCCTAATGCGCGTCCTAATACGCGTCCTAATACGCGTCCTAATGCGCGTCCTAATGCGCGTCCTAACGCGTGTTCCCCATGGTAGAGGCTCGGGGTTATGGAGATAGGTAAGCATTACCTTTTTACGTCAAATTGTCATTTTTGGTATAGATAGTTGGTTTCAGATGTGGAATATAAAGCAAATAATCAACTTTTGGTTTCAAGCAATGAGACGAGCTATCACTTCCTCGGCGATCTGAATGTATACGCTATCTTTCCTCAGCTGCGCTTCGGAAAGATAGCTACATCCAAATCGCCTCGGAAGTGATAGTTCGTCCCATCACCCTCACCAACGCTGATTATTTGCTTATTATCTGTCTGAGGAGGGAGTGGCATAGAACTATTTTTTTCTGAGGGGCGAAGCCCCCGAGGAAAATATAGTAACTTATGCCAGTCCCTCCGAAGATGGATAATTTTCACTATACTTTCGAACTCAATGCTTGGTATATTTGTTTTATATCCCTTTTGTAAAACAATAACAGAAGAAAAATACTAATAAATACTATTTAGAAAATAGTAAAACTTTCGGTAACACCATGTGATTGTATGTCGCCTTTTTTATTTTCTCTGTCTCGAGAAGGAAGAAAATAGTAAATAGAGCACGCGCAGTCCTCCCCAGGAAAAAATAGTGAAAACTATCCGGAGCTCTTCAGGCATCAATTGATCAATCACGTTCCTAGAATACTCATGAATATTCATAGAAGGGATATAAACCATGATATTATATCAACCTACTCATCAAAATAGATAATAAATAAAAACGATGGTTATCAGCAAATATGAAAAGAACATTGATTCTTTAAAATGTACTGAATCACTAAACAGATAGAATGGCAAGTAATATATAGTGAAGCATAGAATAAAGAGAGAGAGAGAGAGAGAGGGAGAGAGAGAGAGAGAGGCGTAGAAAGATATGAAGGGAATAACAGAAGGATGGAGTGGGATGGGGTGGGCTCAGAAATAGAACTGGGTGCATTTTAGAAGCTACAAATGCGTTCTAAAAGCGATATCTCATCCTTCACAACTTCACAACTACTTCTCTTCCGGACCCAAGCTTGGCTAATATGCGCATGATCATTTCTACCTGTAGCCTACATATAACTCGAAGCTCATGATTTCTGCATCTCTGTTCATCGTGAGAAAACAATGCAGCATAGACACAGAGATCGAAGAAAAATGGGAACTAGAACAATAATAACAAGTGATCTAATAACATGAGAAAGACCATAGAGTAGAGGGAAACAAGGATGAGAAGAATAGGATAGAGGAGAAGAAGAAAAACACGTTTTATTGATGATAATAATAATAATAATGATAATACTACTACTACTACTACTACTACTACTACTACTACTAATAATAATAATAAACATATTAAGACAAGATTAATAACCATACCTGTAATCCAGCTGCCAATGAACTCGCCAAGACCCTGAGCAACAAGCGCCAACGCAACGGCAAACGATCTGTTTGATTCCGCAACGACGTCGGCAGCTATCGGCATTTTCAGAACGACTTTGGCACCAATTCCGACTCCGTTGAACACCGCAAACAGCGCCAGCACTGCGTAATTCCTAACTAAAATGTTCAGGCAGAGCGGGATGCCGTTGATGAGGGCAAACTCAATGAAGAGATTTCTCGACGAAAAGGCGCGACCGTTGAGTTTGGTGAGGAAGCCAACGACGAGGCGGCCGACGATGCCTCCGAACCCGGCGACGACCGACAGCGTCGTCGAGACACGGTCGCTGTAGCCTTTCGCCATTATGTTCGGGATGAAGAAAACCATCCAGCTGCTGAACACGAGTCCGTTCAGAAACGAGGCGGCAATACTATACGACAACGCTGGGTGCGTCACCAAGATGTTGGAGCGTAGTCTTCGGGCTATACATCCACTGAATTGTTCTTTGGGACATGTTCGCAGCCAATTTGATAGATTTCTGCAACACCTTCCGGCCTTATCATCCTTCACTCCTTCATTCTCGTCCTCCATCTTCCCATCCTCCATCTTCCCATCGTATCTCATAGCGTTCTGATGTGACTTCTGTAAGACGACCAGAGGAGTGCCTTCACCGCGTGATTCATGATCAACAGGACTCGATTCTGAACGTCGCAGCCTTACCTTCGTCGGCCTCAACAGCGCCCCCATCACGACCGTCTCCAGCCCGAGTCCCCCGAGGATCAAGACGGCCCCTCGCCACCCGTATGTCGTCACGAGTGTCTGAGTGACACTTGGAAGCACCATCATGCCCATGCCACTACCCATCATGCACAGGCTGAGAGACAGAGGGTAGTCATCGCCGAACTCCTCCATCAACCACGTGTAAGCGGGCAGGATGACGAGCCCGTAGCCGCTCCCTGGATATAAGCACACGGTGCGAAAGAAGGGATCAAATACGTGGCAAGCTCGCTATCTATTAGCACAGCTATGTATAACGTGTAACTTACCAAACTGAGGGATCGCTATTCATAATAGCAAATCAGGATTGGTATTCAGAAAGCATGAGGACACGTTAAAGGGCCCCTGTCATCAAAATGTATGTTGACTTCTTTAGATGCAACTTAATATGTATATAACAAAACCACTAACTGTTCAATGGAAATATGTGTCGTATATTTTAAAATACTTTTTCTGTATTTTTTCGCAGCACCGATAAGCCCCGCCTCCAAAATATCCTCCAACTCAAGAATCCCCCTGTGACATCATCAAAGGTAGAAATTAGGAGGATAATAGACATAATTTACGCACAAACTAAACATTGCAATGACTACCTGCAAGTGTTTGTAATAGTATCACATAGCTAGCATATTTCTGACATAATGAAACGATCATTCCCACATGAAAGGTTGTTAGATCAGGGATGTGTTAGGAAGGAGGGACAACTCAACCATAATATATTCAAACATCTGTATGGATACTAAAGCGTGCTAATGAATGTCAAAAGCATTCCACAATCACTGCAATGCTTTGAAGTCCCATGCGCGGCACCGTCATTTTGCTATCGTCAACTTGGAAAGCAGTATCTTTAATTGCCTGTTTTGTTTCTCGAAGCTGTGTTTCTTATCACATTTTTTTGCAATTTTCAAGAAAGTTAAGGGGCAACACCTCTAAAGATCCTGTATTCGTTTTTCTTCTAAATAATTGTTGAATGATGCACAAACGGAGATATAAGATAATATTCTTACTTACATAATTAACAAATTTCTTCACTTTCCGGAGATTTCCGGAAATGTCGGATTCAATCATTATCAAAATCATATATTAAGCTGCTTACTTTCATTAACAGAGTTTGCGTGAATTTGCGTGCAAATGAGATATTTTACTTTAAAAAACTGTTAATTTTTGTTCGCTGATATCTCTTTTCCTCACAAAAGTATTGATGCAATCCAACAGAAGTGGACAAGCGAAATAAGACTCTACATTTCTTTTGTTCTCTCTGAGAAACCGTTGCTAGGCAATCGTGTTCGTTATTGTTAAAACACGTGAAAAGCACATGCTGAGACCACGCAATTTTTCGGCGGTGCCACGCATGGGCTCAAAGAAAGAATGTTGTTTCATATCCTTTCCTAACACATCCCTGGTTAGATGGTATTGTGTGAAGACATGTGATGCTCTTGTGGGCAGGTAGAGAAAGTCATTGCAATGTTTAATTTGTGCATAATTTCTGCTTATTATCCTGCTAATTTCTACCTTTGATGATGTCACAGGGGGAATCTTGAGTTAGATGATATTTTGGAGGCGGGGCTTATCAGTGCTGAGAAAAAATAAAGAAAAATTATTTTAAAATATTGGACCCATATTTCCATTGAACAGTTAGTGGTTTTGTTATGTACATATTTTGTTGCATCCACATAAGTCGAAATACATTTTGATGACAGGGAATCTTTAAGTTACACGTTATGAATAGCGGTTAGAGTGAGCAGACCACTCAAATATGCCTGCACCGAGCTACATAAAGGTTTTCGGTACATTATGATTTAGGTCTAACTCAATTTAAAACAATAAAATTAAATGAATCTGACTATTTCCTGCAATGAAAGGACAAAGGAAATACATTGTTACCAAGGAAATAGGGAGAACACCATAATGTAAAACGTACAATTTTGATAGCCCAAACAATCCACCAGCTACCGGAATGCAGACATGTATTTCAGCAAAAAAATTTACAACTCGACTTCTAAACTTATGACAGTACAGCAGGATTTCCAATAGGGGAAAGGAAAAGAAAATGTATAAATACTAATGTAGCTTCTCCACAATCCACAACCTAAGTAAGTAAGTATTTTTCGCATTACTTTTCACTGCCATCATTTTTCATCACTATTTGATTATTTGAATACAAGTTTATTTTTTATGGAAAATATAACGAGACATACTTGTGGACAAGTATAAGGTGGTCTGTACTGCAGATTCGCGCACAGACATGGGATGGTAATGCACGGTGACACCATGGACCTTCCTTGGTGACACCATCTATTCATAAGAAATCAAAGGCAACGCTCACGAAAGGTCATAGCGCACTTACAACATACTAACATTGCAAAGATTTGCCTAAATGATCAAATGTATGTGTTAGCAACATGATAAAGGGGAGAGAGGAAAAAATGGGAAAGAAAATCTCAGAGAATGACAAAGTGAGGGATTGAACAGAAAAAGCTCGCAAAACTCATATTGCAAAAGGAATGAAAAATCTACCCTACTCACACCTCGCGTTCTTAAAACAGCGCCTTTCCCATTGAGCCACAAATCTTCCTATTCATTTAACACGTAAAGCAGAAAAGGGGCTATAATGATGTAGAAATCAATGTTTAAGCTGAAATTTCGCCATGATCCCGACGTCTGATTAGAAAATGAAGAACACGTTACAGAAAGCTAATAGACTCAGCTACAAAAATTTAAATTTTTGCACAGAGTTTGGCAAGCAAGCAGACAATAAAATGATATGCGCCATATTGTAACCTATTGAAACTGAGTTGGCCAAGCTGCCTCTGGGAATAACGGTGTAGAGAACGAACGGGAGAGTGCAAGAGAATATCAAAGAGATTGAAGGAGAGACAGAGAGAGAAAGAGAGAGAGAGATTGAAGGAGAGACAGAGACAGAGAGAGACATACAGACAGACAAATAGGGTGGGGGAGGGGGTGATTGCTACTGCGGCATATTGTCATTTATAAATATTTGATTATTTCCACCATATGAGAAGGCTGGAATAATTACAGATCAGTTACACAAATGTGCTTTAAGATGTCTTATTTGAAACACAACTTCCTCTTTTCAATGTACACAATAAACCACACTAGATATCTGTACGGACTGGTCGGTTGATGTGTGTTAGCTCAATCCCGAAGAATGTATCTCCGGTTACAGAATTTAATTCACGCCACACTGCTTATCCATTGAATGATATGCAAATAGAGGTGATATGAGACAATAGGCGTGTCAGGGAGCCCAGGGGTTGTATATACATAATAGATATTGCTCGGAAGCATATCGACCCCCCCCCCCCCCCCCACATGTAGCACTGCTTGCAGATATCAAACATAAATTATCATAAACATGTTTGCAAACAGAAAATATAATTGGATATCAATTGTTACAAAATATTTGTATGTAGCTGCAAAATAAATGATTAGTGAGCAAGAAGGGAAAGGGAATAAAGTCACGGTAAAGACATGTGGGTCTCTATTCATTTCAGTATACAAGCAATCGGTCGACATATTTTGAGTATCAGTTCTAACATAAAGGTACTTTTCTTATGCACTATTTTAAAACATTGCATTGGTCATCTACATCTGTACGTTTTTCGACATTACTCCACATGGTTGTCAACTAATTAAACACTATTTACAGGCCTATCATTGAGGATCAATGTAAAACTTTGCTGCTGGGCAAGTAAAGTTTGCATATAGTCAAAGACTATATTCAATTACCCCATGAGATACTTTAACAAATGTACGTCTACAAAGCTGCTCTTGCACATCGCATAGTTAGACATAATGTAAATTGCACGACTACTGACTATATAATTGTTACATATTGTTTCTACCTGAGGGTAAACACGTCACCCTTCTCTCTTTTTTCCTTCATATGATTTTGTTTTTCTTTTTACTATTCATTAAAATATCACTGATAATTTTTCACATAAATAATTTCGCATTTCTCATTGTTCATTGTTCTCATAGTTATGGTCCGTTCTCATGCTAACTATGGTAACGATATTTTAAATGTTTATTCATATTCATGTTGTATGTGAAAAAATAAAACTCAAAATATCAAATATGAAATGAGAATTTGCCAAATACTTTAAAAATGCCAGTAAATATAACTCCTGTGGCTGGGATTTCCATTTCCTTTTTTTTTTCTTTCTTTTTATATATTCATTCTTACATATGAGACCAGAATGTACCATCTATTCACAGCTGTCTATTCACTGCAATTAATGTAACAATTAATCCTTCATGATGTGTATCATATGGTTGATTTTCCTGAGGTTTTATAGATGGATCCTAGATTATGATTAAGGTAATAAATAAAGTAATCAACGAGATGATCATTCATTTGAAGCTAATCAATGACAATTACGGGAGCAATGATCCATCTTCTCTATTACCGTATATCAATGATATATCGTTTACATAGACTTTCCACAGAATGAATTTAAGTATCAATTACTGCTGTTTTATGGCCCACTTGGTTTATTGACAGTCGGTTACTACTTTTCCTGTACGTAAACACTTTAAGGCAAAGGGATATTTGTGAAAAGGACAGGTGTATTTACCGGCAATGTCTAAATTTGACACTTTAGATACATTATTCAAGTAAATAAAATGATATTTACTGTCATGAATGTGATAGAGGCAAGCGTTATAGTATAAAGCGGTTAATGCGTTCATATAAACCGTATACTATATTATTAAACCAGGGGCAAGCCTTGAGTAGCGTATGCTACTGCTAGCCTTATATTAATAATATACATAGTAATATAAGTAATATACATAGTGCGATCGATGTGGTTATTTGCAAATTTGATTGTTGGTGAAAACAATTCCATATTATGCATTCATTCAATTTATATCTGTACATGAAGCATGAAGGAAACATTAATAATCCTTCGTGTTTACTAGATCCATATAACCGAAACAAACATGTTTGTATGTTTTCTTTTTACTGAATACTAAGGCAGGGAAAATTGCAATGTGATGAATTTATCACATCGCAATTACCCAAAGGTGAAATAAAGTTTACACATCTTAGATTTGTGATAAAAACGTGTCAGACTTAGGAAAGAAATCGTGTTTCTTTTTTTAATTTACCTGAAAACAAAGACAAAGATCGCCAATCGAAATAACACTATGGGCCCACTCTTGAAAACATATAATGTGTGAGACTGTTAAAGCAATTTGGAAAATAGTGTACGGAATATGACATTCAATTCATTAAAGGGAGAAATAGATGTAAATCAAAAGGTTTTGATTTCGGCTAGAGTATTGCGAGAGACATGATAAAACATGATACTAATTTAAGCACACTACACTACATCGTGTGTTATGTAACTTGATGTGATTCTTACGTCATCAATAGCCTATAGTTAGTTACAACATGGCTTCTTTTGAATGTACGGACTATTAACTGAACGAAATACTTGATATACTTCTTTTTCTTTGCTTATTGTGATGATGAATATCATTTTAGTTTGTAAGTCATATATGACTTAACTTTGGTTACCCTTGTGAGAGAAAGACAAGAGCGAGACTTAGCCAAAGGGTGCCAATCGGAATGATGCCCAATACCTGATATCAAGAGGCAGATGGCTAGTTGTGGTTCCGTTGTTACCATACAGCATGCGATCAGGAGAGTCGCATTCGTGAGTCCACCAACTATTACCAAGAACCGAGGGGACACCCAACGAAGGAGACGATCTGTGACGATACCTGAAAAGAGAAGACGATCTGTTATGTTACCCGGAAGAAAGATGACGATCTGTAACGATAACTGAAGGAGAGAAGACGATCTGCGACGATACCTGAAAAGAGAAGATGATCTGTTATGTTACCCGGAAGAAAGGTGACGATCTGTAACGATACCTAAAAGAAAGAAAGAAGACGATCAGGTATAATACCTTAAAGACAGAGAGAGGGCAAGTGAGAGAGATGAGGTGGATGATGTTGGGGGGGGGGGGGGGGAGGGTAGCGTATTATAGAGGTTTCAGGTCCTCCCGCGATGTCTAGAGTGAATCTCTAATTCCCACAAAGGTTGAACGTAATGAAATGATAGCTTGTCATCCTTATCAACGAATAGATATTAATAAAGATTTATTTAAGAAAAAGAGAAACAGAATATCATGACATTGCTCTGAAAGCACATCAAGGACCATCTGATGAACATTTGACAAATAATTGCAATTATATGTTTAACACTCTTTAAGGCGGCAATTTTCTTTTTGGGTCATTATTACACCAGCAGACAATAAAGTTAACGACTGTACAAGGTCACAATGACTATAACATTTAAAACACAAAGTTGATATCAAAAGTAATAGCCCAAAACTACATTTCTGCGTTACTTGAATGGGTCCCGAATGGGCTTAAAATCTTACTGAGCATGACGGCGACTGCGTGAGACAAGCCTACGTAAGTGCCAGCTCTCCCTGGGGTCATGCCGAGGTCGACGGTGATCGGGTGGAGGAGCACCGAGAAGGCCTTCACGCTCCCGACCTCCATGAACAGGGAGATGAGAATCCCGATCACGCTCAGCCATTTCCTGCTCCCGCGAAACATGTCTACTGGCCAGAAACTGCGAAAGCAATAATGCGAACAATAATTTGTCAAGTTCCATGGCTAAATTCCATGGTTGATAAGTAGGGTTACCCTTTCACAAAAGTTATGAATCAGTAGTATAATCAAATGATAAGGTGAATGAAATCTCACAGTTATAGCTTCACAAACCTTTGCAGGAAAATTAATGATGACGATGATGATGATAATGATGATGATGATAAAGATGTCTGGATTAAACAAACACAATGGTAAAATCATCGGTAAAATAGCAAATAAATTTTCACCTTGCTCGACAACAGAATTTCAACGGTAGTTACTACTGAAATAAATCATGAAAAACGAACGCCTCCTGTGAATTATGTAATCCATGTTCGCTTCATCGTTCAGCATCTGAAGTTCTATCGCTTATTTGGCCGAACAGTTGCTGTGGATTTGTCCGGGAAGAACTTGAGGTGAGCACAGCTTCGGCAACTGTGAACAAGGTGATTTTACACGTCATTTGGAGCCTTTCCTATCTGACGAACTGACTGTGAATAAAACTCCCTCGAGCGTAACCACCTACCTTCAAAAGTATTGCATTGTCCCGAAACTATTGCAAACAACTTGTTTTTGTAATGCGATTAATGTGGTATCTATACGAACAATCGTGAATTAATGTGATAAAAGCATACCAATGCAACAGAGAAAGAAGAGGAGAGAAAAACACGAAAGAGGGGGAGAGATGGAAAGAAAGGGATGAAAATTAACCCTAATACTCCGGAGTTTATTATTACCGGGGGGGGGGGGGGGGGGGGCATAGATCTCGGCCATGGGTCTCCCGATTGCCTAAAAATTTTGCACAAGGGTCAATAGTTATGTAATCTACAAAGCTGTATAGCTAAATTTACGAAGTCCTTTGATTATTTTTAATTAATTAATTTATGCTAATTTATGCGATAAATCATAGATTTTGGCATTCCTCACTAAACAAAGATTCAGGAATAGCAATTTTGATACAGATGTCTTTCATAACTCCCTCATCAATTCCCGGAAGAAAAAGATAGGTTGTAGTAATTATTTTTTATGTATTTTATTGTTGTTCAATTGTCTTATGTCTTTCTTTGTTTTTCGTTAAGCGTTTTTTGTGTGGGTGTTTGTGAATATGTGTGTGTGTGTGTGTGGTTATTATTTACACCATTTGAAACAATGGTGATACTTACTAGAAAAATACTTTCATAAAATGGAAAAAGTCATGTTGTTTGTCCATTATAGAGAAATAGCGAAATTTCAGTGACATGTGTTCGGTAAACGTAATCGGACACACCTGCACGGTAGGTCCCATCGCCATAAATTTGGCATTAAAATGTGCGGGAAGGATCAGAGAAGAAAAAAAAAATCATGACTCTTCGTTTCGAAATGTTGAGGCGTTAGGAAGTACCGACAAAAATTCGACAAGGGGGGGGGGGGGGCATAATCCCCCAGGAGTTTTACGGTTAATGTATATAATAATAATAATAATAATAATAATAATAATAATAATAATAATAATAATAATAATAATTATAGTAATAATAATAATAATAATAATTATAATGATAATAATGATAATGATAATAATAATAAAAAATAATAATGATGACAATAATAATAATAAAAAATAGTAACAACAATAATAATAATAATAATAAGTAAAGCTTATTATAGTGCATTATAACGATAACCGTTCTCTATGCACTTTACATTAATATTTACAAAATCTACAAAAGGTATATATCTTACATTCTTACATTAATAGTATAACATTAACAAAAACACGAAACTAATTAGTGAACAAGTAGGTCTTAAGTACAGCTTTAAACGAAGATAATGATGGTGCTTTCCAGATGTGCAGTGGGAGGTTGTTCCAGAGGCTTGAAGCAATAAATGAAAAAGATCTGTGTCCATATGTCTGGGTGCGGGTGCGAGGTATGTGCAGGAGGTGTTGGTTCTGGGAAGAAAGGTATGACGTGGAAAGTATGGAACTAGAAGATGTGCGATGTAGGAAGGTGCAAGTCCGTGATGAGCTTTGTAGGTCATAAGAAGGATTTTGAACTGTGTACGCTTGTCCATTGGTAGCTAGTGCAATAAATTTGGTATAAAAATGTGCGGGAAGGATCAGAGAAAAAAAATCATGAAATTTCGTTTCGAAATATCAATGATATATAGCTCGTGCAGGTTGTGCAGAATTGGTGTGATGGGGATTAGTAAATAAGTTTAGTGAAGAATAGACGTGATAAGCATGAGGTAACATCGTTCTGAACGCTTAATTTCATGCAGAAAAGTACAGAATCATGGGTGAAATGTAAAATGCCCCTCTCTTTGTTGCGTTGAATCTTCTATCTATAGAGTAAGGTAACGGAGAGCAGGGCTTCGTGAAGGTAGAAAAGAGAACGAAAGAGTTAAGAGCGGAGAAAGAAGAAATGCCCGAGATACACGCATATCAATTACGATTTCCTTCTTCGAGAGAATAGAAACAATGAAATAATAGAATAGCCTGTCAAAAAGGGATGCGGGCAGTCGAAAGAAGTGTCACTGTCAATTAATGGCATAGACATGGTATAAACAGGGAACCTGTCACACCCTCCCCCTACCTTTCGCTCTCTCTCTCTCTCTCTCTCTCTCTCTCTCTCTCTCTCTCTCTCATATGAAAGTGATGCTCTATTGTAAATGTGATAATGCCAAGAAGAACGTTTCACCATCCCGATATACATATGGGTGAATGGTATTTTAAAACACTAGCATACGTGCAAAACAGCCGTGGTCTGCCCACACTATCAGTATCAGTTATCGACTTTCGAAAACCCCGCCCACTGAGAAATAAGTGACCCATTATCATTACCCCCTCTCCGTTTTTCTCAAAATCAATCACTGCTCGTGCTAGCGCTAGACGTTGAATGTTTGTTTACGTTTTGCACGAGCGCGCCGTGCGGCCGAACCCGTATTGTATGACTCATCTCTGTTGTTTGAATATGGCGGTCTTTTTGTACTGCGAAAATTTCGCACGTTTCTCTATGAGATGACACGTCGTATGGTGAGTGTATTGTAGGAAAAAAAATAATAGTGTAGATCAAATGATGATGTATTGGCAAGTTGGTATTATTCTAAGGAAATTTAATTGATGTAATGATGAGAGTTAGAGCTGCGATCGATCGTCGGTGTCTAAGCTGTAGCCAGGGTTTGCATTGTGTGAGTGGATCGCGCCGACGATGTGTGCAGTGTACTGATGGTGGTGTTGCCCGTTAGGCGTTATCCCCTCAGAACTGGTGGTGACTGGTGGTCATAGTGATTAGTGTACGAGTGGTGTGGTGTGGTGGTGCACTTAAGATTATTGCGCTGGTATAGGCAGGGAGGTGTAAGGAAGAAGTTGAAACTCGAGCATAATACATTCAACATCTGTATGGGTTCTAAAGCATGCTAGTGAATGTCAAAACTAAAAGCACTCCATGTAACATTGACCTCCCATTCTCAGCACCAACTGATGGAGTGATGATGTCAGCTTAGAAAGAAATTTATTGCCTATTTTGTTTCTAGAAGCATCTTTAATATTTTCTTTCATGCAAATTTCAAGGAAGTTGAGGAAAATGCTATAAAACTTAAAAGATCCTGTTCTCTGCTTTTTCAAACAGTAATTGTGAATGATTAAAAAATTGGACCAAAAAAAAGATAATTGTATTCCGAAATTGACCACGTTCTTCACTTTCTGACATCTTATGCATTTGTGTGGTTCAATCTTTGCTAAAATGATAGCTTCACAGCTGCATATTAATCACAGTGTTTGTGTGAGTTAACGTACGGCTGAGATTGAAAGACTTGTTCATAAATACATGTTTGCTGATATCTGGGGGCATTTCATGAAAGTTGTCAACACTGACTAAATAGTCAGTGCTGACAATTTCAGTGAAATCCTTGGATTTGATTGGCTGAGAGGCACTAGCCTCTGACTGTTACTATGTTAACTGTCGGAGAAAGACAACTTGTCAGTGCTGCCAACTTTCATGAAATGCCCCCCCCCCCCCCCCCCCCCGGTCTGTTACAGACGTAATGCATGATTCAATTAACAGAACTGGACAAGTGAAATGAGACTCTATGTTTCTTTTGTTCTCTCTGAGATGCCGTTGCCAGGTAATTCATAGTCTTCCATATCAGTATCCCTGATACTATTGCGCTGCCTGGTGGTTGGTTTGAAGTGGGTAAATCTTGGGGTTTGAGTCTAAATTAGAGCCAAATCTGGGGGAAACTAAAAAAAATTGATTCCTCTGGCCCCCCTTCTTAAAAATTAAATTGTGAATGTTTGTTGAATGTTATAGTCGTGATACGTAGCATGGCCATGCCCATGATGTTGTATACAACTTGGATGATTTTTTGTAATTTGATAGATCCCCTTCGCAAACATCGCCGCCAAAACCGCAGCGACTGCACGATTGAATGTACACATCTATTGTTAGCAAAACAGGACCATAGGACCGACTACTCTTTTTCTGATTGGCTAGTACGTGTCTCTAATACCATTCTGATAATGTACATGTACCACAGTGGTGTGGATGTATACTTCCTAAAATCATAAATTAGATAACTCTTCAACAAGAGAAGCAAATCTGAGGGGTAATTTTATACTTGAATTTCTACCCAATCTGAGATCTGCTGCTACTGACAACAAACACCAGAAGTTAATTCGCTAAACAATGTAGTAACCATGCAGCTCTTGAAGTGAAATAATGAATTTTGCCTGCCGCTTTCATCCTGGCCTGTGCACATTATTTGCCAAAATGGTGGTTAACCATTGACTGTGCACAGTATTGATAAAGTCACAAAACCAAGGCAAAAGGGATATCGTTTTTTATTTTGGTTTAGGGTAAAAAAAGATTATTCAGTGAAGTAGAATGAGCCATATACACATTGCCCATATTGTACAATATTTATGAAAGAGTTCACTTGTGAAGCTATTTTTAGTGTTATCTTGATATATACAGGACTTGTTGCTCCTTCCTGTTTTGATAAGTAGCAGTTAATTCTGCTATACTCTGACAAAAGGAAGCAGCTCACAAAAGAGATTTTTCCTGTGAATGAGCAAAATGTGTCTTTCACTTGCATTGGCATCAATGCAAAACCACATCATGTTAGATTGAATATCTCACAGCAAGATGAATATTTCTTGGCCAGATTTTGGCCATATGTAGGGAATGCTGGGTACAATCTAAGAATATCAATAACCCAGATTTGGGTGATTTGTCACTTGCTTCCTTTTGTCAGGGTAGGGCAGAATTGATTTCTAAACTGTGTTATGTTGATATGTTGTAACCACACACTGATACATATATGAAGATTTGACTCAATGTTAGTTTGTTCTTATCTGAATATTTGGTTTGATTCCTCCAGCAGCTTCAACTACAAATGCTTTTATGGAAGATATAATGGCTTTCAAACCACGAAGCAAAGCATCTGTGCCGCTGTCTTTCCAACAAAAGAGCAGAAAACCTCCAGTGACAGAAAACACTTCTACAATTGCTACAACATCTGCAACCTACAACCACCTACAACAATCACAGCAACCACCACTCTCACATCAACAACCACTCCCAGGGACTTCCATCCAGCAACAGTCTGCTGGTGTTAATGTAGTGACTATGAACAAGCGAGGGCGGCAGAGCGAGAAGAAGTTTGGGTACTTCAATCGGAGTGAGTCAGTGAGGCGGAGCGGGAAGCGACTGGCTGCCAAGCGATCGGAGCAGGAGGAGAGTGATGCAGCCAAACTTAGAGGTGAGAGAGAGAAAGAGAGAGAGAGCTAGGGGGAAACAAAATGTAGCTTTTGGTAGACGTGCGTGTAGCCCGTTCAGTACTTTTTAGTCCAAACTGAGAAATACAAAACAAAACAAAAATACTGAAAAAGACTCGCTATTTGATCATTCTCCTCTTTGGCTCAGTCACTCTGGAAGCCGAAGAAGAAATCTAAAATGATTAATCTACTGCAACCAGAACCTTTCATGGGATAGTTATGTTTTAAACACGGCCTGGTGGCTACGGCAACGCTACTTTTTTTGCTGAGTTTGCAGAAGTATTTTAGCCAAGTTCAAATCCCACACACACAAAGAAGTTTATGCAAATGTTTGACAATGTGGGAATATCTCTCTGGAGAAAGTGGCTAGGGTTAAAGCCTTAATAAGGGGGCATCAAACAAAAATGTCAACTTATCAACAGAATAGGGGTATTCAAACACACCAACACAAGTGAGATTTTAACATCAATAGTTTGTCTTCGGTCAAAATCTCACTCTTTTTTAGTTTTGCTGAAAAGCTCCAATCTTTGAGCCAAGGCATGTGCAATGTGTGCATAAAGATTAGAACACTTACTGGCTAGCGAGATTTTACCAACTCATGGGAAAAAGCTAATGTACAGAGATTTTGATTGGTATTAGGATTAGGCCTGAGTCGAATCGATTATTAAGCCGGTGTTCGATCGAAGAAGTCGAACTCCGATTTCGTTTTGATGAATTCGATGCATCGATGAAATTACCAAATTGACTAGAAAACACAAAATCTTTTGTTTGATAGTCCTGTTATACACAATTTATCTTCATATTTTCACAATCTTAATTTGCTTACTTGGTTCCTACTCTCTTTTGTGAGTTTTGCAGGTAACGCATCAAGAGAATGAACAGGTCGCTTGATGATGAAGCAGCTACTACATACTACTTGGATTTGATTCGTTCACTATTATATGCAGCGCAACGCCACAACAAACAATTGTCCATAGACTTTGTACAACGGATAGCATCGTGTGTTGTGAAAACCCGGAAATACAGTGGCAATCGTGCGTAAGGCTCATTTGCATACACGCTGCCGACATACAGACTAATAGAGCGTCTCCGTACAGCGATTCGGAGACCACTGATTGGTGCATCGCGTAGATCACGTCATAACCACGTGGTCGCCAAAATAGTGATAACGATATCCGGTCACGTTGTCCGAAACCCGGAAGCGATTTTTCGACGCATTAGGGTTACGGGAAAAAAAAATCGCAACCCGGAAGCTGATTGACTTTCTGCCCGTTGCGATAGACTCTACAGATTCCAACCTACATACATGTATACGATGCCATATTGACGCTAATTTGTAAGATTTTGACGGAAAAACAAGAAGTAATCGAAATTCGCTTACATGTGCAGTATTGGTGAGAAAATAGATTCTCCGAGAATACCTTTCATAATTCATATAAAATAAAGGAAAGTGAAATTCTAGGTCGATTTTGGTACGAGGTGATAGAGAATTGCACGCTTGTTTTGGTGGAATACTATGTGGGGAAATGGAAGGATTGCACTGCGTATGCTTACTATATTTTCATTCATAAATTGGCTCTTGGCAGTGGCTGGGTGACGTCATGTATCGATGCATCGATGTTCGATCGGCGCAAAGCCATCGAACACCGGTTTCTGAAAAAATCGATATGACTCAGGCTTAATTAGGATTGCACAAATTCTTGTGTTTGAATGTCTCTATTGTGACCTGTTTTATTTATTTATAAAATGTTCAGTGAAGTTAAGGCAGTGAACCTTTTCCTTTAAGTAGGTCAGTCAAAGTATGGCTTCTGACTTTGACCTTCCCCCAAGATGGAGAATTCTTATTTTATACACGTGGTATTTTTCTCTATCCCATCCTCAACAGGCAAAGCCAAGATCTCCCTCAAGACAAAGTCAAGCTGCATCTCCGTGCGTGGTAAGATCAAGTCGGGATTACTTCAGATTTTGTTTTGAAGAGATTTGTTATCTCTCCTTGCAGTCAAAAAGTGTTTGGTTTTGCATGAGTCATATAGACATCACATATAGAAATACATGTTTTGAGGCAATTTAAGCCAAACAAAACGCCCTGATTTATTTGTGTGAAAAGAGTTTAAAAGTAATGAGTAAAAATGGTGATAATTACAAGCTGTAATCAAAGCAAAACTGTTCTACCACCATTGCTTAGGTCCGGATTTTGCTTATTTAAACAATTTTAGCACTTTGAGATGATGCCTTCATGGTATTCAGAAATCAAATAAGAATGGCAGCCATTGGTTACGTCAGACAGGTACACCGTTGAGTATGCGTTTCTCAGTCTTTACCAAGTGTTCTTGTTCTGAATAAGATGTGTACCCAATTTGTACCCTTTTTTAACATAGTGGGAGTGAGTTTCCTACAATCCTTATCAAATTTGACACATTATAAATTTTGTCTCCAGACGCTTGTTAACAACAATAATTTTAATCTACAAAGATCAGATTTCAACTTTAGCTGATGGGAATCATAATCATTGAGAATCTGATTTGGCACCTAGGAACAGGTCACCAGAAGTGCGTAAAGCTGTGCGTAACTTACAAACAGCTTGATGAAATAGGGCCCTGATGGTAAGAAACTAACACCCTGACCTTGGCATCATACCCTAGGCTACAGGATTGGTTTTCCTTCCTTACAGAGGCACTTTCATTTTTCACGGGGGCTCTCTATTTGTTTGTAAGCTAATTTTCAAACATCATGCAAGAAATGTGGACAACACCGATGACATATGTACTGGTATGTCTGCCAAGTTGCAAGATACTGACATGCTTCCTTGATGCTTATCTGATCTCTCAGTGTATGCTGCCAAGGAACTCCAGCTACCAGCCAGGACAAACGGAGGAGGAGGGGGATTGTATGCACAGGTAAGTTGACCTGGATGTTCTTTCATCTCTATTATTCACTATTCTTTAAAGGGTACCGCCTGGCAGAGATTTAGCTCTCTTACATCAAAGATATATGAACATACAAAGCAAGTTTTAGATCCAGAGTTTATTTCTACATTGCTAGGGAATCATTTTTAATATCACGTTTCAATAGTTCTGTCAGCCCAGTTCTGATAACGATACCACCTAGCGATAATCTAATTGATTGCAATTGCGATATATCGCCGCCAGACATTAAAATTTCAAAAATTGTGTTTGTGCATGCCACTCATTATTGATTCCCCTGTGCGACAAATCACTAACAAAGCATTTGTTTTGTAATTTCTGGTGGTTCCATTGAACTTTTTATGTGCTTCATTCTCCAATCGCTCACAAATCTATACAATCAATAAACAGGAAGGCCTTAGGTAACCTTGAAGCATTCAATCTGTACAGTGACTTTTCTGTAGGCCATTCACACATTATCAGGTATGATAGCGCAGAGACCCAGTTGCATTTAAATGAGCATGATCGTTTTAAAGAAGAGTGGATTAAATAGTTAGCAAACTGAACTCAGGTAATGGGCACAGATAGAGTGAAGCAGTCTAGCTCCATTAGTGAGGACCATGTCTGAAAAAAATATGTCAATGTTTATATGATGTATATAACGTGACCATCATGAACACAAACAAAACAGTAAGACTGCAAACCAAAACAGTTCCACAACAATCAAGCTCTGAAAGTTGTTGTGGTAAACCCAAAAGAAAGTATCGAATTTGATTTTATTATTTTACTTCGCAACCACTGTACCACAGCATCTCCACGATAATGATGTTAAGGGGCTGTTAAGTTCTTATGAATATTTATTCAGATGGGTAATTACATTTTACATTAATAACATCTGGTTGTTCAGACCACCAATAAAGAGAAACAACAATGTGTTGTTACCATGGCAATAAAGGATAATCCACAAAACTGTAGTGATGAACTGACACTTTAGTTACCATATTTACATAACTAGATATTGTGACTTTTCAAACTTATGAGGAAAGCTATGTCATGAAGTTTTAGAAATGGATATTCCTTTTTTATCTCACTTCACCAATTTACATCTTGAGTGTGCAATTCTTTACAATTTAGCACTAGATTCATATATAATGACACTAAAAAAAAATGCTCGTGTTTTTGTTGTCATGGTCAAGGTTGATTTAGCATTCATCTTTATTTTTGAACTCATACAGACTGAAGAATGCTGTATGACAGAGGATTTTAGGACATATCTGATACCCATTACTCCAGTATTATCCATTTCTCTCTCTCTCTCTCTCTCTCTCTCTCTTCCTCTCTTTCTCTTCCTTTCGCTCCTCCCCCTCTGCCTCTGTCTCTGTTGTAGAGGGTACATCAGGGTACCTCTTATATCATCACATGGCTATTTGGGGTTAAGGGCTGGGCTCTCCTGATTTCATTGCCCTTTACCTCCAGAAGGCCAGGGGTGAATAACCCTGGTGATGCTTGTTGGGATAGCCCAGACCTACTTTTCTCCGCTCAATGATTCATATGGGAAAGCAGTGTTCTTTAACCCTATCCATCCCTTTGGAGCATACAATGTGTAATAACTCAATGTGTTTTAAAACGCTTGGTACCAAGATGGTTATGGTATATCGTAGATGTTAAACTTTGCTTGTACTTTAAACCCTATCAATTCTGTGGGAGTATAGAATGCGTAATAACTCAGTGTCTTTATCAAGGCTCGGTATTAAGATTGTTGTGGTATATCCCAGATGTTACACTTTGCTTGTACTTTTAACCCTATCAATATCATGGAGTATAGAATGTGTAAGAACTCAATGTGTTTATCGAAGCTTGATATTAAATGGTTATGGTTTATTCCAAAGGTTACACTTTGTACTTGTACTCTTAACCCTGTCAATCCCATGGGATCATAGAATGTGGTTTTTCAAGGCTTGATATCAAGATGGCTAAGGTCATAACAGAAGATGCAAATGATCAGAAGAGGTGGACAAAATGGAAAAGAAGACTGAATAGAAGCAACAGAAGAGACAGGGAAAAGGATGAGGAAAGGATGAATGAAGAGGAAGTGGGAAAAGGACAATTTGTATCAGGAAGGTAGATGCATGGGGTGGAGGAAGGTGAGAGGAATGAGGAGAAATGGGTAGAGTGGGTAGAGAAAAAAGAACAAGACGAGAAGTTTGAAAAAAGTAATAAAGGAGAACAGAGAAGAAAGGGAGGAGGTTTAATAACGGAACAAGGAAGTATTAGGAAATCAGAGTTTTCAAGGTTAAGGAGGAAAAAAAGACAATGGTACATCTATTTTTATAGTCAATAAAGATGGAAATGTTGAAGTGCATAATTATTGCATTGTCATAGAAGCAGGCACAGATCCAATTTCCTACCTCATTTATTATGGCAAGAACTGATAATTAGCAACCTAACATAGAGAAAGCCATTGTAGTGGACTACAGGAATGCCAGCATCTTCCAGTTATGAACATCCTGTTTGTATATACCCCTTGGGTCAAGAAATGCCCTCGTCATGAAAGGCCATCTTGGACCAATTCAGGACTGAGTGACATCATGATTGAGAGCAGCCCTGTACCTTACAATGAACGTGACAGAGATGTCAAAATGATTTGTGACAGTCGAGCTATAAGAACAATGATTTGTGCATTTTTCAAATGTTCAAATATTTCAAATGTTCCATGCAATCATTTCCACTAACATGTGACATTGAAAAATCCTCTGTCTACACCATCAAAAAGAGTATGGAACGGGCTGCAAATGTATCCAAACATATCAATACTGTATCATCGTTTTGGGATAAGTTTATGAACTTAAAGCAGGAATTCAGCTTTTATTGTGAGTTACCTCATCTTATGCTTCAAATATATCTGGTGGATTTTGCATGGTATTTACACTCAGTAATGCTGGCAATGTTCTGATAAGAAGCATTCACCTTCAACCAAATACACCAGATTTACAAAGAACTGCGTGTACATGTATGATTCAGACTTTGAAATACACTTGACTCAAACCCATGATGCATTAAGCTGTAAATCACGTTTTTATCCTCAATTATTGGATAAGTAATTTAGTAATACGATTTATGAATTCCTCATGGAAGATATTTATATGCTCTCTTGGATTCCCTTGTCTCACCTTTTCTTGCTGATTTAATGTTGTGTTAAGGAAGCATTGCCTTTAAGCAATTATCTCGGATTTAAAAAGATGTATGATTCAGACCTATGGTTTACCGTCATTACCTCACCCAAAACCACGGCGTACAAAACCCCCCTGTAATTCATGTAATCTGCCCCAAGTACCTTTAAGCCGTGGACGGGGGCCAATAGGGCTTGTAACGTGACATTTTCCGCCACGGTTCAACCAGGGGCTCGGATCTATCGGGACTCGTTACTCAGCGCCGTTGATGTATCAGGTACTGACGGCGGGGCTTAGCTCGAAAAGCCGCCCATGTCAGATGGCGCGATGAGTGACACGAATTTGCAGAGTCACCAACCCTCCCAGCTGTTCTTGAAGACATGAGGGATGGAATTTTGAGAACTTTTGTTTATTTTTGAAGACATGAGTCAAAGAGCTGGCACACTTGTGGGGGGCCTAGAAATCTTGGATTTTACCGCTGTATCTATTATTTCATTTGTGTCTTTGAGTTATTTCTGTACCTCAAAGCACATTCTTGTGATCCAGAATAAATATAGTACAAAGAGGTACTTTCTAAAAGGGATACAGTAATCTAGTCCGATAACAAATTCTTGTCCTTAAAAGAAGAAAAAAAAAAAGAGTGATAACTTGGCACAAGTTAGAGTAAAATCGGGCAAGAAAAAGAAAAGTTATGACGTGTATGAATATAAACATCTTGTAAAAGGCTCTGATGTTTGCATTTGAGGCTAGCTTTCTATTTTTAGTGTGTAAACAATGTCACCAAGTTTTGTTGAAAACATTAGCATAACAAAGTACATGTACCTTTACATGTTAATACCATTATGTTTCTGAAAGAACTACAGTGTTCCTTATCATGTTTGAGAGTTTGATCTCCTTTAAAGAATTAGAGAGGATTAGACGTCATCCATGTGTTGTCCATCATGGTCATGCTCAAACTGTAAATAATAATGATACATAATGATGTTCATATAGCATTTGATATGTGAAACAGTTTACTCTCTAAGCACTTTAAAATATCATTTTATGCTTGTAAGTCTTTATGACCCCTGTCCAATCCCAAGGGATCAAGGTGAACTCGTTCCATTCCTATCAGGTACCCAATAGTACACCTGGGGGGTGTTTCACCAAGCTGTTCGTAAGCTACGAACGACTTTATGAACGACTGGTGATCACTTCTCATGTGCTAAATCACATTCTCAATCATTTTGATTCCCATCAGCTTAAGTTCAAATCTGATATTTATAAATAAAAATTCTTGTTGTTAACAAGTGTTTGAATACAAAGCTTATGATTTGTCAAATTTGACTAGGATTGTTGGAAATTAACTCCCAATATATTAAAACAGGAACAAAGTGTGGTATCGCATTTAACACAAGAAGGGATCACCAGTCGTTCGTAAAGTCGTTCGTAGCTTACGAACAGCTTGGTGAAACACCCGCTGGGTAGAAAGCAGCAATGTGGATGAAGTATTTTTGCTGAAGTACACAAGTGCCATGAATGGGCTTGACTTGAATCTGTGACCTCAAGATCTTCAGTCACAGTTTGCAACCACTACACCATGTGACCATGACTTGTGTTATTACTTGCTTGAACTTACACTGATCTGCTTTCAAGGGTATGTTTTTTATGTCTTGAAGTGCATAAAACACGACCATGCTCTTGCTATTACGTTACATTTTTATGAATTTACACTCTCCTTCTTTTTCCTCACAGATTTCCCTGGTAACCGGAGGGAAAGAAATCTTGCGAGAATTCACATCGGTCCAGAGTATCACCAAGGAACCAAAGTTTGACAAAACTTTCTACATGTGAGTTGCAATATTTATGCCACCTATGCACAAAAGTCTGCATATTTTTTGGTGATGCACTTCTGATATATATGAACAAGAGTCATTCAGATGATGATGTATTTGCTTCCTCCTCTTTGTCTGCTGTTTGATGGCTATTTTGCAGATTAAAACCTTTGAAAAATGCTGTTTTTTTGTTGATAGTTGATAGCCAATTCATAAATTGGAGAGAAATGGTGTGGCGTTTGATGTAAGGAATGATCAACTGAGAGAAGTTTGTTTAGTCCCCCCAAATTAAAAAAAAGTGCCCCTCAAGATCACAAAAGCACCACTTTGGAAGATAGCTTTATATAAACTCATTGCATTTGGGCAACTTTTCAGAAGGAGCATTTATTGGTCACACCCACCTTTTTGAGCAGCTATAATTTTCTGGAGGCGCACAGAGTTACTAGGCATTGTATCACTTGCGTATCCCAATATATGTAGTGTCTAGTGTAGTGTAGATTTATACATAATCCCAATATATAGTATAATGTTTTTATTTAGATAGAAGACCAGCGCACTTTGAAACAGTTGAATCAAGCACCTTATAAATGGAATTATTATTATTATATACTCATGAATATTAATGAGTCAGATGAAATGAGACTCTTTCAGGTATTGTTTCCATGTTGTCGTGTCTTGACCCGTGAACTAGAAATAGCTTGCGTGGTTAAATCGCTGCCCGGTAAGCAGTAGATTGCAGGTTCAAATCCCGTCTGGTTCCAAGATTTTTGTCTGACTTGTTTTTCATTCATTTACAGGATGGAGCACGCTATCCTTACTACTGGGTGTATGCCTAAAACTTCTTTGTAAATTGGAATTATTATTGTTATCATGTACTGTTTCAGACCCTGGGAGCTGATCCAGTCATCGACCAGGCTAGTGATACAACTCAACCGCCAGACTGGAAGCAGGTCTGTACTCTGTGTGCATTTTGTAGTACAGTCAAACCTGTATTTAAAGACCACTCAAAGGAGACAAGAATTATGGTCTTCAAGAGCAGGTGGTCTCTATGTACAGGTAATTTAAAGATAGGGTCACCCTTTTGCAGGTCAACAAAATTAAAATTGGTAAGAACCATGAAAAATGGAAGAAAATGATGTATAACAACGTCCATCCCAATTACAGAACTGGAAGTTGACTTATATTGATTGCTAGATTTTGAGTGGGTTTTGGAGAAGTTGTCTGAAACCTATAGCCTAGAGACTGGAGATTGCAATATGTAATAGTGGACATTACAGCTTTTCAAATCACACAGTGATGGGTTGAGGCAAGCAGCGCACAGCTGAGTGAACGTTTAAAGGGCATACACTGTACTGGGAAGACAGAAAAGCCTTCAAAATGTAATTGTTAGCAATCTTCTTGCCAATGGTCTTAAATTCATGTATTGTCCATTTTAGAAGCTTTCTGTAAGTTTTTTGCCCTCAAATGATCCACGTGTGGAGTAATTAATGATTAATTATTAAATCCTCAAAATGTTCGGGCCGAACATTTTGAGGATTTGTGATTTAATTACTCATTACTCCAAATGTAGATCATTTGAGGGCAAATAACTTTCAGCAAGCTTCTAAAATAGACAATACATGTACAATACTTCCCAGTACAGTGTATGCCCTTTAAATACGGTATAAATGAATGGAGATGATGGCCAGTCTGTCTCAAGCATAAACTGGTAGTTTTCTACTTTTCCGACAAAGGTCTGTGAAGCTACGACTCTGAAATTACATTATAGTTGAGTTGCACTGCTGATTCCCAGTGAATTTTGTGACTTTTGAGCTTGGGTTACCCTACCTGTATCTCCAATACAAGTATCAATGGGAATCAAGTTTCAATGGTATCATTTTTCAAGGAAACCAGAAATGTGGTTCTTATATACAGGTGGTCTTTCTGAACAGGTTGTCGCTACAGCAAGCTTCACTGTACTAATTGTTTTCAAAATTGATAGACTTCTCGTAGACATTATTTGTGCTAATGTATGAAATTTATGTGTACACCAACTTTGAGTTGAACATTGTTTGAATCATTTCCATTTGTGGAGATGAGCAACTTTGAGATTCCTTGATGCAGACCTACTAGAAGGAAAAAAAGATTGAAGGAACTTTGCCTGCTTTTGCAAGACTTGTTGGTTGTTCCCTGATAAGTGGCAAGTTAGAGTAGGACCCCATACATCATTTAGAACACTCAGTCTATGTATTTTTAGTTGCCAGGTAAAAATGGAACATGGTACAATATTGCACGTGATACCATGTATGTCAGCAAACAGGGCTGTGCAATACTACTCCACACAAAAGGTTTCATACTGCTAGTGACCTGACAGCTGGTGTTTACATGTGGTTAGGTGCCCTTCCTTCACGTACCGCAAGACACTTTGGGGGGATTGGTGAGGTTCATTACTGTACTATTCTAAAAGAAGACATCCGTCATTGTAGCATATTTCACATTTTAGAGCACATCCGGGATAAGAACGATGAGGAAATGTGTCCCCCATCCACACTGCAATGCTCGATTGTCCAAAACAACCGTGCAAAGTGATCTACAGGAGCAGTTCAGAGAGGTGCTTCAAAGGACTCCACAAACCTCTACAACCTGTATTTTGTTTGGTTACACACTAGCTGTCAGAACCAATCCAGAATGTTCTGACACTCTCTAAACTGCTTTGACACACTCTAGACTGCTCTGACGCACTCTAGATCCCTCTGACGCATTATAGCTATTCTGACACACTCCAAAATGCTTTGCGATACTGTTATAAACTCTCTAATATCAGAACACATATGTATCCAGGCTGTCTCGTCAACAGAAGCTGTCATCGGCATTGTTCCATTCTTTACTTGAACTGATTGACTAGTCCAATTCCTGTGGGTTGTTTTGAGAACCTGTCTCATCGTCTTTGCCTCTGGCTCTGTCTTGTTGTGTCTGCCTCCCTCTATCTGTCAGTCTATCCACACATGTTGAATTTCCTCTTTCTTGATGTGGTAGCTCTTACAGTCACTGTTTCTAAATTGTTTGAGCCCCATCCATAATCTCTTCCCCCTACCACTGTCTTCCCACGATGTCCCCATTCTCCTCCTCTCCCTTCCCTTTCTATCTGTTCTCTGTCTCTCCACCTCTCTGTCCTCTTTCCCCCCTTTCTCTCTTTCTACTCCACCTTCTTCTTTTTCCCCTTCTATCTCTGCCTTGCCCGTACTTTCCCATTCTCTCTCTTGTTCCATCCTACCCCTCTTTCCATTTCTCGAGCTCTTTTTCTCATTCTCTCTCTTTCATTCTCTCTCTCTCTCTCTCTCTCTTTATCTCTCTCTCCCTTTCTCCTCCTTTCTGTCTATCATTTCTCTCCAATATCTCTCCTGCTCTCCCTTTATATTCTCTTTCTTTTCCCCTCACTTCTCCTTTTCTGTGTTGTTCTCTCCCCTTCCTGCTGTTTATCTCTCTCTCCCTCCTTTCCACTAATTTTTCTCCCCCTCTCTCCCCATTCTCTCACTTTATATCTCAATCTTTTCCCCCACTCCTATCTACCCCTCCTCTTCTCATCCTCTCATCTCTGTCCTCTTCCCTTTGTGCTAACCTGTCTCCCCTTCTCCCCCTTCTCTCTCTCCTTCTCTTTCTCTTTCTCTCTCTCTCTCTCTCTCTCTCTCTCTCTCTCTCTCCTCCCCTTTTCTCTCCCTCTCTCTCCCTCTCTTCCCCTCTCTCCCCTTCTCTCTCTTTCTCCCTCTCTCCTCTCAAGCATGATCTGTTCCCCTTTCCAATCTACTCTCTTCCTCTTCTCATTTCCCCAAAGTGTTATTCCTTCCCCTTATCCCAAATCATACCTTTTATCCCCTGGTTCCCCTCTTCCCTTCTTTCGCCTGTAACTTCTAATATCTACAAGGTACTCAAACCCACAGCTTTTAGATGTCTTTCCTGTGGAACCCATTTTATATGCACCCTGGAAGTCTAAAACCAGCCTCACATGTCGCCACAAATCACACTTTCGTAATTTTGTAGGCCTTTTGGGGATTTACCCCCAAACATCAATTAAGCTAAAAGTCAAGCCCACGTTTTACCTTCTGCAAGCTCTCAACAGTGTATTATACGAAGAAAGTGTTGAATACTTGTATTAGGGTGATGTAAACAGTTTCAGATTCTTTATGTCATCATCTAAAAGAGATGGCCTGGGATTGATTTCTTGCCTAGACTGTTATCTAACTCCCATGGTCGCTATGGTTACAGGCACATGCTGCAATGCCTAGTTGACTCTTATCATGTATGGTAGTAACAATGGTTTACCTTTAGAAGCAACTATTTATGTCTTTGCAGTGCAAGATGGTAAAGGTCATTTTAGCCACAGTGGAAAAGTAATTAAAACTTGCTTGATGGCTTGGAACATGTTCCTAGTCTTCAGATTCAAGAATATGATTAACTCTTTTTGTTCCTGATAAAGTGCTGCTCTATGGGATTTGTGCGTATTACCTTTGTAAAAGGGCCAATGTGGCACAAAAAGCATAAAAGGGAATAGACTGTACTGGGAAGACAAAAACGTTAAAAAGGGTGATCATGAGCAATCTTCTTGCCAATGGTCTTAAATTTATGTATCGTCCATTTTAGAAACTTGCTGAAAATTATTAAACTTGCTGAAAATTATTTGCCCTCATATGATCCACATTTGGATGAAATCACAAATCCTCAAATGGCCCAAATATTTTGAAAGTGATGTTACCATGGTAGTTACCATTGATGGCAGAGTTACCATCAATGATAAGTTTTATGCAATGAACTGTTTACATTGTTTGACACACATTTACTTCTTAACTTGAGCTCACAAATAAGATTTAAAAAAAAACAGGCTGTGGGCTCAAGATGATTTTACCCCTCAAATACAAAATGATAAATAATAAATAACAAAAAAATCAAAAGAGGGCGTGTGAACATTTGTGTTTCGGCATGGAGTTTAAAAGCACAGCATGGGTCAGTGTAATTGTTTCATGACATGAGGCTTTGAATAAACACAAATTACTGCTTATTTTTCCTCCATCCCTTGATGTCACCTCATGTTTTGGATATGAGTGGTGCAAGTGATAACATATAAATAATCATCCAATTCAACATTCAATATCATTTGGGAAATGTCTTGCTGTACAGACCATTCAGTGTCTAACTGAAGACAGATGGTTTCAATAGAAATTTGCTATATGAGACATGTTTTTATGCACTAAGATGACTTGGCTTTGAAGGACATGCATTATTAATAGTTCTGTGATGCATCCATCATGGGTAAATTTCAAGAGCTTAAAGTAGGCGGCATAGTTTTATTATTGATTGTGTAGAACTTTGCACTTCGCAGAAAAGTGACTCTGCAAAATAGGTTTCGTCATGGGCAATTTTTTTCAGAAATCAGATTAGGGGGCTGTAGGAAAATTTACATTTTGATGTTGCTTATAATGATTAATATACTTAATATAATATGGAAGTGAGTGAGTGAGCCTGGCTGTATGTTAGCCTTTGAAGACCTGTATGACAATTTTGTTTACCTCCATCAAACATGAAGGTTCTGAATTGCTTACTAACTACTTACAGCTATAGAGTACTTTTTCGCTATCTCATGAAATTTTGTGTGGTGTGCTTCACTGCCTTGCGTGCACGTTTCACCAGTAATGTCGACAATTAATGTATCAATATTTTATCTGGTACAAGGATTAAATGGTTTATCAATGGGCATTACATATTTTAGCCTTTCATGACCTGGTGACCCAGGTGGTATGCACGGCAAAACACATATGTTTCATCATTGTTTTGAATTCTTTTATGAGAGAAATAAATAATTTTCTCTGGAAAAATTTTAAAGATGAACCTTACAAGAAACAAACCCAAATCGCCTGATTGGAAGCATTGGTGTTCACCTCTGATTCCAGTAAACATGATTATATTCTTTCATTGATTTTATTGATATTGATATTCTTTTACTTGATTTTTGCACAGGTTTGATGATCTGATTGGGTGCATGTCATTTGGAGTGAACAAAGTAGCAGCAACAGGAAAGGTAAGTTCAGTAACTTTAGTTCTATTTTCAAATCATTGATGTTGTTATTTTATTTTGTATGGTACTCTTAAAGGGAATATACTGTACTGGGAAGACAGAAAGCCCTCAAAAAGGTGGTTGTAAGCAATCTTCTTGCCAATGGTCTTAAATTCATGTATTGTCCATTTTAGAAACTTGATGAAAGTTATTTGCCCTCAAATGATCCACATTTGGAGTAATTAATGATTAAATCACAAATCCTCAATATGTTCGGGCCAAACATTTTGAGAATATAAGGATTTTGAGGATTAATCACTTATTACTCCAAATTTGGACCATTTGAGGGCAAATATCTTTCAGCAAGTTTCTAAAATGGACAATACATGAATTTAAGTCCATTGTTAAGAACATTTCTCACAATCACCTTTTGAAGATGTGTTTGTCTTCCCAGTACAGTATATTCCCTTTAATGCCTGTTGAATATCCTTTGTGAGCTGAACAGCCTTCTGAGCCTTCTGATTGAATCAAATTGATTGATTTGTTGATAGAAAACACAATAAAAAAGTGAACTGTATGTACATGGACACTTGGATACTTCTTTGTCCTTGTTTTAAAAAAATATGTAATGTAACAAATATCTTGTGAAGGCAGGCATTAACGGCTATCATTTCTTGTGTTGTAGCATTGACATTACAAATATCTTTGGTCACCATATTTTATAGAATTGATTTAAGTGGAATGCTTTGTGTTTTAATTGTTTGATGGTTGCAAAGGATGCTGGGTAAGTTGAAGAAGACGTCCTACGCATTAGATGTGCCAGGATATTGCACCCACCGTATGCACCCAACAAAATTATTGAACAGCACATCTGCACTGAAATGCTTTAATGTAACAAGGCATTTTATTAATCTTTTGTACTAAAAATTACAAACTTATCAGCTAGTTATGCTGTCATAATATGATTATAAAGAAGGACAGTACCAGAGGATATTTTTAAGCAATTAGTTTATTTCAGGGGAATCTTTTTCAAGCCTGCTGATACTAATCCTTTCACTACCAATGGCCCATTCACCATATGAATCAATGGACTCTTCATGTCCAGGTAATAAGAGGTTTAACAAATGCCTTAAATTATGCTACAATTGTTTGTTCATACATTTTTATTTTAATACATAGGGGCTCTTTAATTATCTTTGGAGGATCTGTTACACATTTCAGGGGCTAATTTGCACTGATTTATTATTTATTGAACACAGGACAAATCATGATTAGAGAGTTCATCCAATCAATTGTTGATTTAGAACTCTATATTCTTACAGTACAAGAGAAATGTTTATTTAATGGGTGTTCTTTTTGTAAATGAAAATCCTTAGAAAGCGTGATCTGTATATATACTATGTACTACTAAATACTACTATATATACTTCTACTGCTATTTCAGTGCATGCTTCATCACTTGTTCACTACAGCTTTTCAAACTTAATGTATACTAAAACTAACAATATCTAGCTTGTGCATCATATGAAAGTGTATGGTCTTGCATTGATCTAGATCAGACAATATCTAGCTTGTGCATCATATGAAAGTGTATGGTCTTGCATTGATCTAGATCAGACAATATCTAGCTTGTGCAATGCATATTGTCAATGTATCCTGCAATAACCCCTTGTGTGCCAGATTAACTGCTGTTCTTTGGGTTTTGAGTGTGCAGACATGTATGAAGGAGGCACGAAGAGTTAATGATAAATACCTAAATGTATGACTGTAACATGGTGCAAGTTCTATTTTGTGAGAATGTGTAGACTTTCATAAAGCTACCACATATTTGTGCAAGATCTCTATAAGAGGCCCATTTACACTGGCCGGCAATGATCACAATTTTTCTAAGATCACAATCTTTTGGTGTAAGTTGCTAGGCAACTTTCACCCAAACAACCAAAACATCGCACCAGAAAAAATCACTTCCCGGAGTGTGATTTTTTGAAACTTCGCGTGAAAAACCACAAAGTTTGCCAGTGTACATGGTGAGCGTAGAAAAATTGCAATTTTTGCTACATGACTTGCAGCACTCGCGGCGGGTTGACTTTGATCATTCCCTGTTAAGCGCTCCACTTAAGATGTCGTAGTAACCATGCAGCGCGCCGGTCTCCTTTGGATGACTGGTGGACATGCGCAGTACCTATCAAAAATTCATGATGTTTCAGATCGTGTTTTGGGGGGCAAGTGTAAAAGTAAATGGGGCCAAGGACTTAGCACAATTGAAACAATACATTTTGTCTTCAAAAGCTGCCTTTTCTCTCTCAATACCAAGCCAATACCAATACCAAGCTCCAGAATGTCTTACCCACATCATGCACCTTTAACACTAAGAAGAGTTAACCCTTACATTACCAGACCTTTTAAACACTATTGGCTGACTACACACTTTCATGCCAGTGGTAATGAGAGAGTTAAGATCAGTACTTCTAACAGCAAGGGCACTTAGGCACCTTGTCAAAAGTCTGTGCACCGGTGACGCCGCGTATTCAGCGGGAACGCCGAATAGCGTTCCTTTGCTGTTATTCTCTACCACGCGTGAGTGCCCTTTCCATTCACGCCGCGAGCGTCCACTTTTGCGGGAAAGCCGCACGCGTTCCTTTTAATCTTTTTGAGACAAGCATCGCCATGTCGCTTCCAACTTTTTGATATTGCTGTTTTTTGCAAGAGCGCCATCTATGTTCACAACGCTGGGTTCACGGCGATTATGCACTGAACTATACCACTACGTAGTGGTATAGTTCAGTGCGATTATGCCTATCATTGAACTACGTAGGCCTCTCTCCAATCTTCAGCGACATGTAGGCCTACTTATAATTTTCAAAGTCCCGCTTCAACAAATATCTCTAATCTCTGCTTGCAGGTTTCGGTAATAATAAGTTCCGTTGAATTTCAATTGTTTGATGGAATATACTTTACCACAAACATGTTGTTTCAAGTTAAAGGATATACACCTACTGTTCTAGAAATTTTGATAAAAAAATAAATAATGTTCTCGCTGATAAGAATATTTTTTAAAAATCAGACTGAGTCCAATTTATTTATTTCTTTAATACAAAACTAGGATATGAAAATGAAACAAATAAGTGTTAAAATACATGCGCGTTGGAAAATAAAATCTATTCCTTTTCCTCGTGACTGCACAGATCTCATTTCCCATGGGGACAATACTATTAACAAAAAAAAGCCTGTTCAATAGTGTTAAGCAGTGATTCGACAAAGTTAAATTAGAAGGCGAATTTTCTGAAATAGGAATATTAACTTCAGGCGTACTTTCTAGCCCCGAATTCACTACTTCGGACTTTTTCCGAAGGTCCCCATTTCTCCATACTGTATGATATAAAATGCTTTTGTACATGGTTATATTGAAAATAATCACTTGTTTAATTTGAAGAAAATGAATTCATGAACAAATTGATAAAATAAATGAAGGAAGTGATGCACTCTCTTGCATTAAAATTTATATATGGAAAAACTCAACTTCACCTGCCGCTGTCGCATTTTTGCGACTAAGGGGTAACGTGCCGATGTCGCAAATTTGCGACCAAACTGTAATATTTTAAAGACTGTTTTTCAAACGCATATATTTGACAAACTACACCATGTTCCAATCTAAAATTTACACGATCTGAAAGGGAAAACATGGGCTTTCCAAAAATGATATAAAAATACATCGTGTCATTTGAAATTTTCGAGTATTTTGCAAATAATTGCAAGAGTTGACATATAATTTTTATCAAGAAAATTTTCCAGTCATGAGCGGAGCGGACTGTGTGCACTCATCTGAAAAGCTTTGTGTAATCGAGATTCTCTGCGCTGATTGGCTGATGGATATCCGACGTCTAGACTCTAGTTCTCACACAAACTAGCGGCAGAATCAAAGGGTTTCAGAGCCTTTTGACTGATAATAAGACCCTCTTGCTTTTGCCTATTTCATGGTCACGCGCTCTGCAATCGTTACGTAATCATCGTTATTGTTAGCGTTTGCCCGTCCTATTACACAATATAACACGTGTGCCCTGCACCATTGCCATTCATTTTCAAGTTCGGATTATAAAGCGTGAATTATAAAGTGAATGCGTGATCGAAAATGACTGTAGAGTCTTATAGTTCAGCGTGCAAACTAATGTAACATGAAGAAATAAGACCGACCCAGAATAAGCGCGCGTCGTCACCTATTTTGGCTATCGGATGCATGTAAAGGCGAAACCAACCTTCCATCTGGTTCCTATACAATGATTGAACAATTTGTTTGTGTGTGATGATGAATTGTGCCTTTCTAAAATATTTCCATTTTGACCACAGTTTTCAAACAATATGTAGTTTTGAAGGCTACAGCATCCACTATCAAACAGTTATTTATTTGACTCGATGCTCGCCTCTAGAAATGATCACCAATGCGGCAAATGATAAAATATCCATCTATCTGTCTATAGATCTGTATATCTATCTATATATCTATCTGTCCATTGATCTATATGCCTGTATTTCCATCTATCCGTCTGTCTATCTCTCCCTCTGTATGTCTGTCTATATATCTGTCTATCGATCTATCTATAATCTATCTATCCCTCTGTCGGCCTATCTATTTAAACATCTATATATCTAAAAAACTAATGGCGTTTCAAAGGCTCCGTACTAACATTATGTACAGTGTATAATGTAATTGATTTTCTCTCCCCTTCAGGTATTTGAATACATCGGTGATAAGTATGCCAAATTACTCCAGATTAGACCCCCAACTTAACCTCCTCTTAATATGTAAACATAATATTTCAATGACATGAATTTACGAAAGTCTCGTGGCCTAATCGATCCCCCTCCCACTTCATCTCTTTGCTACAATTTCAATAAACTTGACCTCCAGAGCGAGAAGCCTTTTGTTTCGTCACAATAGAGTTACCCGCGACTCAGTAGAGCTTGCGACTTATGTACTAGTACACAAAAATCAATAAAATACAGGAAATGACAAGATACACTGGATCAACAAGGATGTCACTTTGAATAGGCGTGTCGGGCCCATACATTGTGTATGTCTCATAGGTCTATAGACACTTTCGCCGTGTAAAGATTTTTTGTATGATGTAGGCCTACTATAAAGAGCTACAAGAAGGAAAGAGCATATAGCAAATAGAACGACATGATATAGATAATGAATTCATACTGGTATTATCATGTGTATTGAGAGCATATAAATGAAGAAATTACATGGTAATGGAAATGAAAACATAAAATGAATAACAGTTAAATGGAGCGCTATCATCTGCTCCCCCAAACTGTAAAGGCTTTGTGTAGTTTCGTATTTACAAATAATCTAAAATCGAACGAAGGGGGAAAAGAGCAATGATAAGTGATCTTTTGAGTTGGAATAGACGCCCCTTTAGATAAATGACGCTTCATTGTAATTATTGTTATGTTTACTATCATCATTATCCTCATCATTACCACCATGGCCATCATCACCATGTTTTTATTAAGTAAACTTTGTTGTTTGTTGTTGTTGGTAGTGGTTAATGGTACATCGACAAAATGGGCCTATGTGTCCTGCCCATGGGTGTCGATCGGTGTCCACGGATTGGGGGGGGGGGGGGGGGGTTTGACTGACACAAATATTGTTCTCTGTGATGGATTTTTTTTTCTTTTAGTTTCCAGGGGAGGGGCAAAATTATTTTTCTAAAGGTGCTAGTGAGCAAAGCGAGCGCAAAAAATGTTGACCTCTTTGATAAAAAAATCTCATTCTGTAATAGATTTCGACATGAAACCTTAAACTAGTTGTATACTATGTTTCACCCTTTTTCTTTCTCCCTTATTTCTTTTTCTCTCTTGGGCGTGAAACCTTTTTTTTTTTTTTTTTTTTTTTGGGGGGGGGGGGGGTCCATGGCCTCCAAGCCCCATGTCCCTATGCAAATGGGAAGGTGGGGGGGGGGCAGAGCAATCCTTAAACCGAAGTTTTAAGAATGTTAGCTTTATTTCTACAAGCCTAGGTACTTCGTAAGGACTCGCTGCAAGCGAAGCGCGAGCTGATTTCTTTTTTATAAATATTACCTAAAGTTAACCATTTGAGAAATATTATCGGCTTCCATGGTTATTTTCTTTTTAATTTTCATTTCTCCACTTGAAATAAATCATGAACCTGAAAAAAGGAAACTAAGAGTGAAGTGACATTCAAAAGGGTGGTAAAATATACGGGGACATCCCATGCGCTTGGTTGCGGGAGGGCTTTTTTTTTTTTTTTAATGTAATGTATAAAAACAAACATGAACCTGTTATTCTATTTCGTCCTGAAATATTCTCTTGCTCCATCCATCTGTTTGTAACCATTTTCATAAGGGGTGGTTGCATTCTATTGCAATAAACATATAGGAAACTTATGAGAAAAACAATATCAATGGTCATCATGCGTAAATACGATAACCATCATGATAATTTATATTACTAATACTATTATTATTATAGTTATGATAATCATTATGATTATAATTATTATTGTTACTATTATTATTATTATTATTATTATTATTATTATTATTATTATTACATAAAATATGCCATCAATCTAGGCCTCTTCCTTGTATTTGACAGATTTCATCGAAGTGGAATGATTTCAAAATTGGTCCATATTCGTGCGTTTTGTATTGATTGGTTCTGTATCTTTCATGGGGATCAAAGGACCTGGTACGGTCGCGTGCCACCCGGCCTCATTATCACACCTATTGTTCATTAGGGACCAATCATTATAAACGCATAATCCTGATTGGTTTATTCAGCGCGTGGTCTAGCATCCGGGAAGATTTATGCAAATTACATGAGAAAGCGGGCCTCCCGAATACGTTTAAATGCCGTAATATTTTATGGGCTTTTCACAAACTAGTTGATGATCAGCAATGGACAACTCAAACAACGACACGAATTCTGGAAACGACGATCTGCATCTGAGGTTATCAGATTCTGAAGAAGAAGAATACTGGGATGACAGCGACATTGCCGCAACATCCAGCCAGGTTGGCGATAGCGATGCACGTATGACTGCCATTGAAGAAAGGATGGTCCGAATGGAGAATCTCCTCATTGAGCTTCATGCCGTTGTCATGAGTCGGTCTCGTCCGCAGCCACGAACGGCCCCCCTCTTCGAAGATGTGGAAGCAGATGAGACGCTAGTAAAGATCGGAAACGGCGAACATTCCGTGATGGTCGACAAGCAGCGTTTCCAGCGGGCTGTCTCTCTCGCCACAACTGGTCGACAGTTGCTCCTCAAGTTGATGGGCATGGTATTCAATCCTGCAGAACTTACCACCTTCAGCTTCAACGGAGATCGGAATGCCGTGCCAGAGCTGCTATCCCTCGTCGACGATCACCGCTTCGAGGCAATCCGAGGGCAGATCTCCAAGTCGTATCCAGGATTCGACTCGCCAAAGAATCTGCGACGCATTAGAGAGGCCGTGAACGGCAAATGCAGGAAAATGCGGATGAGGAGAAGAAACTTCTCGACCTCCTCGTCGTCTTCTCCTTGAAGATCGACTGAAAACCAAGCGGCCCTTTTCAGGGCCACCAAATCTCCAAGAAAGAATACAAAATGTATGAAATCATGAATAAAAAAATCTCCTCCTGTCCATTTCTCAACTCTTAAATGTCTTTTTCACTTTAATGATGTAATGATGATGTTTAAAATAAGTATAATTTGAGGATGACGACGGTTATAATAATACAAGAGTTCGACCGAACGTAAATGATACCGGATATAACAATAGAAATAACAATGATAATTATAACAGTAAAAGCAGGGGCGGTGATCCTGATCCTGAAGCGCTAAATAAGTGCCCCTTTTGACCCAAGAAAAGTTCTCCCTTACAAACGATTTCAGTGCCCCTTTTATCTTAGAAGGACCCGTTTTATCTGTTAACGAATGCCCCTTTGCCTTCTAAAGGTTGCCCTTCTTACAACCACTCTTTTCTATTTTCATTTTCCTTATTTAGCATTTTGTTCCCTTCTGCAAATGCATTTTAATTGAAAAAAAAATGCTTACAAAATGTTGTCATTGCCCCAATTAGTTGACCTTTTTACTAGTGAAATTCTTGTTCTGCTTACAGTCTACCCATTGTCACGTTTGATCAAGTAAATGCCCTTTTTCTTTTCTAGTTCTTTAAAAATGTCCAGTTTACTAATAATAAGGTATTTACAATTAGCGCCCTCTCTTTTCTGCAAGGGCATCTGAGCCGGGGAAGGGGGAATTCCCGCCCCCCCCCCCCCCTGACACAATTATCATCATACGAAAGAAATGCTCTTTTTCAAAATGAAATGTGCCCCTTTGTGAGGTGGCACTTGTTTTAATCAACACTCGCCCCCCCCCCCCCCCCCCCCCCCACAAAGATCATCTAATGCCTAGATGGGGCATTTAGCCTCTTACCTTTCGGTGCCCCCGGGGAGGCAAAATATGGCGTTGAAAATAATTTGTTTGCACCCAATACGGCCCCTTTTGACAAGTCATCTGTTTTGGCTTTGCCTCCCCCAAAACGAATTCGTTCCGCCGCCTCGGATCCCATATGCTATAAGTGTCATTAAATGTTAACACATATTATGCCTTCTGCCATTTAGAGTGGGTTATATTTTTCCTTTTCTCCCCCACCCCATCCGTTTCCATTTTTATGCTTCTCTCTCTCTCTCTCTCTCTCTCTCTGTCTCTCTGTCTCTGTCTCTCTCTCTGTCTCCCCTCTCTGTCACTCTCTCTCTCTTTCCCTGTATATCAAAAAGATAACATTAAAGTATTGATTATCGATATCAATATTCCACCGTTCATAAAAGTACATTTCATGTAATAAATCACTTCAATTGGAAAGTTTGATTTTGACACGGACTAATGAAATGAAACAACAAGTGGACGTGTCCTGAAAAGTAAAGCGTGTATAAAGTTGTAGACCCCCATACAAGCTTTGCTTTCCGGTAGTCAGTAGTAATAGTTTATATTTCAAGATTAATATTTTAAATGATTAAGATCTTTCAAATAAGTTATTTTTCGCGGAAATGAGTAAAACATGAATGTTGTCTGATAGTAGCCAACATGCGTCACGAAAATATCAAGATGTTGAGAAATATATGACGTACCCACGTTTACATGTACATGTACTTGCATGGCTGATATGTATTTACAGTAAACTAGGCCTATTCATAATACGGTACATGTCATGCATGTAGGCATACATTACAGGAAAAGAAACAAAAATCAGTCAAGCTTTCAAGGCTATCTAATGGCAACAAAAGAAGTATAAGAAAAAACAACTTTAAATAGATGTTCATTTTCCCCACAAGCCGGATGTTGACAATGACCTGTATTTCTATGGGGGAGTTGAACTCATTGTAAGCAGGTGGGTTGACCGGTGGGGAATTTCAATGGGAGGGATTACCCCATTGTCGAGGATGACTGTCGGGGATACTTGATGTCTCATTTTGATTTTTCTTGTCAAGAAACCGCATCCTAAAGTTTTATTTGCTAGTCTTGGACTATTATTTTATTTGCCAACTTTAGATATGAATATAGCATGCATAAAGTATATATCGATTGATAAAGCTTGACAGGATAAATACATGAAAGCTCATTAGCTTGATTCCAATGGGGTACTAAACAGGGCTAGAAAACAGACACTTTAAAGAAATATTTAAGGTCAAATCCTCCTCATTTGGGAGCAATAACCCTTTTTTTTAGGTGCTTCATCAGCACCCCCGCTTTCCAGGGCCTTGAATACAGTGTTCAGAGGTACAGTCAAAACTGTCTTAGCAGCCACCTGTCTATAGCAGCGAACCTGTCGATAGTGGCCACTAAAATAATTCCCCCGGAGAGCGATCATGTGTTAAAGAACCTGTCTATAGCAGCCAACCTGTCTATAAAGGCCACAGTTTGTGTTTCCCTTGGGTGGCCACTATGGCTGTATTTAACTCTATGAACTGGACCCACTCAACGGACGGACAATCGATTGGGCCTTGGGGTCTCTATAATTATGATGATACATGCCACTGATCTCTGGTACGTGAGGAGATCAGCGATTCGTACCTGTTCGTCCAGACCGCGTTCGTACATGTGTGTAGTGTACGGTCTAGAGCTTATACCGGTAGATCGCGCGCGCGCACACGTGCGTACGTACGTACGCATACATGAATTGAAGAGGCTTTTTCATGCGCACTCGTGCATGTTACGTTTCACTACGATTGGATCAACGACATCGACTACTAGTATATTTCTTCGATAATTAAACATTTTCTTATTTTTCCCTGTGTAATTGGAGTTCGCGAATGCAAAGATGGTGGATAGATTTGGAGATCGTGAATATGACCTCGCTTGGTTGTTTGGAGATGATGGGGAGTCGGACGTTGAACTTGTACCAGTAGATCCCCCGATACACAGGGTTTTTTGTGGCATAAAAGTTTAAAAATGATGGGGCCCTTTTGTCACAGATATTTAAGTTCTATTTCTGTACTCCGCAAATATATGATTCAACTTCCACTACATTGTAAATATTCCACACTATGTAAATCATTGTCATGCAGTCTTCTAGCAATAGTCAAAATTTTGAATATATGTGTATTTTTCATGATAGTTTGTATTTTCTACGCATATTTTTTCAAGTGCGGTCAAATTGTGTGCTATCTAAATCAACACACATTGTATTTAAATTAGCTAAGATGTTGTTATCTGTGTATGTATTGATCGGCTTTCTTGGAGGAATGTTAATTTTCTGCCGAATCCAAAGTATGCAAGAATTTGAAAGTATGTGTATTTTTCATGATAATATGTATCTTCTAGGATTTTTTTTCAAGTGCGGTCAAATGTGTGTTCTCTTAATCAACACATATTGTGTGTAAATTTGCTAATATATTCTTATTTGTGTATGTATTGGCTGGCTTTTTTGTGTGAAATTATGCAGTGGAAAAATAAAGTACACATTTGTGATTCATTTACATTACTGAAATATTAACTGATTAATTTCTTTCTTTGGAAAACACAAAGACTGGGGAGAAGCAAAGAGAGTTGTGAAGGATGAAAGTATATAGAAACAGAGAGTTACAGAGAGGAACAAGAGATAGAGAATTGAGTTTGTTAAGAATTAAAGGTATATGGGTATGAAGAAAGGTAGTTCCTGTTCTCTTTTTTTCCATCTCTTTCTCTCTCTCTCTCTCTCTCTCTCTCTCTCTCTCTCTCTCTCTCTCTCTCTCTCACCCACACACTTCTGACCCTCTCCTTTGCCCCTTGGGTTATTCACCTTTCACAGACTTCTGGTTTCTATTTTTCCCCTCTTCCTTTGTGTCTTTTTCGATGTATTCCAGCCACCTGGTAGTCACAGGTACATCTTTGATTTTCCTTTACTTTGAGAAGAGCAGGTAATATAATTGCTAGTCCAGGGGAAACTAAGAAAAGCTCCCCACAAGTGATTAGGTTGCTAATACTTCAAGATTATGACGAGGGCAGACTATCATTGTTGCTGTCTAGTGTATGAATTAAGGGAGTCTGGGGAGCACCATTTTTGTCACAATAGTAGCACCATTTTGGCAGCACCATTTTGGTGTTCATGAGCACCATTTTGACCAAAAAAAAAGGTTCTTGTCAGCACCGTTTTAGACAATATGGTGCTGATAAGAACCTTTCTTACATCAAAATGGTGCTCGTAAGCACCAAAAATGGTGCCGCTATTGTGACAATTAGATTGAGCAC
Source organism: Arbacia lixula (assembly GCA_963669155.1). Lineage (NCBI taxonomy): Eukaryota > Metazoa > Echinodermata > Echinoidea > Arbacioida > Arbaciidae > Arbacia > Arbacia lixula. Next base: position 22,321,611 of record OZ022588.1, read on the forward strand.
CTTATGCGAACCTTTTTTCTTTCTTAGAGTGAACGATGATTTTGAATGGACATTTGCATTTTATAGCGATTGATTGCAATCCTTTCTGTTACGGAACCCTGGGACCCGTAACATAAAGGTTTGCGATCAATCGCAAATTTGAAAGAAGAATTCGGTTTACTGGTCAGTCTTTTGAAAAAAAAGCGCATCCAACAATGATGTTGATTGGCCACTGCCATTTTGCGATTGATCGCAAACCTTTATGTTACGGGGCCCTGATCATCATGTAGTACTGCTCCATTCTGTTTTTATTGTTTTGCCATGTAAAAGTCATTTATGAATTGGACTAATAAATAATGATAATAATAATTTTCACATTAGTGAATAACTTTAATCATTTTTTCTCAATTCAGCCATTAGCTGCGATTAAACGGTAACAAAACCTTCAATTCAATTCAATCTAGAGATATAAATGTATCATCTTTATGCAAGCAATCCTCAACCGGTGCCTTGTTAGGTCAGTATATTAATTTTTTTAGCATTTGTTTATATATGTACGCATCGTGTTCATGATGAATAACCCCCCCCCCCCCCTCCCTATATCGGCGAGAATTGGATCCACTCTGCTTCCGTAAGCAATGTCTCTCGTTATTCTCAATAAACATCTGTTTCATTTCCCCCTTAAATGGGTGGTGGTGTGACCATAATTCGCGCATGACTATATTTTGCGCAAGGTCGCATGAATCAAATGTGATGAATACTGATATCACCACCAGAAAAGGCGAAATGAAATTATCAAATAGAGTAATTTTCTTCAAGATATTTGCATTTGTATGAATATTGGCAACACATCGGCAAATTTTGTCACCTTTTTTTGTCCGTTCTGAGAATATCTGAAATTCTGTACAAACGTCAAGAAATCGCTATTTTGCGTGCAGAGGTTTTCAAACCTGTAAGTAACATGTGGCACCAACCGATTATATGTCGTTTTAACCTGCATCCAAACATGGATATCTTACCTTTATCTGTTTGACTTTCTTTGCACAATTGTCGTGCGTGAAATGAGGTCAAAATTATTTTTTCATGACTTTCTTTAGCCTGTAGCGTGCGTTTGCCGATCGGCATAGAATTTTGAGATGGCGATACCTTCGAAAACCTTTGAACGAATTAATAGTTACGTCGAGCAAATGGACTTTAGTATCTTGTCGTCCATTTGGTATTTATGAGTTTAGACGATTTTCTTTGGTGAATTGAGAGTAAATCTTTGATTTAATATCACTATCATATATCATCGTTAAAATATGCGCAAGTTATAGTCACCCCATCCCATATCTCTGATAGGGACATAAACTTAGCAAAGAAATAAAGCCTGCATGCACATCTAAAAAAATTGCGAGGGAACCAAATTACATGTAGGCCTACGTACTTTTATCATATTAGACAGAATTAATTAATCCCCGTCCATTTGAGGAAAGATTATTCATGATTCATGCAACAAATTGAAAATATTAGAAACATTTGATGACGTGTTTAATATGTCGTTTATTGAGTTAAAGTGCCCTTTCACTCAGTGTCTTCATGCACGCCCGAAATTACAGAACGCACTTCACGTACAGTCATTACGAACGAATGCGAGAGTTTTGGTCGTAGAGGGAGCTATTTAGAATTGATTATTCGCGATGCGAACACAAAATAGGAGTGGCCGGAAAGACGCACAAAGGAACGCTGGTATGAATAGGCCTTTGAACTCCACCGTTCCTTTCAACACAAAAGAACGCTGATCAGGAAAGCCGCATTGAAAAGACGCATGCGGTTTTGACAGCAAAAGACGCGGCAGGGACTTTTGACAAGCTGCCTTATATGTAGCTAACAAGAGAGAACACACTGAAAAACAGCAAGTAATGAAAAATGAGAGTAGGAAGGGAGCAACATGAATGATTCATGTCAAACTATAATTCAATTGAGACAGCTTTTATTTATATAGTGGTATCACTTTCCCAGTCAAACTGTCATCAAGCATTCTGCAAACTCCCCCTCCCCCTTGTCCCTAGTTGACACCTCTTATCACTCTCAACAGGTCATAGACTCCTAAATTAGTTTCATCCACTTTCTACTTTTAATCCCAAACTATGACACAAGCGACCTACTCAACCAGCCCTCTACAGTATTTGTAGGCCCAAGCTGTATATTATCTCATATATACTTTCACACTTTTCTCCATCTGTAAATCCTGAATGATGTTTGCGCTAAGTACTCCGACCTCTCTAATCAACTGCCAGCTCTCGCAAGAGGAGTGTGCTTCCCCCTGATGCCCTTTTCAGGATTACACAGCGTTAATTGGCGTATGTGCTTTTTTAACAGATTAATTAATTCAACACTTCATATATGCTGTTGATTTGTGTATGAAACTTTATATGCAGTATATCCCAGGTAATGATTTTCCATGTATGGAATAATGTGAAGAGCAAAAATGGTTTTATATTTGAGTTTTATTTCATATCAGTCAGTGTTGTGAAATGTGTGAACATTTGTATACACACTTCATTTTGTTTTGAAACTAATCTTTGACACAAAATGTAACATACAAATCAATAGAAGTCTTTGATAAAAACAAGTATTTGTACATGCATGTCGATATATTCTTATGTATGGTATCACCAGCAAAAAGATATTTATGTCATTTATTTAAAAAAAAAATCATGCAAAATAATGTGCACATTAACATTGGAATACTGACTAATACATATAATCAGTATCTTGCAATTAATCATGCATGTCTTCTCTAACTTATTGGCATCTTACACTTATGATCTGAATTAACTACAGTGTACATGGAAGTATCAGATTTGTCTCCTTCCCTTTCCAATCTCCCCATCTTTCACCATCCTTAGTCCTTGGCTCCCATCTTGATTTTATTTAATCAGTTTTTCATTTACTCACTGCTGCTATTTTAAGGTGGTGTATCCCTATCAAAGACAAAACCAGATTCTCTCACCAGAAACACATCAGGTAGGTCCATTCTGCGCTAAAATGAAATACCCACATCTTTTATCTTCTTCGAAAGTAAGAAGGGTAAAGAGAAAGAAAAAAAGGGGGGGGGGGGAGTGATATAAAATAGTGGAGCAGAGAAAGGAGGGACCCATTGGAACAATTCATACTATTATTTGTGCATAAAGCAATGAACAAATTTTAGCTTGATATACTACAACCTAAAATCAAAGAGCTACTGTATCCAACTGGAAATTTATTGACCCTTAACATGCAATGTGTGGATTACTGTATACGCCATATATGTGACCTGTCAGCACAAAACGACCAATAAGTCGGATTTTTGTGTTTTTGATTTTTTGATGCAGCTTTGAAGCCTATACCCCAAGCTTTAAAATGGTATATAACTCAACTTGTATGGACCAAGTTAACCCTTTCAAATTACAGAGAGAATGTGAAGGTGTCAGACGCACTAATCATTTGGCTAACAGAGATTACAGGCTCTAAAGAAAGGGGTTCATTCAAGAGTGCTGAACCGTGCGCCATTGTCCTTGGCACAAAAAGGTGCAATTAAAACCCCGTAGCAACCACTATGAAGGAACAATGGGTTTGAGCTGAGACTTGGCCCAATTTTTAACAAGGTATCAATCATTACTACCACAAAGTTTCAATGTCTAACACTGAATATTCTTTAAGTTATGCTCAGTTATTTGAGGGCTTGATTATGATAAGGACAATCTCAGCAAAGTGACATTTCTTTTTAATGTCCGAAAAAAATTATCATTTTAAAACCAAGAAAAAACAAATTTCTATTTATCATTTTAATCTCAAATTTTGACAGATGGAATATCAAGAGTTGTACTTTCAGAAAATACCAAAAACCCAAAATCGACTTTTCCATCCCAACCAAGCTATTTTTAGGGTTGCAGATGTTTACGTGGAAACTCCCATTGCGACTTATTGGTCGTTTTGTGGTGACAGGTCACATATTTTGCAAGTATGATTTTTCGTGAATCAGAACTTCTCAACGATTTCGGGAGTGGTTAAATTCGTGATTGTGGAGTACTAGTACTATTAGTATATGTGCTCGTGCATGTCATATTCATACTTTCGTGTGTTGTTAAATTCATGAATAGCATCCGACTCGCGAAATTCGCAAAAATAATAAACCTGCGAAATATATGGCGTATACAGTATTTCACTATTTATACAGACAAATCCCGTAGTGCAACAGTTTATTCAAAGTGTTAAGCTATCTGGGGCAGTCATGATATTTTGTTTCCTTATTAAAGTATTGTCCATGTTGAGAAGTTAATAGGCTGTGATATTGTACAAACTCTGGCGAGTTCACTGTAACTCGTGCATGTGAGAATCTTGGCTCGTTCCAAGATTGATGAGAGAGTATTGACCTCACCTGGCCTTTGAAATCTTGAGATATATACACAAGAAGGAAAATATGATAATTGTTTGAAATGCTGCTTCTGCTACATGTACATGTATATTTTAGTGTGATTACATGGTACATCAAAACAGGAAGGTTCAAGGAACTTCGTGTCATCATCGTGAGCATTTAGTGACCTGAGAACTCTTATTGTTTTCACTATAGAGTGTGTCCTGGTTATTATTTACACTTACAAGGTGTTAATTCAAGCCTTTATATATGTGTACCATCTCCACTTCCGTGGAAACATTCCTTTGCATTCCAAATAGCCTGACAGGATTGTCATTAGTGTAAGTGACTGTGGTAAACCGTTTTGTGTGAACACACTTTAAATTCCAATGTTAGTAATAGATGTTCATGGGAACTCACCAGATAAAAGGTGTAAGGTTGCAAGGCTGTGTAGTTAAACAAAAAACATGATCAGGAAGTACTTAATTAGTCTGATTAAAAGTGATGTGTATGTAATGAACCAGCCTTTTTTTTTACATCTTTTACTTGAACATTTTTGCTTCTTTAAAGAGCTCCTGTACTCTGACTGTGGTATAGATTTTATTAACCCCTTCATGTATATTCCATTGTGTTACTTCTAGCAATAACTTTATATCACACTCCCTGTCTCTGTTTCTGCCTGTGCATGGTTTTGTCTGCCTCTTCCTCTCCCCTGCTCTTCCTTGGATGGCCTTTCTAGACATGTTTCACTGTATATTAAGCACGCATGCACCAGGTCACAGAATCCTCACAATTTTGAGATGACCCAAAAGGTACGTCTTCATTACCCCGTTCAGATGAAATAGCAAGCTAGTTTGCTGATAGAGGGAATTAGCCTGAACTTGCAATCACATAGTGTATGTTTCAGTAATAGTCCCACGGTCTGATCGTGCCAATGTCAATATCATGTCAGTAAGTCATTACTTTACAGGCTAGTTTCCCCTAATATAAAGATAGAATCGATGCTTTAAGTTCAAGGCAGGTCAATAAATGTTGAGTCACTTCTCATTGCCTGCCCTCGCCCCCCCTACCCCTTCCCCAACCATACCTCCTTTCCGGTGCTGAAGAATGTGATGACATGATTTGGTCGTCCCATCGGTTAGCGTTCCAGGGCAATTTTGCACTAAAGTAAAGTTGTGATAAAACGCAACTTGCGCTTAATGCAAATATATAATGCAACTTGCGTTTAATATTTATCACGCATTGCACATAGAGAGTCCTGATTAAATGCAAAGTAATGTTAATTTTTAAGAAGTTGCCTTTAATTTTAGGACCTAGATTAATCATAACTTTTAGTGTAAGATGGCCCAATACTGACCAAAAATGTACAGGACCAGGAGAAATAGTAAATTGTGCATCATTTGTTTTTAAATGAAGTAGGGAAGGGGACAGCAGGAATGGAACAGAACGGATACACTGATCAAAATTCATTCTTCAAAGGACTTTTTTTGAAAGACAAAATATAAATTTGTGGTTTTGCCTAAATTATGGTTTCTCCTCTAAATTTGGGAACATATTATAAAATGAGATTAGCGACAAGCAATAGGAAATTGCGCAAATTCAATTTTCTTAAATGTCATCTTGTGTTTTAAAGAAGAAATAAAACGGAACATGCATATATAGTTGTTTGAAGTTCAAGCGTAGCGCAGGGATTTAACTTTAATGTGTGATTGCTAACACGCTTTGACTTTGTAACGCCTGCTGGGTTGTGTATTCATGTATCTACATGAAAAGGGGAAAGGTGGTGACTCCCAATTTGTCTCTTTTATCAAAGCTGAAATCATAAGTCACTCCTGCACAATCTGAAGGAAAGCTAAATGTGTACTTCAAGGGCACAAATTTTAAAGTATGACAAGAAGGGTTATGATTTCAAATGCCTTGCAAAGGAAGGCATTTGAAATCATAACCCTTCTTGTAGTGAGTATAGTCGGCAATCCTTCTCAGGTATACCTTTGGGATATACCTTTCTAGTTGAATTAGGTAAGTTTCACAAATCATCAAAATATGTTTTAGTTAAGTCTCTGAGAGGCAGACATAAAAAATTAGGATGCTATTTGTGTGTGAAAGCCTATATAATGACTACATGTAGCACTGTAATGTTGTTCTCTAAAGTTTAGACATACAGGTATTGTTTCACAGGTATTATGAAAGGTAAATGAGAACAATTCAAAGTTGGTACAGTGCATCATTGCAGACCAATGGACGTACCCTTGAAGGTTAATGATTGGATTCAGTGCAAGTGATAAGGGTTTTCAAGTACAAGCTCACCTATCTTCCTTATCAGTTTTACTTTCAAATAATAGATCAAAATTCTCAAACTTTTTCCAATCTGTTTCTCAATTTTGTCTACTTTTGTTTGGTCAGCATTCCCCTTAAACCCATCTTTACAGGGTTCCCAAATTTCTCAGAAATGGGAACAAGTTACAATTGATATACCTAGTCATCCTTTGTTTCTCAATAGTATATGCATAGTACACTGGTACAGTGTCTGGGTAGCGCCAAATATTCTATAGGCTGTGAGCATTGATCTAAAAACTTTGTAGTGAAAGGGTTAATTGGGGCATTGAACTGCCCCTGCCTCAGATGCATACACTACAGCTCAAAGGGATTGGCAAAGGGGAAAAAGGGAAGGAGCCGTAGTTTTAAATCGCGGTATATTTTGTCCAGCTCAGCATGAAACACAATGCTTTAGCCTAAAAAGCATCATGTTTCATGCTGAACTGGACAAAATATACCACGGTTTAAAACTGCGGCTCCTTCCCTTTCTTCCCTTTCCCTTTCCCTATGCCAATTCCTTTGAGCTGTAGTGTACATGCCTGTCATATTTGCTAGGTTTATACATTAGATCTGTTATCTAGCTACATTGAGATGCTATCACTGGGGCCCTGGGGAGGGGCTCTTGTTTCTTGGCGGAAGTTGACATTTTTAGAGATGAGAGATCCGATTGGATATCCAAGCAGGAACTCTATGTCTCGTCTTTCCATAGCCTCAATGTTTAAAGCAACTCAGCACTCGGGGGATGCCCTTGAATTAGCCTCAGTTTCAGGCTTTGGGATATTTCTAATTTTCTAATTTCTGTTGATCTAGTTATTCATTTTTTTTTTATCCAGGGTAGCCTTGTCAGTGATAGGGACACTGTTCTTCCCAAGGACCCTGCTTTAGAAAAAAAAGTACATCATGATACAATCGTACATAACACATTTGGTAACACAGCATAAAGTTATTTAGAATACACTCATGCGGAACAAACATAAATTTGCTGGAATAGGAAATAGGAATAGGAATATAGCACAGATAAATAAATGTATCAGATCAAATATGTTGCAGTTAAAATGTTACAGTTACATATCTCATACATAGGTTATTCGTTATTAAAGTCTTTTCCTAGCTATATTCTCCAGACTTGATGACACCATTACATAACACTTCACTTTTTAACCTTAAAGAATATGAAGGGGGCTAATGAAACCCCATGCAGTGTCCCTCAGGGTAATTAGTGGAGGAAATGAGAGAAACAAACGAGTTTGTTTTTAGTTTGAGTATGCACAAATATGCCTTGCTGATGTACATGTACTTGCACTAGTAACATACATTCATGTTTCAGCCATGTGCATATTGTCAAGATCTGAAACCTTAACTTGTTTTCAGTGGTAGGCGGGTATGCCTGGGATCCACTGTATGTGAAACAACACACATCTTGTGCAATACATACTGTATGTCCTACGAGAACAAAAAAAAGTTTTTTCTTCGCTATTTCAATTTCATATGTTATAGCCAAATTAGCAAGGTTTTTAGGTATTGGACGATGAACTCTTTACCAAGTTAGAGAATCAAGTTTAATGCAATACTTCAGTGTCTGTACAGGAGGCATGCTAGTCGACTGCATACAATCACATTTTACCATTTTTTTTATGTCTCTGGGAACATTTTGTTTTAGTTTGAGTGCTTAATTGTCCCGAGCCTCTTGTTTCTTTGCCTGTGGCATAATTGTTAGATTTTGGCAGAACTTGAGTTCAACTCATGATAGGGGCAGATCTGGGTTTTTGCCAAAGGGGGAGGGTTCAGAGATGTAAACGTGTGATATTTTGTGAGTGGGTCTTCGGTCGTAGGAATCATGGAGGGGGTGGGTAATCTCCCCCCCCCCCCCCCCCCCTAGATTCACCACTCTATGAGGAGAAATGTGTCCAGGGCAGTTTAAAGTGACATTGAGACTTCTGCTTACATGATATTGGAAGTCTGAGGTTCGATACTTAAGATCAGAACACTCCAGTGACATTGTGCATACATGTAGATAATCTCAAACTCAGTGCATCTATTAATCCTGTTAGAGCTGAGAACTTACGTCATTTACAGTTAGAATAGAAATGTAACATTGTAACAGGACTTCGGAGAATCTTTAAGCCATCAGATAAGTTTCCTTTAATCCTTTCCTGCTTTTATCAGCTTTATTTGCTTGATTTTTCAACAGGACGTGACTTGCAGAGATCTTTCTTGTCAAGGTACATCTAGAGTGATAAGCTGTGTTTGACATTTCTTGAAAAAAAAATGGTGACAACAAAATATAGTATGCAGGGTAAAGAAATAGCCTGGTTTAACTGGACTTATGCCATATCTTCAGGTCATTGGTCTTCGGGGCTTTCCTAGAGTTGAACACTCCACAAATCCCTACATGATACAATTCCAAAATGTTTCCTTTAATGTGTCATTGATGTTGAAGGCAGATGACTTGCAATTGTCCTTGCAAGTTGTAATGATAAAGCATTGACTCACGAGACATAGATCTTCGTATGCCAAGGATGGAATCCAGGAAGATTTAGCGTGCCGTCGTCCCTGGAGATGAAATGATGCCATGGTTGAGTAAAGGGATTAGTTGTATGTTATATATCATCAGTGATGCTAACCTTCGTATAGAGCTGTTGCTGTTAAATATGTCTCTCTGGAGAAACGAGGCAGACATCATGACCATGTGACTTTAATATTCTGAAAGATAACACCCCCAAGTACATGAATGTGCCGACTTTTTAAAACTCTTTAATACTTTTTATTTCCCACTGTCTGTCACTTTTTATGCAATTCCCTGTCTGTCTGTCTCTCTTTCTCTCTCTATCCCTCTTCATCTCTGCCTATCTCTATATCTCTCTCTCCCTGTCCCTCTCTTTGGTTTGATGAAGACCCATCTACTTACTGGAGTGTAAATGTCAGGAGTAAGCTGAGAAGAGAGGAAACAGGGTAGAGGAAGAGAGTTAGAGGAGGGGGAAGTATCGCCCCTGTCGCTCATACCATATTTGTTAGTTTCAGACAAGACCTCCATAACATGAATACCTCCCAGGGACCAATGTTACATGGCTAATGGACCTTAAAGAGCATGTGCTGTATTGGGAAGACAATAAAGCATTCAAAAGGTGATCGTGAGCAATCTTCTTGCCAATGGTCTTAACTTCATGTATTGTCCATTTTAGAAACGTGCTGAAAGTTATTTTCCCTCAAATGATCCACATTTGGAGTAATTAGTGATCAAATCACAAATCCTCAAACTGTTCGGCCCGAACATTTTGTGATTTAATCTTTAATCATTAATTGCTCCAAATGTGGATCATTTGAGGGAAAATAACTTTCAGCAAGTTCCTAAAATGGAAAATACATGAGATACATTTGAGACCATTGGCAAGATGATTGCTCATGATCACCTTTTGAAGGCTTTATTGTCTTCCCAGTACAGTATATTCCCTTTAAAGACAGGTTGTCCCATTTGCAAAAGTCACGTAACTTGACAGGAATCATAAGTATACTCTAACAATAACATGTATGAAATTTCACAGTCATAGGTTTTCATGAAAAGTGTTTTCAAAGAGTTTCAAGCTAATGAAGACGCAATTGCAACTTCAGGCTACCCTTTATCAGCAAACTAGCTCGCTATTTCGTCTGATTGGGCTAATGCAGACGCACCTACAGTTACCACTTAAACTTGTTATCTGGACCTTGCCGAAGCTTGATCTGCTGATTTTCATCATCTGTCGTTGTTTAATACTACACATGGGACTTCAGATGTATTCCCCCTGAAATGCACAAAAGAAATCTTAAACCAAATACCTCTAGACTAGCACATGCATGTACACTTACAGCCTTCTAAAAAAAGCCGTCATGTACTGCTCCTGTATTCTGACCGCCTCTAAAGTGGATCATATGATATGTTTGCGTTATCTCGGTGGATGTGATTTCAAGGTTGCAATCTGCAATCTTGGACTGACGGCTGCTCCACTGATTCGCAGCCACAGGCAAACAAACATGTGAATGGCCGCAAAATGCACTACAAGTACCAGTTCGGGCGAGAGGTAGTGACAAATCTTATATTTCCTTGATTATGATTTTTTTTTTTGCAGAGCTCTGCAACTTCGTCAATGCAGCACCTGATACTGCATTCAGTTCTGCGTTGGTCAAATTGATTGCTTAAGTTGACATATGATACATGTCATGAGAAAAACAACAACCGTGGGTCATTTAATTCAGAGCATGATCACAGGTGGACATATACATACATGTGTTGTTTCGTCATAATTGCATCTCTGCAATATATATTTCCCATATCCATGAGCCTTTCATATAGCCTTGAACGGTAGTAAGTTTCTAAAAAGGCCTTTTGTAGCTAAGAAGCCTAGTCAGTTTAATAGGTATTGGTTTTCATGCACCATTGCTCATCAATCTTCACAACACCAACCTCATTGTCCAAGTTACAAGTTGCAAGGCACTCTGGTATTGCACTTTGCCTAAAAATGAGGCTGCATGACCAGGGAAGGTATTCCAAAATTTTACCCATGAAGAAAACATCCTGCATGATATTTTGATGATATCCAGTTTTCATTCGATGTTGAAAAGATATCAAATGGATGATATCGAGTTCATGTATATATCGATATATCGTGAAGGCATGATATGACGTCAAGTATCATTGATCTTCACATTCAGTCATTTCATTTCAACATTGATACGGCAGAAAGCTCAGGGAAGCATTTTGAAATAACAAACCTTGCAGCGTAAAGTGCGCGACAGCAGAAATGCACGCGCTGGCTTGGTTACAAGCCCAAATTAATCTGTAGGTCTACCCATAGTTGTACTCACATCCACAGTATATGTACATTCAGAAACATATAACCTAGCATTGAACCGTGGTGTGAATAAGCCCAAACTTACTTTAAGCCAAAGCTGATCACTGCTACATTTTCTCATTACTTGCTGTTAAAAGTTCAGATGCAGCTTATTTGTTTTTTACACAATGGCTTATAAATTTTGCATCATGCAGCAGTAGAAGACATGAAGGTTATAATTGTAAGCATTAAGTATTTAAATTGATTTATTCCCAACACGATATATTGACTTATCAGCCATATTTGAGTGATGATAATGGCCTTCTGCAAAAAGGCCATATCATGCAGCAGTAATCCTAATTCTATGTTTTCTTCTAAATGGTATTCCAAAAACCATCCTAAATTTTCTCCTGAATCTCCTACTAGTTGATTGAACTTGATGCAAATTAGCAAGTTAGGGAGATTTATATTTCAGAGTGCAAATGCGAAATGAATCTGGAGCATCACTCTGTGTCCTATCATTCATAAAACACGCAAACAAATGAGCAGCAATCCTCTGGGTAGGTGCACATACATGATTGATGTTGAGGCACATATATTAGCGCATCTACAGAGTTAGGGAGAAACGTAGGGGAAAGCCCCGCTGAAATTTATTGATTTCGATTGGCTCTTTATACAGTCAATACTTCCCTCCATTGGCTAGGAAATTTGCACTGGGCATGGTCAAACCCTCCCTGAACTGTATTAAGAGCATCTGAGGAGGACATTCTGGAATACCAATTTTGGCCTCTGCTAAGCACCTCCTAACTTTGGGAGTCTGGATAAAATTAGTTATATCGAAGGAGAAAACTTACATCAAATCCTCACTAATTTGCATCAAGAGCATCTTAAGAGAACATTCTGGAATTTTTGCTTTTCCGAGGCACCTTATTTGTGGGCTTGGGATGAAAGTAAGGAGGAATTTCCTTTGGCATACCACCCCAGGGCCTCAGGTCAGGTTGATGTTGTAAGACGTGTGGGATGAGGAGAGAGGAGAGTGAGCTTACAGACTCCTGTTAATTTAATATGTCTTCAAAAGGTAGAGGTATCATGGCCTCACGGACCATACACCCCCTGTCCCAGCCCAGGTATGACTAACTCTTCCCCAGTTGCCTTCACGTGACGGGAACTTGGATGTAACCATGGCAACGCACGATGACTGTATAAGTCCCAGATCAAACACCCAAACGTCTGTCTCTTGAATATTTCCTCTGCCGTTATTAATCTATTTGTGATCTATGCTTTGGAGATTTGTCATGAACTTGAGGAAGAGAGAGAGGGAGAGAGGGGAAGAGCAGGTGAGAGAGAAATGAAGGTACAGAGAGAGGGGAGAGTTTCCAAGTGAAAGTGTGTGGGTGTGAGGGGACGAGAGAGTGTGAGAGAGAGAGAGTGAGAGAGAGAGAGAGAGAGAGAGAGAGAGAGAGAGGGTCGAAGAAAGAGAGAGAGAGGGAGAGAGAGAGAGAGAGAGAGAGAGAGAGAGAGAGAGAGAGAGAGAGAGAGAGAAAGGGGGGGGGGGGAGAATTAGAAATAGGAAAAGTGAGGGAAACATTATATAGTTCCAGACATTATGTGGCATGGATAATAATGAATAATACATAGGATGGGGAGAACAAGATACACAAGGAGAGAGAAAAGAAGAGAGTAAGAGAAGAATAGAGAAATGGATAATAATAGTTCTATAAGGCAGAGAGAGAGAGGGGGGGGGGGGGGAGAGAGAGAGAGAGAGAGAGAGAGAGAGAGGGGGAGATAAAAAGAAAGAATGTGAAAGAAAGAATGGTTGAAAGAAAGAAGAAGAGACAAAGGAAAGATCTGTTGAAGAAGGGGGCAGATTAAGCGATACAGACAGGGATCTCATGTGGATATTTTGCATGATGTGACTTAACAATCTGAACCACTAGTACCAATGGATGGGTACCCCTCATTCCCCCTCTCTTTCTCTGTCTCTCTTCCTCTCTCCTCTATCTTCCTGACTCTTTATCTGCCTGCCTGTCTGTCTCTGTCTTTATATCTATGTGTGTCTCTCTTCCTCTCTCTCCTTGTCTTTCTGGCTGTCTGTCTCTCTCGCTGTCTGGTGCCCTCCTCCCTCTCTCTCTCCCCCTCCCCATTTCTCCATCTCTTTCCCTCCCCCTCCCTCTCTCCCCCTCTCCCCCTCTCTCCCCCTCTCTCCCCCTCTCTCTCCCTCTCTCTCCCTCTCTCTCCCTCTCTCTCCCTCTCTCTCCCTCTCTCTCCCTCTCTCTCCCTCTCTCTCCCTCTCTCTCTCTCCCTCCCCCTCCCCCTCCCCCTCTCTCCTTACCTCTTTCTCCCCCTCTCTTTCCCTTCCGTCTCTTTCCCTCCCTCCCCATCCCTCTACCTCCCCCATCTCTCTCCCTTCCCCTGTCTCTCTCCCCCTCTCTCTCCCTTCCCCTCTCTCTCTCCCTTCCCCTCTCTTTCTCCCTTCCCCTCTCTCTCTCCCCCTCTCTCTCCCTCCCCATCCTTCTCTCTCCCTCCCCATCCTTCTCTCTCCCTCCCCATCTTTCTCACTCCCACCCCATACCTATCTCTCTGTCTCTCTTCCCCTCTCTCTCTCCCGTCTCTCTCTCTCCCCCTCTCTCTCCCTCCCCATCCTTCTCACTCCCACCCCATACCTATCTCTCCCCCTCTCTCTCCCTCCCCATCCTTCTCACTCCCACCCCATACCTATCTCTCTGTCTCTCTTCCCCCCTCTCTGTCTCCCCGTCTCTCTCTCTCCCCCTCTCTCTCCCTCCCCATCCTTCTCACTCCCACCCCATACCTATCTCTCCCCCTCTCTCTCCCTCCCCATCCTTCTCACTCCCACCCCATACCTATCTCTCTGTCTCTCTCCCCCCCTCTCTCCCTCTCTGTCTGTTTCTCCTGCGCTCTTCTCCCAGCGCTGCAAGGGGCCTCTGAGTGCTATGACTTGAATGTCAGGTTATTTGGGTGCTTGCTCTCGCCTGCTCAAGCTGAGACAGTGGAAATAACAGGATAGGCTCGTCCTGCTGCTTGTTGATTGCTCATCGTGCTCGTAGGATTGATTTAATTTGGAATTTACTCTGCCCAAAGAATTTCGGTAAGTTATCTACACCGTTGTATTTAAACCGAATGCTGCTAATAACAACAAGGTGTAATCATAATATCATGAATATTCATTGATATTTTTCACGTGTACATTGTATTAAAATTGGTTGTTTGTGAAGGTTTACTCTCATTGACTTAATGCATTTGAACTGAAAGAAATGAGGATGTTGCAATGTGTCTCTGTTAATCCACTTGTCGAATGATTTAATACAAGTGCAAGGACAGGTGCATTCTACATATGCACCTCATAGTGTCGGTCATGATGACATTTCTCGTCAGTTTTGCCACCAGATAATTTATGATGATGTGGACAAATGGAAGATGCATGTAAGTTGTTAAGTCCAGATGTAACTTGTCTTTGAAAAAAAAAGTTCAGCTTCAGAGGCCTACTCCCAGGTAGTATGTTTTTTCGGTTATTATTTGAATCATATCTCACTAACAGATTTCATAATCACCTCACAAACTGTTGTTTATGTGGTCCATACAATATTTCTCAGAATTTGATTGTAGTCTGCCAAAATGACAAACTGTCTTTAACTCTTTATGTGCCAATGTCAAATTTCTGCCCCGATAATACACACCAATCCTATAGAGCAGCATCTTACCTGGTACAGGAAGGGTTATAGGGAGCTATAGTTTCTGGGTAATCCCATACCAATCGCTGACCATGTCCAGTCTTGAGAGACCTCACATAACGGTGAGACCCCCTCAATCTAATTTCCCTGTCAACAAAAGTTCTGCTGTCAAATACCCAACTTTGTTTGAAGTACCTTGGAGTAGTGGAAGACCGAAACTGTGGCTGTAGTGTTTTCAATTTAATTTCACTGCTATGCATTTAAGAATTCTCATGTGGTAGCCCATCACATGAAGTACTTGCTCCAATATTTTATACCCGTTATCTACAACCTCAAGATTAAAAAAGAATGGGAACAGTTATCAAAGCAGAACAGTCCAGCCAGGATGATAGGTCCCATGATATTACCACTAGTTCACATTTCTTTCACACTGCGCTACATCATGTCAATGTGCGTCAAATTCAAATCTGGCAAAGAGCAGTGAATTACTGGTAACAGGCATCTCTCATGAAATTATTACTTATTCACATTATCTTTACCTCATTTCTTTAACTATTGCAACATATAAAGATACAAAGATATTGCCAAGGTAGTCAATGTTTCCAATTTGGGCAGTGCATTGAATGAGATAGCATTGATATGCACCACTCACAAATTCCCTTCCCTTTCTCAAAAACAGTCCAAAAACATCCTTAAATCTAAATCACCAAACAATATTATTTTATCACAGACATGTCTTGAGATTCCAGCTTTATTTACACATAGTTGCTCTGAAGGAGAGGTCCACTTCAAAGTTGTTCATATTTGGCCCAAGCTGGAGGAAAGGTGTTATTCTTTTGACACAATTTCCTGGGAATATCAGTCATGAATCAAAATCGCCAAACAATGGTTTTGATCACAGAAATGTCTTAGATTTCAGCTTTATTTACACATAATTTCTTTGAAGGAGAAGTCCACCTCATACAGTGTAGTTGTTCATATTTACCCTAACCTGGAGGAAAGGTGCTACTCTTTTGATACAATTTCCTGGGGAAATCAGTCATTCTTAGCTCAGCATATGCCCTTGGGGAGCATTCACATGTATAAGCCCACATTGGCAATCCTGCGGAGAAGCAATGCCATAAGATGAGTCTGCCGGACTCTGGTGTCGATTTCAGGTCAAACAAATACCATATGCAAACTTTTTTAGCTTCAGACATTTTATGTACCTTTTTCCTACGGAGTCGCATGGAAATCAGTATTTTTGGTGCCAAATATGATGTGATTGGTTGTCACTGTTTTCTTGATAAGATTTAAACTTGAAATTAGTGACATAGAATAAAGCAAGAACAAGGACAAGGGCTTTTCTTTTAAAGGACACAGATGTTCCAAAACACCTATATGTAATGATACATACACGATGAAATGACCCCTTTCACACACACACACACACACACACACATACACACAAACACACACAAAATGTAAACGTGAGCAACAGTCAAATATCTGAATCATGAAACATGTATGTGTCAGCATATGAAACACACTCTGTGTAGGACACATCAGTAGACCTGTGCATGACAGAAGAGAGAAGAGTTTGAGCAACCTTGGAATGAGATTAGATGTATCATTTAGTTGAATGAATCATTGTGGACATTTTGTCACTGTCATTCCTTACAGTATTGTTAGGTAACACCAGTACATGCATAGTCATTGCTGTTACATCCTGAATTATGAATGCATAGATGGTTCAATAGTTGACACAAATTCATGTTGTTTGAGTAAAGGATTCAAGTTTTTCATAGTTGAAATGACAGAAAATTCATCTGCACAATCCTTAGACATCTTTTGTGATTTTTTTGTTTCTTTACGAGCTACAAAGAAAACCGGTTTTTCCTTGACTATCACTTGTCTGCCCTGGAATTGCAGAGCAAGTATACGTGGCTAGTGGTTCAGATTTGTTCAATACAAATTATTTCATTATGGTCTTGTTAAATATGCAAAATTGCATGGTAAGCAAGAACAAATCGATTTCGGTTCAGTTCATGTACATCATTGCAAACCAATAAACATACGTATGACTGATGAGGATTCAATGCTTATGATTATGATTTTCAAATGTATCTTGATTTGATTCTATTGATTTAATTTCTGATTAATTTCCAATAGATCAAATGCAAATACAATAGTAGAGTTAGATGTATGTGTCAATTCATACGCAGATGTTCCTGAAAATTAATATAACAAAAATGTATGAGATGCAAATAATGAGCCTTTCATAATGAGCAGAAGCCTTTTCTTCCTCATGATGTTTCTGACTTTTCTGAAACTTTTGGTAATCTGCTCTGAAATTTCTGCTTTGTTTGAAATTCAATTTGTTATCAGGGTCTCAACTCTCATTTAATGCATGGCCTCCAGATCAGTTAGGAATCTTGATTTCATACGTGATAAACATTGGGGATGATGGCATTTTCATGTTAAATCACACACACATCCAGCCGAAGAATTGCAAATTGTAAATAGAAACAAAAACCATGTTAAATTGTTCCCCAGAGAATACTTTGGTGCCAAATTTGGCCCCCATATGAAACAATCTCACTGCCTTCCTGCATGTGTCATTGGTCGTTTCTCTTTGAATCGGTGCCCATTCGAGATCGCCATGGATGATTTGGGTCCGTGTTAGTTCCGTTTTTTTTCTCATGTTGGTCTAAACCTGTAAAACCCATTAGTGGTTGGGCCCTTTGGGGTCGACATCGAGCGTCAAAAACTGCTGTCAGTGGAGTATTTGTCAGTGCTGTAATTCAATTAGATTTGTTTCCTGGCTTTCATGTATCCAGAAGCCAAGACATGGGTGTAGATAAGGCAGATTGGTTTGTTTGGATGGTCACTTCTCATTGGCTAGAATTCATTGAATTAATGAATATGGTTACAATATGTGTTTTGTGAAATAACCTGCCATATTTCAAGGGGCTCATAGATTTCTATGGGGGCACAGATGTAAAGTATTTATTTTTTTCTCGTCCATGTGTGAGCTATCATATATTGTAGGGCTCTGGAACAAAACAATACAGTGATAACTATTATTTCATCATCATTGTAGGAGTATTTAAACAATAAGGTAAACATAAGTGTATCGTCACAATGTAGTGGGGGGGGGGGGGGGCGCTGTGTTCACTCCAGAATTGGGTGGAAAGGGGGTAGTGTGCCCCTAAAATGCACTTTTCACTTGAACTGAAACTAGTACATCGATTGTGTTTTTTAAAGGGCTTTGAATAATGATAAAGTACAATGAATTGTGCTTTCTCTTACAGTTCAGTTTTCCTGTAGTTGGTTTATTTTTAGGTAGAAATATACTGACAAGATCATTTCGTGACTTCTTGATGTTTTTTCCTCTGTTCTGTGTTTAAAATCTCTTTGTTTAAAACATGTAGACATGTACACGCATCTATTTAAAGATACATTTCCGCTCCAGGATTTGGCTTAGATTTCCTTCGATGTTTATATCAGATATTTCCCATTTTTCTTCCGACGTAAATGGGAAGTAGGAAGTTATCAATGATGGTCTGTGTCTGTAAACAGTATCATATGTCTGTGATGTCATAATGTGATATAAACATGTAAGCGTTGTTAGATGTTTGTCTCAGGAGAGCCATCCCCTGGGTCCTCCGCAATAATCCTAATATTATCCATTTAAAGATGAATATAGTATGATTTTTTTTTTTGAGGATGATATGAGGAGAACCAAAGGTTACTCACAAAATGAAGGGAGTATGTGATTACCCCCTCCTATACGAGAGGCAAATATTTATGCTTCATGAAGTAGCTAAAGAATAACAGATGCAAGTCTTGCATGTTGTGTCAACATGTCTGGACTCAAAAGTTACACCTTTGTTAAGAAGTGAGGATGAGTGTAAGTTTCAATTGTAATGTATATATGAACCTTTTGACACACTTTTTTTTAGCAAGTTCACTTCCTAATAGTATTATTGGATATTATTACCCTTAGATGTTGACATTATCGGGGAAGCCCTGAAGATATCAAAATTGAATTGAATAAAATAAGAAAAATCAAAGAAACAGATTTGCAAAAGGTAGAGAAGGTTGTCAAATAAGATTTTTAAGAAATTATAGATTTATAGCCTACTGATAAATGAACATATAGCCGTAAGGCAAAATGCTCACTTTGTGCATTCAAGGTGTACCGACAGAGGAAAATCACGCCACAGTTGCCCATTCATTCAGTCGAGAGAGTTCACGTTTATACTGGGCCGAGTGTGATGTATCACCCCTCCAATCTCAAGCTAATGACACCGAGGTTGAAGGATCGCCTCAACTCGAGTCCCAACAAGCAGCCACTTTTGGCACATTTGCGGAACGAGAGAGTCCTCCGGGAAGTGGGATCGATTCAATATGGGCAGTGCCCTACGTGGGGGTGTGCTCTTACAGAGACTTTGCCCCCGCAAAGCATAAAAGAGCCCATGTCAAAATGTATCTTACCTCATCCGTCATAATGTATGACATGGTTGTCTAGTTCATGACATCAGGCTTAAGAAGTAAGCATGCAAATAATTTTTTCCCCCCAGGGCCCCGGCTAGGAATAAAACGCTTTGCGAAAATAACATTCTCCTCATAAGTGTGTTATTTATGGCGTACATGGTATGACATCAGATGTGAAAATTTGTGCATCTTTATGAAACCAAAGTTGGCAAAAATATGCATTGAATTTCTCATCTGGGAAAAAAGCACATTACAAGAATATTGAAGACTTGAAGCGCATTCTCCTTGAAAAATATTCTTGGAATCAATGCATCAAAACACAGGGGTTTGATTTCTAACATTGTTATATCATCTTGCAAAAATGATTGATTTCACATGATTTCATTTTTTGAAAGAAAAGAGAGACAGCAATCAATTTCACTGTATTTTTCGAGAGCATGCCCAAATGAGATGAGTAATTAATTTTGACAGCTTAGAATTCAGAAATCCAGAAATAGAAATGTGGAGCTTTTTGGTACCAGGGGTGTTAAATTTAACATTCAGTCGATTTGCCCCGGGGAGTCCTCTGGGCCAAGCAATCAAGTCCTCGTCAGTCCTGACTGACAGCACGTCCAAGTACACTGGCAGGAGGCTAATTCAGAAGGGGGAAAACAAATCACTCTGGATTGTCTTAGGTTTAGGTTTGAACAAGGGATTTCTCATACTAAGAGCATATCATGTTGTTGGCATTTGCTCAGTTGGCGTCAACATTCTTTCCTGGAGGACGAAAATCAATTTTTTTTTTAGCTTGTATGGGTTCACATCTACTTTAGAGGAAATAATATCATGGAATAATTACATGTTATTATGGCACTTGTTTGATTTCAGAGAGGTAGTTGATAAAGTATGAGTAGATGCGTTTCCATGGATTTGTGCAATTTAGGGAAACAGTGCTAGTCAATAAACAATGTTATTTTTTCATGTTTGATCACCAATTTTGAACTGTGCTCGGAGCCCCCTGTAATTCTTTATCTGGGTGAATACAGCCAGGCCCAGGTATAGCAGGGAGGTATCAGCTACCGTACCACCTTCCCTAGAAAGAGCTGGGCAGGATGAGGGGATTATGTTTGACGTATTCATCAGGGGCAGTTGGCCTGGGAATGTCTTCTAGATAACATGGTGTCTTTAACCTTCTTAGTACCAAGCTATGTGCCCCCTTTGGTTTATGACGGAAGACGTGCCCTGAGGAGTGGGAAGGGTCGTGTGTGTTTGGTGGAAGAAGCTCCACTAGAGATTTGTGAGTAATGTCCTCTACCCAGAAATCTCTTCCAGCTGTGGGGCGAGTAAACCCTGGTAACCATTTTAGGTATTCCCCATTTTTGCCTGGTTACAAACTGCATTATTACTTGTCTGTTACCTGGAAAGTGAACATACCGTCCCCAGTATTCCAGGGATACTGATATGGAAGGATATGAATCAGCCTTCTTTCCTCAAACCCTTGCTCGACACCACCGAACATTTTTATGTTCTCAACATGTGCTTTTCATGGGCTTTAGCAATTATGAACATGGTTGTGTGTCAACAGCTTGTCAGAGAAAATGGAAGGAATGCAGAGTCACAATTTGCTTGCCCAGTTCCGTTCTTTGCACCAATATGGTTGTGAGCATATCAGATATCAGCAAACAAAACTTAACAAGTTTTTCAATTAAAATATCTCAGCTGCACCCAACATTGTTATTGATAATACACAGCCTAAAATATCATTTTGACAATGATTGCATCCCATAAATGCACAACGATCCAGGAAGGGAAGAAATTAGTCAAGTTTGTAAGTAATACAAAACTTATTTGTCTGTTTATTCATCATCTCTGAATCCTGTTACAGATAGCTGAGTGCAGGATCTTAAATGGTGTTGCCGTTAACTTCCTTGAAAATATACCATTCATGCAATGTATGCAAATTTTATTAATGTTATTAAATATGTTACCAATAGTCACCCCAAAGCTTAACCGAGGTTTGTCTGAGTAGCAACAACTAATAAATTCAGAGTGTGTTCCACCCATTGAAACTGAATCACAAAGTACAGGTGAATGTAATGGGGGAGGGGGGAAGTTGTGAATACATTACGAACATGAGTCAGATGGGCCCCAGTTTTAAAAAAAAATTGGATATGACCCAGGCTTAATGTAGACCAGTGGGGCATTTCATGAAAGTTGCCTTTCTCTGATAGTTACCATAGTAACAGTCAGAGGCTAGTGCCTCTCAGCCAATCAAAACTGAGGAGTTCGCTGATATTTTCAGCACTGACTATTTAGTCAGTGCTGACCACTTTCATGAAATGCCCCCCAGTTCAAACATAAACAGTGATAGTTTTTGACTTCTCCTGAAAAGGTTTGTAAAGCTTTGGCTGAAATGTCATGTTATAGTTAGGGTATACTGCTGATTCTTTGAGTTTCATGAGTTTTTGCAAATTGGCCACCCTGTGTTGAGGGCCTCAGGTCTTGTTTCCGCAAGTTTCATAAAGCGAGGCAGGGGTGGGGTAGCGATGCCAGCGCTAGACACCAGCCCGGTAGCCTTTTATTTCCCTCGGGGCTGAAAATCTAGCTAAAACGAGCCTTGACTTTCTGAAAGTGGAGATCTGCAACATGAATCATATCCCCCTCTCGGTTTGATTTCAAAACTAAGAAATAAATGTGCTCCATTATTAGTCTTTGGCACATGTCCATAACAAGGGAGTTTTCTTTGCTGGCATTGTTGCCTTGCCTGGATTGGACCGATGTAAAGGGCAAGCCAAGGATGCCAGGACAAGTATTGACGGTTAATGGCAATTTTAGGACCGTCTATAATGGGCTTCTTGGCACACTCTCAGTCTGGTTAGAGTGAGGATGAAAGTAAGTGAAGGAGTGTTAATCATTGACAAATGTTATCATCTGGACCCTGTTGCATAAAACTTACTTTTAATGGTAACTAGCCTTGTAATGTTACTTGACATCCAATCAAATTCATGGTTTCCAAAAAGGTTGCCATTGGTAGCAAAGTTACTATTAATAGTATTATCATTTTATGCAACAGGCCCTGGTAGTGCACTAAATGTGTGTATGTATGGAATGCCCTACCCAAGATTGGATCTGAACATGGTTAATAAAGAATGTTTTGTGCAGAAAAGGCTAGCTTGTACATGCTCTAGTGTGACAGAAATATGTAAGAGGCTAAAAAAGTTTTGCACATGGTATTTTTTTTTATCATTCATGTCCAACATCCCATTCTCTACCCTGTAAAATCATCACGGGCAAGTTCACTGTTAACACATGGCAAAGATATGTCATAATCCAGGCATTTAGTAATAATGATAACTTACTGAAATACCAGCATGATGCCCAATTATTCTCCCCCTTATAGCATGAGTTTAACATGAATATATACCATTCAGGATATTTACAACCAGAATGTAAACAGACCATACACATTAACAGCTTTTCTGCAATGCAACAAACAAGGGATGGCACCCCGGGTGGTACATGACAGCATGGTAAACAATGAAAATTAGCTAACACTAAGAGGATGTATCTTCCATCTAGTCATATCCTTGTCTTGAAGAAAGCGTCTGTTCTGGGTTAGATCTAGACTGTATGATATGACTATACAGTTATGATCTCATCATGAGTTAAACTCTTCCTGTGCTCTGTGGTAAACGGTTTTGTGCAACAATAATAGACCATTTTCGTTGTGTATGCAAAGTTTATTATAGACCATTTTCGTTATGTATGCAAATTTTATAATAGACCATTAATAATAGTTGACCATTTTCGTTATGTATGCAAATTTTATAATTGACCATATAATAATAATGGACCATTTCGTTATGTATGCAAATTTTATTCATGTTGTGCAAACAATACGATACTAATGGCAACCCCAAAGCTTGTCCGAGGTTTGTCCGAGTAGCAACAACTGATAAGATTCAAAGTGCATTCCATCCATTGAATATAAATGACTAGATACAGGTGAATGCAATAACGCGTTGCTACCTAGTTAGGGGGAAAATTGTGAATACATTACGAAAATGGTCTGTTCAGAGTGTATGTATTCTCAATGTTGCCTTTGTGCAAAATAGTGAATGTAACCAGTCCATGGTTGTACATTCAAGCAAATGAAGTGAACAAAGAAAGGTAGATGAAATCAATCATTTCCTATGGCTACTCTTCAAGTCTGACTTTCCTCCGATGTGTTACAACGTCGGAAAGTTAGTTTCCTTTCTTTATCTACCTCAGGTAACAATACTGAAAAATAACAAACAATGACAAAAGATTGAACATGATTGGTCAGAGCCAGGCAATGATTATTAGCTATCGAGAAGTTGAGCTAACGATGCTGAGCCGAGAATGGAAAAAAATGGGTGTTGGCCAATGAGAAAACTCAAAATTCGCAGTTGCGTAACAAATACAAAAGGAACACCTTGCGTTCGATACCGAAAAGAAATTCCACATCCTGAACTATGATTGTCACTGATATTACAATTTATTGTCCAATTGGAAATTTAATTTTCACTGGTTTGAAAAACCAGCGATGGTTGCCACAGTGCGGCGCCCTCAATCATTATACCCTATGAAGATTTTGAAAAAGATTTTTGTTACTCACAGGGGATATTTTTCTTCATTGTGGGGGATTAGTTACCCCATATAGCAAACCCACATGGAGATTTTGTACTGGTCTGCATGTATGTGATGACGAACTTCCCTCACATCCTGCTATAGCCTTGGATTCAGGCTGTTACACATTTCTGATCCCAACTGACAAATAGAGTCTAGAACCCTAAGACTAGTCAATTCAATCATCCTCATTTTTTTTTAGTCCCTCTCGCATGAAGGGGAGAAGGCATTGAGAATGATTAGTCTACTCTAACCAGACCTGTTTATTGAATATTATAGTTGGGATTGAAAATGCGCAACAGCTGGAAAGCAGGCTAACCCTGCTAGTGTCTAGAGTTACTCTTCTTTGTCTGGGTCTTGAGGGAGTTATTTCCACGTCTACGCGTCGATGTATGATGTAATTATGAGCTCATTGTGAGTGTAAGGTCAGGACGGACTCTTAAGGTGCGTCTTCATTAGCCCGATCAGACGAAATAGCGAGCTAGTTTGCTGCATCTAGCCAAGATTTCTTGGGAAATTTTCTCGACCAAATAGCTCGCTATTTTGCCTGATCTGGCTAATGAAGACGCAAATAGCTAGCTATTTCGTGATCTGGCTAGCTAGCCGGATCAGAACAAGCTCGCTATTTTGCCCAGCTCGAGCTAATGAAGACGCACCTTTAGATGTCACATCAATTACCACCGAGAGCTCATATACTGTGCCTTTAATAGCTGTGTGTCGTAGTCTCACTCAGAAGTGAAATAAGTCATAAGAAACTCATTTTTGAAGAAAGAAACCTATTTTGCAAGGTGTGCACATGCACCGCTTGTCTGCTAGGCTATTCACATATATCTGAAATGCAGGATTTATATGCACAAATTTGAAAGTTTGAGATTTTATACATGCAAGCATTTACATTGGCCAAACTTAGCAGTGTTTCAACAACAAAGATGTATTTGAAATTATAGTATATTCTGTGAAAGTGCCACGGCTTCTTCCATATTGTTATCCTTAAATTACTTGAAATTGACAAACAAGATTCATAAGAATCAAAGCTACATGAGACATGAAGGGCAATTAATATTTCTTTCCATGTTGACAGCAGCTAGTGGCTGTACGTAGCATTAGCATCAAAGCTTTGTGGAATGTTTTTGACATTGTACTATCCATAGAGCTGGTTGAATTATACTTGAGCATCCTCTCTTTCATAACTTTTCTCTGATGAAATCAAGGCCCAGGTATTTTTCCAGTATTTCAGATTTATTAATAACAGAAGTGTGAAAACAAACACCTTAAAATGTAAGGTTCAGGCAGAGAAACCTTTGAAAACAAGCTCATCAGAGAATCCAAATATGTTAACTATTTTTACCACCTGTCCCTCCCTCCCTCCCCCCCCCCCACACACACACAATCCGTGGACTACTGCACTCATTTATGCAAGAACAAAATATGAGCGGTTTAGCCCAGTTTCCAAGCTGTTTTTCTAAATCAAACTATTCAATCAATCAATCAATCAATCAATCAACCAATCAATCAATCAATCAATCAATCAATCAATCAATCAATCAATCAATCAATCAATCAATCAATCAATCAATCAATCAATCAACCAACCAACCAACCAACCAACCAACTAACCAATCAATCAATCAATCAATCAATCAATCAATCAATCAATCAATCAATCAATCAACCAACCAACCAACCAACCAACCAACTAACCAATCAATCAATCAATCAATCAATCAATCAATCAATCAATCAATCAATCAATCAATCAATCAATCAATCAATCAATCAATCAATCAATCAATCAATCAATCAATCAATCAATCAATCAATCAATCATTCAACTAATCATTCTCAATTTCTTTTCCAGTTGAGGAAAGAACAATATGGTACAGTGCGTAGTCTAATGGTGCCAGACTCTATGTGTCAGTTGGGATCAGAAATATCCCACAGCCTTGAAGCCAGACTATGAGTTATAAGTCACCATGCTGAACGTATACATGTTATTTTGCCATGTGGTCATTTTATTTTAATAGTGGGAAATGCTTATTCCTGCAAGATATAAGTATAAAAATATATGTATGAGCAGACTCTCAACCGCATTGGCCTCCACCCAAGTCACCAATTATTCAGCTGGGCACTCCATTTACTACTTAAAGATACAAGCATAAGATTACTTCTGTAATTCAAACTACATATATCTGGTAATCAGAATGATTGATTCATATCAAGATATTGGCAGTACACCCCAATGAAAAAATGTATGAGGTCTCACAGTTATAGCTTCACAGACCTATTCAATTAAAGTGAAAAACTATTCATAGTGCCATTCTCATTGCTTAAAAAAATTGCGATGTTAGAAAAATTGTGGCGTTAGAAACATCGCGAAGTTAGGGTGAGTTGCCTAGCAAATGCACCAAAGCCGAATGATTCCTATTGTCCCCTAACTTCGCGATTTTTCGAAAATCTGATTTTTTAAGCCCAATGAGAATGGTACTCATGTTAATGTTTGAAATTAACAGTATCATAGCGACCGCATTCTACAATATTGCAGCAGAGAATGGCGCAGTGTTGCCACTTGATGTGCTGTTTGTGGACAGTGTGGAATCAGAGGACTGCGTTGTGTGCTGATTGCGGTCTCTGGTCTCTTGGCTGCAAGATCCGCAGAGGGTTTTGACGACCCGCAGGAAACCGCTTTGAAATCTAGCAATCGTTGTAATTTTGCTCATAGTCAGTTTCCAGCAGTATTATTGGGAGGGAAGTTCTTGTACAGTATTTTCTCTGATTTTTTTTTTTTTCGAGTAGTTTTTTTTTTATTGACAACTTCAATTCATATATAAAATAAAAAACACAATGTCATACATCTTTTTTGACTTTAAGAAAAGACTACCCTGTCTTTAAAAGGAACATACTGTACTAAGAAGACAAAAATCCTTCAAAAGGTGATCGTGAGCAATCTTCTTGCCAATGGTCTTAAATTCATGTATTGTTCATTTTAGAACCTTGCTGAAAGTTTTTTGCCCTAAAAATTATCCACATTTGGAGTAATCAGTGATTAATTCGCAATTCCTCAAATTGTTTTGGCTGAACATTTAGAGGATTTGTGATTTCATCACTAATTACTCCACATGTGAATCATATGAGGGCAAATAACTTTCAGCAAGTTTCTAAAATGGACAATTCATGAATTTAAGACCATTTGCAAGAAGATTGCTCACAATTACCTTTTGAAGGCTTTTTTTGTCTTCCTAGTACAGTATACTCTCTTTAAGACTTGAAGTCCTTCAGACAGGTTCTAATAGTACCAGTATATGATCAGTTGGTCACTCTTCCATCCCTCCTCCCTCACCACCAAACCGATCGTCTTGCGCTTTTAATTGGTCACTTCCCCTGCCGGGAAGCTTGACGGAAGCAATCCACCAACACCTCACCTGTAGTGTTGGTCCAACCCTCCTGCAACGAGGCAGAGGGGGGAAGCAGGGGGGTGATCAGATCACCCTGAGTTCCGCCCCGCCCCCCTTGGTCCCCTGGGATGTCCAGATGAGCTCCAAGTTCCAGACCATAACTTCCTGCAATGTTGCCTTGCTTTCAGGTTGTGGGGAATTTTCAATCCAAACTGCAATATTCAATAAACAGGTCTGGCTGCAGTAGACTAATCATTCTTAATTCCTTCTCCAGCTCACTCAAACACAGACTGAGAAAAGAGAAGAATGATACAGTGACTAGTCTTGGAGTACTAGACTCTATTTGTTATTTTGGATCAGAAATGTGCCAACAGCCTGGAAGACAGGCTAACTGAAATGAGGACAGATATCTGTCTTGGAGGGAGGGAGGGGGTGGGGGGGGGGCGGTGGGGGGAGATGATAACATCCAGTGGGAAGTGTGAATAGGGAGAAAGTGAAGACCTTCATTATGCTAACCAAGCCCAACATGCCCTTGTAACTATTTACCATCTGTTCTTTAACTATTCAATCTTACCTCATAAACTATCTTCTCTTTCCTCTTTAAATTCTTAATATTTTCTCTTCAACTATTTACTATTTCAATTCAACTTGAAAGAAACATACATGTATTAGTGAAGGTTTTATGAAAATCTGTTGGAGGATAAAGAAAGTTGATTTTTTTTTTTAACCTACGTATATCAATTTTGTGACATCATGTGTGAGGTGCTCTCCCATATGTTGTGTACAAAATGATTCACTGATTTATTTTTCTCTTGTCTTTGACAACATAATTTTTTTCATACAGGTATGTGTGTACAAACGTATTTCTAATGATGTATCAAATGCACCTGTAGGTAAAAGGATGCATATCTTTTTCGATAAAATGCACATTTTCGAAAAAAATTGTACACAACATATGGGAGAGCACCTCACACACGACGTCACAAAATCAAAACTTTAAGACCATAACTTTCTTATCCTTCGACGGATTTTCATCTTTCATGTGTCTCCTTTTATTGAAACTAACTTATTTTCAGGGTGAACTATCCCTTTAATTAATAGGGAACTTCTTACACACTATTTTCTTTATTTTCTGTGTTGTTTACAAAATTGTATTTTTTTGACCTGCAAAAGGGCTACCCTGTTTTTAAGTCGTCGCTTTTATCCTCGGCAAAGTAATATAACATGATTTTTTTCATACAGGTATGTGTGTACAAACGTATTTCTAATGATGTATCAAATGCACCTGTAGGTAAAAGGATGCATATCTTTTTCGATAAAATGCACATTTTCGAAAAAAATTGTACACAACATATGGGAGAGCACCTCACACACGACGTCACAAAATCAAAACTTTAAGACCATAACTTTCTTATCCTTCGACGGATTTTCATCTTTCATGTGTCTCCTTTTATTGAAACTAACTTATTTTCAGGGTGAACTTTCCCTTTAATTAATAGGGAACTTCTTACACACTATTTTCTTTATTTTCTGTGTTGTTTACAAAATTGTATTTTTTTGACCTGCAAAAGGGCTACCCTGTTTTTAAGTCGTCGCTTTTATCCTCGGCAAAGTAAGGCAAGGCCCCTCTCTGTCTTCAAGGCAGTGAATCCTCCCTTATTTTGATGTCGACACCTCGGTCTCTGTCAATGGCTAACTGGGGCAAGGCCTCGCTATTAAACTCTAGGGATGGGTTCTGATTGTTTTGATATCCACACCTTATGTCGGTCTCTGTCTATACATGGAAATGCCAACTTAGCTTTTGTTCAAGGCTGAAGATTTAATTTTTGCTGACACATATGTTGTGAGTTTTTAGTGCAGACTCTTCCAGACGCATTGTTTCTTCACTCCTCCTTCATGCTAGCAGGAGACAGACAGATAGACAGACAGACAGATAGACAGAAAGCAAGCAAACTTTAATTAAGACAGACTAGCCTGTTTGCAAAAGTCAAGAAACCTAGCGGGAATCAGCAGTATATCCTTACAATAATGTGAAGGAAATCTCACAATCACAGCTTCACAAACCTTGTCAGGTATTGTGGAAAACTGTACTTGTTAACATTTTAAACAGGTCATCCATGGTCTACATTCATATACTATACTGTAACGCTGAATGTATCGGTCAACGCATCACTGTGGTGCGAAGTTCTGTGATGTGTGCCATTGCGTCTGGCTGTCTCCGGTCTGTAGACTATAGGTTCCGGACAACCCGGGCAAATGCTCCTTGAAATCTAACACTCAATAGAATTTTACTCAAAGTAGTTTTCCAGTTTTACGATTGGGAGGTATGTTGTTATCATTTTATTCCATTTTCTGTAATTTTTACAAAGTTTTTTTTTTGACTTGCAAAAGAGCTACCCTGACTTTAAAGAACCACACTCTCTGGCCTGTGATAGAATCCATGATATTTTATGATTGCAGTTAGGAGGGGAAAACAAGCAAACGCCTCAAAACTAGGCTAATGCAAAAGTAGGACAACTACGTAGTTAGACCCCCTCCTCAGAAGAAGGGGATGGATCGTGTCTTATTGTTTTGATATCAACACCAAGGCCTCTTGCTGAGACTTCTCATTCTGGCAGAAAGTTGAGTTCTGTCCAATTCAGGGCGTGGCTAGTTAATGTGCTGACGTGTGAAGGAGGGCGTTCTGTTTAATGTGCTGATGTGTGAAGGGGGGCTTTTTGTTTAATGTGCTATGTGTGAAGGGGGGCTTTTTGTTTAATGTGCTGACGTGTGAAGGAGGTCTTTCTGTTTAATGTGCTGATGTGTGAAGGAGGTCTTTCTGTTTAATGTGCTGACGTGTGAAGGGGGGCTTTCTGTTTAATGTGCTGACGTGTGAAGGAGGGCTTTCTGTGTAATCTGCTGATGTGTGAAGGAGGGCTTTCTGTTTAATGTGCTGACGTGTGAAGGAGGTCTTTCCTAGGATTTGTTTCGTGTCAGAAGATGAGTGATGTACAGAGTGCGTCTCACAGCTGTGAGTGTTTGGTTTAACCATATGATGTAAAATGGGTATGTATTGTCATTCATAGCTTGAGCATAATTGCCAAGACAAATGGTTCTAAACAATGTGGTTAGAGCAAGCATCAGTGATCACAACGGACACTCTCATTGGGAGTGCTCAACACTAGCCTGCTAGACAACAACTGCCAGATTGTGGTAATCTCTAGTTAAATGTAGGATGTGAATAGGGAATATATGCTGTATGATTCATAGCAATCAATCTTAACATATTCTCAATAAAGAAACTGTTTAGTACAGTGCTCTACGGGGGAATGTGTGATCTATAATTCTTGTAAGAATGTGCTTTTATTCTCGTTGTGCTCTTTTATCTTTGAATAAATGCCACTCAAAGATGTTTGAATAGACCATTTTCACTATGTATGCAAATGTCATGCATACCTTTTAAACAATATGTTTCTAATGGTGAACCTCAGAGCTTGTCAAAGTTTAGTCAGAGAACATCAACTAATAGGTTCAGAGCGTATTCCACCAAAATTGAAACTGAATCACTAGATATGGTGAATGTCATAACTTGTTCCTTCACAGTTCGGAAGAAAGTTGTGAATTCCTTTCAAACGTGGCTTATGAAGTGCAGTAGGGCTCTCCCTCTAATAAATAGCAGTTTGCCAGCTTCCATCTGAATCCCCGTTCATATATCAAAATTGAGCCGTTAAAAACACTTTTCATTAACACCCAAAAAGCCGCAATATTGCAGTATTTTGGACAACTGGACTCTCTCCAAACCTGTGGTGACATGTTCTGCTAAGCCATACGATCGATGCAATTAGCGGACCACATGCCAGAGCAGTATGCACAAGGCGCAACATACAGGTATATGGCTATTTTGTGGATGCAGTTTGTAAGATTCGCTTACCGCAATATTGCAATATTATTACAAGGTCTCGCTTCTCAAAATAGCCGCAAAATAAGCAGAAAAAAGGAAACAAATACTGCATTATTTGAATGATTCCTGTTCATATACGCAGTTAGCGGAAATGCATCGGCCACATTGCCTCAAATGCTGTGCTTATTTTGCCGATAGGTGGTGTATATGAACGAGTTTGAGAGACCTAGCCAGGCTTCAATCTCTCTACCCAGGTCTGGTCTCTCTACCCTCCACCATCGCCTGATTGGCAGGCAGCAGAAAGCTCCGTTCAATCTGACCATGTGCAATAAATATTCCTCCTTGATTGGTTAGTGACATTTCAACCGCTCTGCAGTCGAGTGATAAGAATTCTTCCACAACCTGACGGGGGCCAGGGCGAGCAGCAATTTTCCTGTGCGCTCCCTCCTCGGAACAATATCGCTGCAATTTTCAGCCTGAGTGTATATTGCCCTTTCCACAGTCTGCTACCTGTAGACTTGAAATTCTTTCTCACCTCTTACAATAACTCTGTTCCAGTTCAATAATCCTCTCCCCTCTTCTTCCTCTCGTTATTTTGTTTCCCTTCCTATCTTTCCCCCTTAACCTTTCACTTTCTGTTTTTTTCCATACTTACTTTTATTTTAGTTGTCTCTCTCTGCTTTCTGCTTTCTTCTCCCCTCTCCTTCCTCTCATTATTTTGTTTCCTCTCCAATTGTTTGTTAACCTTTCATTTTGTTTTTTTCCACACCCACTCTTATTATAGTTGTCTCTCTCTTTAACCCCGCTCATATACACCGCCTATCTGCAAAAAAGGCGCAACATTTGCGGCAATTTTCCTGATGCATACTGATAGCTGTGTAAATGAGCGGGAATCGCTCAAATGATACGGTATTTGCTTCCCACTTTTTTGCGCTTATTTTGCATCTTTTTTGCGGATTGAGACCTAGTAATAATACCGCAATGTTGCGGTAAGCGAATCTTATGAACTGTGTCCGCAA
Organism: Arbacia lixula; assembly: GCA_963669155.1. Taxonomy (NCBI): domain Eukaryota; kingdom Metazoa; phylum Echinodermata; class Echinoidea; order Arbacioida; family Arbaciidae; genus Arbacia; species Arbacia lixula. Next base: position 22,354,177 of record OZ022588.1, read on the forward strand.
AATAGGCGTAAATGTTGCGCCTTGTGCATCGCGCACTGGCATGTGGGTTGCTAATCCCACTGCTGGTGTGGCTGAGTGGAACATGTCACCATTGGTTTGAAGAGAGTCCAGCTGTCCAAAACACTGCAACATTATGGCTTTTGGGGTGTATATGAACGGTGCTTTTGCGGCTCGCTGGAAACTTGCTTACCGATGTGCATCGGTAATAATAGCGGTATATGGTATATGAACGGGGGTTTTCTGTCGCTCGATCTCCTTCATTCAGTAAGCCATTTTTGTAATGTATTCACAACTCTCCCCCTGACTGCGTAGTAATGCGTTATCACATTCACCTGTATTTCGTAATTCAATTCCAATGGATGGAATGCACTCTGAAATTATTAGCTGTTGCTACTCGGACAAACCTCAAACAAGCGTTGGGAATACCATTAGTAATGTATTGTTTATATGACGTGAATAAAATCTGCATACACAACAGCTCAAAGGAATTGGCATAGGGAAAGGGAAAGGGAAGAAAGGAAAGGACCTGCAGTTTTAAACCGCGATATTTTTTGTCCAGTTCAGCATGAAACATGATGCTTTTTAGGCTAAAGCATCATATTTCATGCTGAACTGTACAAAATATATACTGCAGTTTAAAACTGCGGCTCCTTCCCTTTCTTCTCTTTCCCTTTCCCTATGCCAATTCCTTTGAGCTGTAGTGTACATAACATAAATTGACAATTTGGTTTCTCCTTGTCTTAGCCTGGCTCCCAGGCTGTGTGATTATATTAATCCAGCATGTCCAAACATTTAGGACAGACATGGGAGAGCAGGAGCAGAGGACAGGGTGTAGAAGAGAGACATAGAGAGGGAGGATGATAGAGAGAGAGAGGGGGGGGGGAGGGAAGGAGGGGGAGGGAAAGTGAGATAGGGGGAGAGAAAGGGAGAGAGGGGCAGAGAAAGGGAGAGAGGGGGGAGAGAGAGAGAGAGAAAAGGAGGGAGGGGGAGAGAAAGAAAGAGAGGGGGAGAGAGGGGTGGATGGAGAGAGAGAGAGAGAGAAAGAGAGGTAGACATGGAAAAAGAGAGAGAGAGAGAGAGAGAGAGAGAGAGAGAGAGAGAGAGAGAGAGAGAGAGAGAGAGAGAGGAGGGGAGGGGTGCGGGGGAGAAGAGGGAAGATGGGTGGGGAGGAGGGGGGAAGGCAGTAAGAAGAAAAGATGGAAAGGTAATTCAGACTCCCATCATTTCTTACTCTGTAATGTATCTCAGAACGATTCATAATTATTGGCAGGGCTGAGTGTTGGCTGAACATGAAGTTCAGCCATTCTCTGAGGAGTCCTTGTGAGTCAGCAGAGTATTAGGCATACATGTCTTTGATATACTTCACTACATTGTACGCACATACATCTCTTCTCCAAGTACTTCGTATACCTCGTCGAGCTGTTGTTCTGAAGTTGGAATCGAAAGGTAATGCATCTGTAGGGCTGTATTTATGAAGCTTTGACTGGAGTGTATAGTTTCCAAGGGCACCGTGGTTTGTGTTACATGTATACTCTTACAAGTAGATGAGCTCATGCAACGCGCCTCATTCTAAGTGGATTCCCCTGCTGGTCTTGGGGTAACTTTCACTGAGTTGGTATCCTGCTTTGCAAGTAACCATTCATACTGGGTAAAATCATATTCCAGAGAAATATTTGGGTGGGTGTCAAGTTGTGTACCTTACGTGATAGATTTTGCATATATGAAACCTATTGCTATGTTTTTTGTGAACATCACCGAGTGATTCTAGAACTGTAAAAGCTGTCTCTACATGTACAGGGAAACCTGCTGTTGCGACCAAATGTATATTTGATTTGTTTTATTTATTTATTTTCTGCCTGATTTCCAATACATCATATGATATATGAAGACCACTTACTACGCTGGAAAATATTTCTCATTGAAATTTCTATTTTATTTATATTTTTATTTATTAAGTGTTTTTGAAACAGGGAAGCCCCATCAGTGAGCTCCGCTTTGTTCTCCACGGAGGCCCTGTGTACAAATAACACAATAATACATACACTGTAGAAACATGAACATAGATTATATAAACAAATGCTGTTTGCTAAAATGCAACATAGATCAACTGATGTGGAACATAACAAAAGGAGAAGGTGGACTGATGCTTCCACATGCATCACACAAGCGAAATCTCATATATTGGTGACTAAATATGTGATTGATTAAAATAACTTTTGCATTTAGACCTTTGTTTACCATGTTGCAGTTTTAATCCAATGTCTATTAATAGCTGTGTCCACTTTAGAGCTGTGTGGTCTTGTTGCAAAGCTTCTTCAATGAAGACCTTCCTAATTTCATGAAAGAGAATTCCAAAGATTGTGTAGACATTGACGTGGTTTGAATGGTTAAATCTTGATGTGTGCTCCTAAACCTTTTGAATCAAATATAGTGCTCAACCTATCCCACTTTCCTGTCTTTATTAAATATGAGATGTGACCTTCAGAATGACCTTCTTAATGTCATAAAGTTTATGATATACAGTACCCAAGTTATTGAACCACATGGGGATGATTGGAATATTTTCCAGGCATCTTCTATATATCAAAACGTATCAATATGTGTATCAATATTTTGCTATATGCTTTGCAGATTAGATTACTCATCGATTAATCAAGTGTATTACTTCATTGATTGTTGGACGCACCACAGCGACAATAATGCTTGTACTTGTGGGGTACAGTAGTAGTGGTTAAAAAACCAATCCTTTTGACACGGTGTTGTGTTTATTATGCAAAGATGCATTGAGGTTTACTTTAAAGGGCATATACTGTACTGGGAAGGCAAAAAAGCCTTCAAAATGCAATTGTTAGCAATCTTTTTACCAATGGTCTTAAATTCATGTATTGTCTATTTTAGAAGCTTGCTGTAAGTTATTTGCCCTGAAATGGTCTACATTTGGAGTAATGAGTGATTAAATCACTTAATCATTAATTACTCCATATGAGGATCATTTGAGGGCAAATAACTTTCAGCAAGCTTCTAAAATAGACAATACATGAATTTAAGACCATTGGTAAAAAGATTGCTAACAATTGCATTTTGAAGGCTTTTTTGCCTTCCCAGTACAGTATATGCCCTTTAAGAAAAGTATTATCCGATTTACACTATGAGAGAAATCCACATGACAAGGCATAAAACTGTCATGAATTGTAAATGAATGTTTCGTTCATTTTGTTTTAACAGGTTGTCAGTGGTTGGTATTATCTCCTGCGAGAAGACGTCGGCCGAACTAAGCACCTGAAAGTGAAAGCTAAAGAAGGTGGTAGGGCCGGGCTACAGCTTAAAGGGAGAGATCACTCACGGAAGAGAAAACGAGAAGATGACACATCGGAGGACGACCTCGGAGAGGAAGAATCTCGGGAGGAAGTGAGAGGAGCTGGTTACGAGGTTGGAAGGAAAGCCTGGACACGAAGAGGAGGAGGAGGGGGGTTGTTGCTAGAGGAAGCGGGGATAGCAACAGAAGGAGGAGGGAGAGGAAAAGAGGGACGGCGGGTGAAGAAGTTAAAGAACAGCAAGGAGGAGAAGGAGCAAGGAGGTGTCAACCTTTCTGGGGGATGGCTGACAGGAACTCTCCCAGGAAGGTGGTCGGATCGGGATAAAGATCAGGCAGGGCATCATCCAATTAGGGGATCGACTCTCCCGACACAGCAGGGTAAACCGAAGGCAACGCCGTCGTTAGGAAGAGACCATAGCGCCCTCGTTGCCAATAGCAGTACCAATCCAGGGACCCGCAACCCTGGAGGGAGGCCAACTGCGCTAGACTTTCGAGTCTCAACCCATCAGCTCTGTCCAAGCTACAGCGTGCACCAACACCAGCAGGAAGGGTCACAAGCCTGGAGGGTCAAGGGTCAAAGGTCGGAGGAGGAGGCAGCTACAGGAAGACAACGTGATGTCCTGGTGAATCCTAGCGAGCTGGACTCTAGCTGCATGGAGCGGCCAGATTCTCTCCTCTCCTGGATCAGTCTTCACTATGTAAGTTCAATTCAATTTAGTGCCTTTTCCACTCAGGTACTGTGCAGTGTGATTCCTGCATAATCTGCTGTACGGACAAGAGACGGCAGGCTATGAATAAACTTCGAATTCCTTACATGGCGCAATTAAGCCCTTTGGTTAGTGCAGTTCTATGGCAAATGTTGACATCCTTACTGGAGAGGGGGTTTACAAAGCCCAATATTCTAACCATGAACAGAGGGTTAAAAACAGATTTAAGCATGCTTTAACTGTATAAACCGTAGCCCTTTTGCAGGTCAAAAAATGAAATTGTGTAAAATCCACAGAAAAGGGAAGAAAATACTGTATGAGAACTCATTTTGTTGTTGCCTTATTCTCAGGGTCTTTTTAGGTACAGGATAAAGATAAACAGGATAAATGGTGTCTCAGAGTTAACTTAAAGGAAAGGGATAGTAGTGGAAAAAAATATGCAACCCAGAATCATGACAGAACCAGTCTGCTTTCAAGATGGGTCTGAATCTTGTTTGATTTCAAGAATTTGATCTTTCTGAGATGATTCCTTCTTGTGGTCCTTACCTGAAGCAAAAATTGGTGCCATTATTTTGACAGCTACCATTAAAGACAATTGTGATGTCATTCATGTGTGGTAATATTTCTAGCAGTAGTTGAACCAGGTTTAATGTTGATTAGTATATTATGTAGGCTAATAGAGTATAGTAAAATTTAACATTCATCTGAAATGAAACGAATTACCAATTTGATGACTTCTTTTTTTCTACTTCTCTTTTCCTTTCTCTCTCTGTCTCTCTGTCTCTCTGTCTCTTTCTCTCTGTCTCTCTCTCTCTCTCTATCTGTCTCCCTCCATCTGTGTCTCCCCCCTTCTTCTCTTTCTTGTTCTTGACTGTAGGTGGTGCTTTGCAAGGACAAGAATGGGAAGTATGGCTTTACTCTCCTGGACACCCTGCCAGTACAAGTGGGCAGTGTGGAGCAAGGTACCCAACGTAGCATACTCATACTGTCAAACCAATCATTTTCTGTGGCACAGCACACCTATTGCATATTCGCAGGATGTTATTTTTATGCACAAGAAATTGTTTAATGCTAAATATGTTACTCATTGTGGATAAATGGCTACTGATAATCGTTTGTCTCGCAATGTGAGGTAAACAGAATCGAAAAGATCGCGACGTTGCGTGCGCCGCTGCAACACTTCGTCAGGTGTGATACAAAATTGTAGTAAGTAGGGGTTTAAATACCCTATGGTAAGTGCAGCGCACTAACTGAAATGTGCTCATAAATGGTCCAATACTAATAGTCTGCGTATCTGGGTACTTGACCAACAATAGACCGTTGATGCGCCTCGCATTGACCGGCGGTAACAAGTTACTGACAAAGGACAAAAAGGACAAAGCCAATCTTTTCGATTCCGTTTACCTTACATTGCGAGACAAATGATCATCAGTAACAAGAAATTGTTTGTTACTACAAAACAATCCATCTAATGCTTTAAAATAATCAACAATGCCTGAACAAAGCAGCATCATGAATAATCTTCGCGAGGCAACATTTCACCAGAAAGAAAATTGAGTAAGCAACGTACTATTAGGTTGAACTATCCCTCTAATCCGCTAACAGCAGGAGCTTTGTTTGCAAAGTTTACCAGAAGACTACTCAGAAACAAGAAATAGTAATGTGTAGATCCCAGAAAACTAGCCAGAGTGATGCTATTTTGGATCATATTTTTATTTCTTATAGTGAGATTCTAGATTAAGTGAATGTTTGCATGTAAAGTGAACTGATTGCACAGTATTACTCCCAAATCTCATTACACAAACAAACAAGAACTGGAGAAACCAGTTTATTCTGTGAAATTTGTTCAGTGCATATACAGGACAATGTAAGGAATAGGTCCAAGATAGTATTCCTGTGTAATGTATCATTTTCAGGCAACAGTTCACAAGATGCCGCCCATGGATCTGCAATATATTTCCTTTTTTTCAATATGGTGTATTTTTCTTTATGTGGGAATTTACAGAATTCCTCTCCAATAGAAAGGAAGATGCAATGGTCACAGTGATTAACTTCACTTCTTTGTCTATCTCCATACACTATATCATTAAAAGGGACCCTTTCATTTTTTCCGTGGAACAAAATACCATGTTCATTGTGAAAGTAACATTGGAAATAGCACTTGCGATTGGTCTATTGATTATCATTTGTGCCATTTATTGCAATGCCATTTTTTTAGTCATTTATGTATTACAGTTAGATATGATACAGAAATGCCTATATGTAAGGAATGTTCAAGGAAGACGGGACCAGTAGTTTTTAGAGACAGGTGGTTGTTGTATGGCGGACTCACCATGCAAACGATTACCAGTTAAATGATATAAATTGTTGTGTAGTTTTACTTGCTTTTCTGGATCAAATATAAAGCTCTATAGTGTTGCTAAATTCTGAGGTGAAGGAGGACTCACAGACTCAAAGTCATAATCGTTTTTTAAAATAAAATAAAATAATCGTTTTTTTCCTCATACTAAGTACTACCCTGACTTTAGCCAAGCAGCCAAATATGTAGTGCTTAAAGCTAGTTGACCTAATTAGATCAGGAATACCATATTCCTGCCAGGTACCCATTTACTACACCTGGGTTGAGAGGGACAAACATGAGCAAAACACCTTGTCCAAGAACAACCCAGGATCTCTCTGCAAGAGTCAAGGCCCCTCACCACTTAACCACAGTGCCCTCACAGGTTGCGGTACATTCTATTTGTGACTCAGCTCTTACACTCAGTGTGGATCACTTGGTCTCATGTCGTCTCTGTATCTCTCTGCTTGGTGGATCTCTCTAACTGTTGAATAAGTAGTTCTAAACTCTCTGATATAGTTGAATATATACTGGTTCCCTAATAAGAAACAAGCTTAGAATTAAATTGAAACTCTGTTCAAGGGCCAGTTTCTTATAATTATAATGACTCATACACAATCCACATGAAATGGTCTTTTCTATGTCACAGTTTCTGAATTCCACTAAAGGCCAACTATAATCTTTAGAGTAATTGGGCATCTGGAAAGTGGTCATAAACATGGATAAAATTAATTTGAAGCAGGGGAGTTGTAAATTGACTTATATCACATACCAAAATCAATGCATAAACTTTAAAGAACATTTGCTGAAGGATGTATACTTTAGCAGGTCTTCTATCAAAGTGATGGGAAAGTTCTACCCATTTCATGAAGCACACATTGTCTGGTACTCACAGTGGTGTTTTAACTTAAACTGCATGCTAAACGTAGATTAACTTTATGGTGTGCAAAGTGAGTCATCTGATGCCATCCCCAAATCATTGATTTACATCACAGAATCACAACAGTGCTTTATTTCAAATATTTGCTATAAATTAATATGTGGACTAACTCAATATACCACAGTAATTCTGAGGATAAAATCAATTATACTGAATCAATAATGTTTTGTGTCTATTTTGATCATATTTTTATCTCTTCTGGCAATATTCTAGATGGAGTGCATGTTTACATGCAAAGTGAAATACTTGCACAGTATTATTCCCAAATATCATTGTACAAGCTTTGAACTAGAAAACTTGTCTGAGCTGGAGAAATGACTGTTTATACTGTGAAATTTCTGAGTGATTTATTATGCTGTTTTATTTGGCATCCCATAAAGTTATTTCAGGTCTCGTACACTGTTTGTGTTAAAGGTATACTGTACTGGGAAGGCAGAAAAGCCTTCAAAATGTAATTGCTAGCAGTCTTCTTGCCAATGGTCTTAAATTCATGTATTCTCCATTTTAGAAGCTTGCTGAAAGTTATTTTCTCTCAAATGATCCACATATGGAGTAATTAGTGATTAATGATTAAATCCTCAAAATGCTTGGGCCGAACATTTTGAGGATTTGTGATTTAATCACTCATTACTCCAAATGTAGATCATTTGAGGGCAAATAACTTTCAGCAATCTTCTAAAATGGACAATACATGAATTTAAGACCATTGGCAAGAAGATTGCTTACAATTACATTTTGAAGGCTTTTTTGCCTTCTCAGTACAGTTTATGCCCTTTAAATCCGTGTTCAGAATACAGGCCATTGTGCTAACATTGACTAAGGTTTACTGGTGTAAGCCTGGTGATGCTATGAGACATCCTTGCATATTTAAAGGAGAACACACATACAGTTGAGGCAAGAAGTTTACATACACCCGGGAAATTCAAAGAATAGTTGACACTTGCCAAACATCATATAATTTACTGTATCTTAGAAAATATTTGTGCTATCATGACAAATTTTATATCAAACAAATGAGTATGTCATGCCCCTTCATCATATTGCTTTGTCATCAGGAGCTAAACAATATTTAGGTGTCATTCCCCCCCAAATCTTCATATTTTAGAAAAATTAAAAAAAAACTGGACAAAAACATTTCATATTTTTGCTAGCTACTTCTCAACACAAACATTTCACATTACACTTTTTTGTTCAGTGGTGACATATCATGATAAAAAATGTAGTATAAATCATAAATTTGACATTTGTATATATCTATGAAACAATGTTTGAAAATATAATAACAAACAATAGAATACATTTGGCACGAGAATTACTTGTTTTTCTTCAAAGAAAATCCCACATGAAATATAATTAAATCCCAACGACATCCCTATCATGTGAAAGAGCTTCATACGCTCGTTCATTTGATACCAAATTCATCATGGTAGTATTTATACTTCTGAAGATATAGTAAATTTTACGATGAGGCACGTGAACAAATTTCACTGAATTCCATGGGTGTATGTAAACTTTTGGCCTCAACTGTCTATCCCGTAGAGAGTTATTCTGTCTGGCCATGAAATGGTTGATGATAAAACAAAACTCCTCATAGGCACGCACATCCCCTGGAATCGATTACCAGTAGAAGCCACGAGCTGCAAGTGGAAATACGATACCTGAATGTAGCCAGCCCAAAGGAAGCCCTAGGAACGGGAAATGTACTTCCAGACAATAGAAAACAGTGTCGGTACAGAACTGCATACCGGCTGAATGAATCGCATTAAATGAACTGTGACATACAACGATAACATTGTACGGTGATTAAAAGTAGGAGTTCAAATTACTTTCATTAACCCATCCTTTACTGATCCCGCGTATTTGCATGCTGGCTTTTCTCTATTCAGATACTGTGCAGCGTAACTTCCGCGTAATACGATGTACAGACAGTAAGCGACAGGCTATGAATAAAATTCAAATTCGTTATAGGGTGCAATTTAGCCCAATCCCTTTGGTTACTGCAGTTCCAGGGGAATCTTTGACCTCCTGACTGGACCAGGATTCACGATGCACAAAAATCTAACCTAGCACAACGGTTTCAGCAATTATTGAATTGGCTTTAGTATTGGTGTTTTCTTCACAGAGTGCAATTTGTATTCGTTAAATACAATTGTTTACTCTTTGGAGTACATTGTTGTTCGGGGGGAGCATATGTTGGTCTCTCTGTATACCGTCTTTCAGCAATTATTGAATTGGCTTTAGTTTTGGTATTTCTTCACAAAGTGCAATTTTTATTCGTTAAATACAATTGTTTACTCTTTGGAGTACATTGTTTTTTGGGGAGCATATGTTGGTGGCTCTGTATACCTTCTTTAGCCTTTTATCTCTGAAGATGTCATAACACTTGTGGGAAGTACAAATGGGGAGCTGAGGGGTTCTTTTAACAGTCATGGGATGATATGTCACCTCAAATCAAGACGCTATCAACAGAATGGATTGACGTCTGTCTGGTGTCCCACTTCCATATTTCAATATGTAAAGTTGGATGTGATTCTCAACCTCTTTGGCTTCTCTTGTCTTGATTTCTCTCTCTCTCTCTCTCTCTCTCTCTCTCTCTCTCTCTCTCTCTCTCTCTCCCTCCCTCTCTCTCTCTCTCTCTCTTTCCCTCTCTCCCCCTCTTTCTCTCTCTCTCTCTCTCTCTTTCTCTTTCTCTCTCTCTCTCGTGATTCTACTTCTCTGTCTGCCACTCTGTGTCTGTCTGTCCCACTCTTTGTCTCTTGCTTGTCTCGGTCTCCTTCTCCCGGTCTGTCTTTGTCTCTCCCTATGTCATCTCCCTCCCTTTCTCTCTCTCCTCCTCCCCCCTCTCTCCCTCTCCTCTCTCCCTCTCCTCTCTCCCTCTCCTCTCTCCCTCTCCTGTCCCCTTCTCCTGTCCCCTTCTCCTCTCCCCTTCTCCTCTCCCTATCTCTCTCCCTCTCATCCCTCTCCTCTCTCCCTTGCCTCTCCCCTTCTCCTCTTTCTCCACATGTCTCTGTCCCTCTCTCCCCATCCCTCCCTCTCTCAGTGTTTATGAGTGAAGAAGGAAAGGAAAGGGGGTGTAGTCTTTGCATCCAGCCCTATTTGTAAAAATAATGGCAGAAGAAAGTGGCACTCTCAGCAGAGAGTGTACATGCAGGCTCAAGTTTGCTGGGCATGAAAACAGCTACAATAACACAAGGAGGGTCAATACTGCCCTACTTTAACAAAAGGAAGCAAGTGACAAATAACTGGATTTGAATTGTTGATGTTTGTAGATTGTACCCAGCATTCTCTAAATACAGGCAAAATCTGAAAAAGGAATATTTATCTTGATGTGAGATATTCAATCTCACATGATGTGGTCTTGCATTGACGCAATGCAAATGCCGGGCACATTTTGCTCATTTACGAGAAAGGTCAATGTTGTTACTTGCTTCCTTTTGTCAAAGTAGGGCAGAATAGTACATGATGAAGGTTGGCATGCTTCATCCAGCCCCACTCTTTATAGTAAAGGATGATCCATGGTGCTTCAAGACGTACACCTCCTTCTGGGAAGCTTAAAGGGATAGTTCACCCTGAATTTAAGTTGATCTCAATAAAAGCAGAAACATGATAAAAACATATTAGTAAAAGTTTGACAAAAATCTGTTAAAAGATAAGAAAGTTGTGCTCTTTTGAAATTTCAGTTTGTGACGTTGTATACTCACAGGTACTCTCCCATATGTTGTGTGCAGTCTAATTCAATGAATCACCCTTTTTTTGTTTTTGATGAAGGAATATTTTTTTTTTAGAGTTTTGTGTGTAAATACGAGTTTCTAAGGATGTATTAAGTGCTCTAGGGAACAAATGCATATCCTAATGAAAAAATAGGCATTTAAAAAAAAATTGTAACATTATGGGAGAGCACCTCGCATGTGACATCACAAAATTAGAATTTTAAAAGATTGTTACTTTCTTATCCTTTGACGGATTTTCATTAGACCTTCACTAACATGTCTCTTTCATGTTTCTGCTTTTATTGAAACCAACTTAATTTTACAGTGAACTCTCCCTTTAACTCTTTATGCACCATGTGTGTATTATTATGTTAGTAATACGCTCAATCCCCATAGAGCGGCAGTTTGTGTGCCACACAAACGACAATGTATGGTTTACACCGTTTCTAGATACAGCGAAAGGTGTATATACAAACTGCTTTATTAAAGGAAGACAAGAATGGCGTCTTAATGGGCCTAATGTACAGGGGCCATATTCATGAAAGCTTATTAGCCTAGTTGGTTACTACAATGCATGCATTTCCATGCACTTTAGTAACTAACTAGGCTTAGTATGGCCCCAGGTTACTTGGATACATTTGAAACATTGTTCACAGGAAACACTATATTATGGACAGACATTCACTCAAATATGTTTCACTGTCTGTAGTAGTGAAATGAGTTAGCGAACCACAACATACTTACTTGGACCAGACAGGATTAGATACAAGTGTATAATGAAGAAACTAATTACGTCCGACAGGTTTTCCTGCACCTGTCTGTGTGACAAGTTGGTCCAAATGTGTTAGACAGGTTATTAGAACGGCATTAAAGGGAAAACCCAACCTGAAGTTAAGTTCGTTTTAATTTAAGCAGAAACTTGAAATCAACATATTAGTGAGGGCTAGATGAAAATCTGTCAAAGGATAAAACAAATTGATTTTGTTACTATTTTGATTTTGTGATGTCACGTGTGAGATGCTCTCTCATATGTTGAGTACTATTTTTTTTATTTTAGATGTTCGATCTTCTCAAAATTGTAATCTACTATTGATGGTAACTACCATGGCAACATCAGTAAAGCTGAAAGCCCATAGGCTGCTAACATGGTAGTTGTCATTAACGGTAGGTTACAACAATTGCAAATATATATGCAACAGGGTCCTGATTGATATGGAGTAGCAAAGCTTTTGATAGACTTTCTTTTAGGACAGCCACACAAGGGTAGCATGAACCCTAAAGTCTGATGCAAAGGGCTAGGATAAGAGCTGAAAGTTAGATTTTTAGTGTCTGTTACAAAAGGAAGCCTTTCCCAAGTTTTGCACGAGATTTAGTGTAGCCCTGTATCTGTGTTACTTGATGAGAAAGTCCCAGTGCTATCTTAATGTCCACTGCAGACGGCCTGATCCCTAGTAATATATCAACTCATAGAAGTAAAAATCAAAATCACCATACGGTCCACCGGAGACCAACGACTAGACTTTCATCCAAAAGCTTCATTTATGATCACATAAGAGCAAATAAAAGGTGTTATCAGCAATCTCTATATCCAAGAACATTACCCACATGGAACAAGCTTCCAAACGACTACCGTTGTGCCCCAACTCTACAAAAATTTAAGAAATTACTGGAAAACACAAAGGTAGAGACAATGTAAAGTTTTTGCATAATATATAATAGGCTTTGCATCCGACTGCTGCATATGCGCAATCTGTACGTGATAGCCACATCACTGAGGCATTTGTACAGTATCGAGCAGAAGCAGAAGAGGACAACACGATCCGATCAGTCACTGGCTAAGTCACAGGACCTGGTCGTAGGCTTTGTGCAAGAAGGTGACGTCACATTTCCAGTCGTAGATCCTTACGACTGCAGAATCGTGGCCAAATCATGTCGTCTGTATTGGTCTGTAGGTCAAGAAAAGGGCAGTATATAAGTGATAACCTCCATCTTTCATGTTGTGTGCGCAGATTACCACCTGTGTTTTTTCTAAGAATAGAGCTGGTGTTAGATTACTGCACCACTTTTGAGTGATGTCACCCAAATTTAGTCATAGGCATGTTTCAAAATAGCCCTCAATGTTTCAGGATATGAGACGTGTGTTGATGTTATCTTCACTTTGTCTTTTTTTGGTTTAACCAACGTTAAATGCATTCTTCATTCTTGAATTCTTGATTCTTGATGTGTGATTCTTAATTATGGATTGATGATTAATTCTCAATTGGTTCTTGATTCTAGATTCTCTAGTCTGAATTCTGTATTAATGATTAATTCTCAATTGGTTCTTGATTCTAAATTTTCTAATCTGAATTCTGGATTGATTTAAATTGTTTAGAGGGATAGATCACCCTGAATTCATGTTTGTAATAAAAGCAGACACGTGAAAGAAAAATATATGTGAAGGTTTAATGAAAATCTGTCAAAGGACAAGAAAGTTATGATCTTTAAAAGTTTTGATTTTGTGATGACACATGCGAGGTGCTCTCACATATGTTGTCTACAATTTTTTTCTAAAAAATGCATTTTCTCAAAAAATGTGCATCCTTGTATTTGTGCATTTGATTCATCATCAGAAAAACGTTTTTTACATGCATACATGTACCTGTATAAAAAAAATCATTCCGTTGTCAAAAATAGAAAGAGCAGTTTATGTAATTATTATTGTACACAATATATGGGAGAGCACCTCGCACTTGACGTCACAAAATTAAAATGTCAAAATATAACAACATTTCCTTTGACCGATTTTCATCAAAGCTTCGCTAATTTGTTTCTTTTAAGTTTCTGATATTATTGAAACCAAATCTTCAGGGTAAACACTCCCTTTGTTTTTTATGTCGATTCTTGATTCTGAATTTGGAACTTGTTTTTGATTCTACATTCTTGATTCTGCATTCTGGTTAGGTCATTAATTATTTTTTGGTTCATGATTCCAGATTCTTGACTCAGCATTCCGCATTGTTCATTCTCAGGGAATAAAGCAAGTCTGATAAAGTGGTACTGTACTCATCTTTATGACCATTTATTAATCCCGCATTTAATCTGCATCTCCCATTCCTTCTCCCTTCTCTCTGCTTAGCGAGTCAAGCTGAAGGGGCGGGATTAGTGAAGGGAGATTACTTCCTGGAGATTGGAGGCTTCAATGTAGCGACGATCAACAGCCGAGGGATCAAGAATATTTTACAGTGAGTACACCATCTGATTAAAACATCAAGCAAAGAGCTCTTTTCACAGCTAACCTCACATTTGCTGGTATCAAGCATAAAGTAAGCTTGCGCTAGATTTTATGGAAGAAGCTTTAATTTCAAAAGCTAGAAACTTGTCACAATGTTTTAGTCTCGTGGTGACTGGTTTAATTTATTGTCCATGAAGAAAGCATGCATTGCAGAAGAAGTTATGATGGGGCAGATTAAACTGAAGGTTTATTGCAATACTTGATCTTGATACTTGATACTCTTTCTATTATATGAAAGGATGTTAGTTACATTCTCTCACTGGAAACCTTTTCTTTACAGACAAACAGACACTGAGATTGAGGCCCTGGTGCAACGTCATTATGACCCTACAACCAAACCCGCCATTCCGTCTCGCCCTTCAAAGCCCAGACGCAAACCCCGGGAGGCAGAGAAAGAGGAAGAAATCCGGCGCAACCTCCGCAACAAACGGATGCGGAGCGTCAAGTCCTCTGCAGCCAAGGCCGCTGCGCTCCTGCAGAAGCGGGGCTTGTTGATCCGCGGTCCTGGAGGCGATTCCCTGCCAAACGCCTCTCTAGGGCTGATACAGAAGCGGTTGAAACGTGAGCTGATCGCCACGGTTGCCAGGCGACGGGATCGCATGCTCATGCTGAGCGAGGAGGATCAGAACTTAATGGAGGCGGTGTTTCTTTCGGAGGACCAGAAGGATGGGGAGCCCTTGGGAGAGAGGAATGGCCCTGATGGACGTTGGTCAAGCAGTACCGAGGTAACCGTTGACAGCAGGAAGGATGGACGAATTATGCCACCAGAAGGCGCATCATCAAGTTCCTCAGCGAGAGGGTCAGTAGTCAGCTCCCTGCGAGACTCCTTCAACGAGTCCATGCGTGACTCCGCCAGGATCTCCATCCGGGACTCCATCCCAGAGGGCGTGGGCTTCTCCCTTTCCAGCCCGACAAGAGATTCTGTCAGGGATTCCATTCCCGAGGGTGTAGGAGTGTCTCTGCCCAGCCCAACCAAGGACCCCATCAGGGAGACTGTGAGGGTACCCACGAGGAACTCGAAAGAGTCAGCCAAGGAACCCTGGAGGAACACCCCACAGGAATCCCAGAGGGAAGTAAGGAGGAACTCCTTGCAGGAGGCGGCTGGGGCTTCACCTCCTAAGCCAACTACTCTTGATATCGAGGGGAGCGAGAAAAAGAATACCGTTTATGAAAACGCTTGGATCATGCTCCCACGGCAGAGTTCCAAGAGTGAGAATATTTACGAGAAGGCAACTTGTCACTGCTCCACGTGCCCTCCTGTCCCTCCCAGGTCTCCCTTAAGGAAAATGTCAGGTGAATTCAATCACCAGATGTTTGTTCAGCCCAAGCTCCCAAAGAGATGGAGTCCTGATGGTGAAGCATCGTTGGTTTTGAATGAGCCGCCAGGAGCAAATGGATCGCAGAAAGGAGCCCCTGGTGAGAGGAAACTAGCCAGATCTAGCATGTCACTCAGTGAGCTAGATAGTAGCCTGAACAAACCCTTGACACCAGCCTTCTCTGAAAGGCAGCTCTCCAAACCTCCACCCGTGGCTGTCCGGAAGGGCAGCCTGCCCCAGCTGCCCCACCTGCGGAACACTCATTCCCGAGAGAGACGACTGTCCTCCACAATGACCATCGAGGAGTTTGGGAGGAAAGAGAACTCCACCCCTCTGAGACATGCTTCGTCCGATCGCCAGCTGGTGAAACCACCTGTTGTGGCAAGTCGCAAACCCAGTCTGACACTCCTCACAAAATCCAGCTCTTTTGATGCTAATCTATCCTCAGCATCAATGACCATTGGGGAACTAGAAGAAAGCAGGAGCTCCAAGGGCTTGAGAGCTGCTTCTTCTGATAGACCAGTAGTGAACAGACCACCATTAGTATCCCAGCGGAAAGTCAGCTCTCCACTCTTCACTAAATCAAATTCCTTCGACACGCCTCTCTCTGCATCCGCAATGTCGGTCAGTGAGCTCAAGAAGAGCGGTGCGGAGCTACCTAAGCCGCAAACACCGGAGAGGCGCCTGGCGAAGGTGGCTCCGATGACGAGAGAAACCCTACGCAGCCAATCAGAAGATATCCTGGATGGGAGTGGCACCAGGGATGTTGACGCGGTAACGGAGGACCTCTACGCCAACCAGCACATCCTCAAGAAAGCCAAGAGCCAGTCCTTTGCCGCGCTCTCCCGCTCTCTCCGTAGGCAGAAAGCCATCACAAAACCCCCTGTTCCGCCGCGCCACTATGTCAACGAGAGAATTGGTGGCCCACGTGCTGAGAGGAGCAAGGAAGCGAGTGTCCAGCGCCAGCGTGAAGATCACCATGGTGATGATGATGATGATGATGATGATGATGGGAGCACAAGGATGAGATGCTCTTTTGCTCAGTTTGGCAGGATGGATGAGGTCCTGTATACCAAGGGGATAGAGGTGAATATACATAAAGAGTTATTTTACTAATTTCTTTTTATTTATTTTTTTTTATATCAGAAAGTATGGTAGTAAACTGTCTGAAAGAGTTTTTATGATGATTAGAGTAATTTCTGTTTGACATACATATTTGTTATAAATTTGCACGTCCTGCCTCTGAATTTCAAGCTCTCATGATTGCCTCATTCAGCAATCTAATTGCAATAAAGTATTTCTATCACATCAAACATTCACCTTAAAATATACCAGAAAATATAAATACAATGTCTGTACACCTTAGCTGTCTAAAAACTGCACAAATTGTTAAACAGGTCAACTCTCTCTCTCTTTCCCCCCCCCCCTCTCTCTCTCTCTCTCTCTCTCTCTCAGTCTCATAGGCAATATACTGTGTTGATATTAACATGAGATTATCCATGGATGGTGCTGAGAGGTGTTGAGAGGGTTAACAGTCACTGTGACATCCCTTCACCCTTAGTTTATAGGGGAAGTTAATGATGAGTTGTTGATGTTGGATTTGTGCTTGATTCCTTCGCAGCCTTTCAATCTCGGCCCTCCGGACAGAGAGCTCATCCACGCAGGAAGACTATTCTTCTACAACAGGAGGAAGAAGTTCAGAGAGGTGAGAAACCTACTTAAAGCTAACAATGCTTTCGGGTCCCGCTGCATAAAACTTACCATCAATTGTAACTCTGCCATCAATGGTAACTACCATAGAAATGGCGCTCCACAGCCAATCAAATTCAAGATTTTCATTGAAGTTGCCGTTGGTAGCAAAGTTCCATCAATGGTTAGTTTATGCAACAGGGCCATGTTGTGTACCCAAGAGCTCTCGCCACTATTGATTTCATGTAGTTTGAGCACCATATGCAAACTTTTGGCCAAAACAATACACAGGCAAACAATTTTTTTTACCAGCCTTTTTTACCATTTTCCTATTTCTCTTGCTTTTCTAACTTAAAATTACATGAATAGCACTTGAAAATCTAGCCTTTCTGTGCTCTGGAGGCTTTTTTTGATCAGGTACAAGAGGCCTTGTTTGACTCACACTTGTCAATGAAGTTGTCTCCCTTTATTTTCCCAGTGTTGTATAGGCCAAATTGGTCTGTGAAAAACCATGGAAACGGTTGCAATTTTAAGAAAAATGACAAAGCAATTTTCGATCATTGTTGGCTTACTTTCGCCAATGCCTGCACAATTGTTGGGGAAACTATAACGCTTTAAAAAAGGTTGCAATCAAAACATGACAAAGCATTTTTTTCGTTATTTGGTAATGTTCCCCAGTGTCTTAAAAATTGTCAGGAAAATCCTGTACAAACTTTCTTTGTGACAAAAAAAAAGTCTGGAGTTGGTTTCGGAGTGATCCTTATTTCAGGAGAAGATCCCTGATTGTATGAAATTGAGTCACGGTAGTTTGTGGTTTCATCTTGTAACCACCAGAGTCATGACCTCAACTTCCTCAATACTTAAAGGGAACAAAACACTCAAAGCCGCTGTTTCAAAGAAAACTCTTGAGAGATGTTGACTGGATTTAACAAAATCAGTCACGTGCATATAGCTGCTGAGATAATCTCAAGCTAAATTGTCTTATTTTCCTCTCTCTTCCATCTTGGATACCCATCAAATTGTTTGAAGGGCTTTTTTCCCCTTCAAACATTAATCCCAATAGTCACGCAACCTTAGTTTGGACTCTGTGTCAAATTAATCTCTTCTGAACGATGAACAAATAGCCCTTTTTTATATGAGACTTCCTTTCATCATTGGTGTCAGAATTTAAGCTTATTGATTGGGACGGGTGATTAAAGGCAGTAGTCATGCTGCTATAAGTGTCTTTAAAACTTGTCTTTAAAAAGGAGGTTAAAAAAAGTGGGGCAACGTACTGAAAGGTAATTGAATGCCCCTTTAATTGTGTACACTCTGTTTTACAGTCACAGCTTAAGTAAACTTTTCACATTCACAGGAAAATTGTCCTGTTTTTATTGAAATGTGCTGTAGTTTCATGGTAAACATACATGTAGTCTAGTAGTCTATCCACAGCATAAACTAGATAAAGTGAGCACCAAAAGTTAGCATCTGTTATTTCTATATTCTATCTTGAATGTAGGGAAGAGGTCAAATCTGTTTCCAATCAGACTTTGACGTCTTATTAGTCACTTATTTATTACTGATAAATACTTTGTTAAATAGAGGTCTAGGTTAATGTTTGGAAAAAATGCATTTTGTAATATTTATATTTTATTCATGTTTTGAAAGTGATAGCTGTACATCAGTTAGTGCAAAATGCACACAAAGCATTTTTAAAGTTAAATGTTGTTTTTTCTTGGTAGTTTATAAACATGTAAATCACCTCAATCTTGCTTGAAATCTCTGAAATGTAATGGTGGGACGCAGGTACACATACCTCATTGTGGTGAAATGTATTAAGAACTCTTCTGTAATGTTCTTCATAGGTTCTGGTTCTGCTGTTCAACGATGCCCTGGTGATTGCTCGCTCTCAGCACCAAGACGGACGTCTGCGAGTCATCTT
This sequence comes from Arbacia lixula, assembly GCA_963669155.1. Lineage (NCBI taxonomy): Eukaryota > Metazoa > Echinodermata > Echinoidea > Arbacioida > Arbaciidae > Arbacia > Arbacia lixula. The sequence goes on from OZ022588.1 coordinate 22,373,388, forward strand.
CCCTCTCCTTTCCATCTTGGATATCAGTCTCCTCAACTTCAGCTGTGAGAACAGTAAGTGTCACCATGGCAACATGATGCTATCCACCACTACTCATATATGTGTGCTTGTGTGTGTGTGTGTGTGTTTGAATGATGTGGGATGAGGAGAGACTTTTGAATAAATAAGAAGGATGATGATGAATCAAATACAGCCATGAGGATGTGTTACCATGGGAACAGGGTGCCACTCACCACTGTCTACGACTGCCCTGTTCCTAGACCTAGTTATGCTGTGTATCAACAGCATAACAAAGTATTGTTTCTGACTGTCAGCGCTGGTCTAAAATTGTTGTAGTATACAAGTTAAATTGGATTGCTTTTCCTCAACCCCTCTCGACTCTTTCCTCTCTTGTTGCACAGCGAGGGAGTTTCATGTGACCCCGGTGCTGTCCTCAGGAGGCCACGATGCAGCCTGCCACAAGGGATCCATCGTCTTTAGGGCGCCCTCTATCAAGCTCAAGCGGTCATGGCAGAGAGTCCTGACGCAGCAGGTCATGGCGGTCAAGTACACCAGTCTGGGAAAGGTAGGCAAAGATAATGGTGGTGGTGGTGGTGGTGGTGGTGGTGGTGGTGGTGGTGGTGGTGGTGGTGGTGGTGGTGGTGGTGGTGGTGGTGGTGTGGTGGTGGTGGTGGTGGTGGTGGTGGTGGTGGTGGTGGTGGTGGTGGTGGTGGTGATGGTGGTGGTGATGGTGGTGATGGTGGTGGTGATGGTGGTGGTGGTGGTGGTGGTGTGGTGATGCTGATAGTGGTGGTGGTGGTGGTGGTGGTGTTGGTGGCAGTGGTGGTGGTGATGGTGGTGGTGATGGTGGTGGTGGTGGTGGTGATGGTAAGGATGGATAATGGTGGTGGTTTGTTAATGATGGTGGTAATGGCAGGAGAAGTGGTGACTGTTGAGGTGATGTGTTGATATTGATGTTATGTACAAATCATGGTAACGCTAGGCTGTCATTAAGCTATTTATGGTAGTCATGTTTACCAGTCTAAGAAAGGTAGTTGATGATGGTAGAAGTGATATGGGTGATGGTGATGGCAGTGATGGTGATATTTATCTTGTTTGTGGTAATGATGTTGGCGTTGGTATTGGGGTTGGTAATGGTGATAGATATGATGGTGTTGGTGGTGATGGAGGAAGTGATGATGGTGATCATATTGATGACACAAGAATATTTATATCATATTGGATGCCCTTGAGTGGTATACCACATATTTTGCATTCAGCTAGTGTGAATATTGTACAAATCAAAGAGGAGTACAATATTCCTACCCACTGAATGCAATATATCTGGGGAGCATTTCATGAAAGTTGTCAGCACTGACAAGTTGTCTTTCTCTGACAGTTACCATAGTAACAGTCAGAGGCTAGTGCCTCTCAGCCAATCAAAAGTGAGAATTTCACAAATTGTTGGCACTGACTATTTAATCCATGCTGACAACTTTCACGAAATGCTCCCCTGGTATACCACAGAAAAATCCGATATTAATATTTTTCCACCAGCAAACATACATATCTGTAGTATACCATAAAAGAAATCTAATATTTTGCTAGCAGAATGCAATGCATCGAGAGTGTTATTCTGAGATCAAGATGATGGTGTGACGTCATGACATTGACAATGACAATGCGCATCATGTCCATCAGTGTGTCTTATTGCAATTAGTATGTTTGTCCAAGCTCTGCGCATACGTCTAGGTTAAAACTGCAATAGAATATTTGCGCCGGTGTACAATATCGTAACAATATCAACCCCTATATTCTACATTGAGAAGAGTGACAAATGTATGACACATAATATGGTATCAATATTGTATGCAATCAAACTAAATCCTAGAAGGGAAATAAATACATGATTTTATTTCCTTGAGAAAGAGGTGGTATGTGTAATGATCTTAATTACATCAATACATTGGATATCAGTTTTACCAACATTGATTCAATAACTAAATTCAGATCTCCAAATTGTTCATTCAATTTTAAAAACGATCAATACACTACAGCTCAAAGGAATTGGCACAGGGAAAGGGAAAAGGAAGAAAGGGAAGGAGCCGCAGTTTTAAACGGCTGTATATTTTGTCCAGTTCAGCATGAAACATGATGCTTTCTAGGCCAAAGCATCGTGTTTCATGCTGAACTGGACAAAATATACCGCGGTTTAAAACTGCTGGAGTGTACATACATGGATGAGCGAAACACTTGACAGGGGAGACACTTGTGGGAGGAGAGATATTTCCTGATAAGAACTGCCAAAATTTGTTACCAAAGCAGGACTCGCGCAAGCTCTTGATTCTTTCTACATCTGCCATGAATACTCTGAAAACCCTTTCTAAACAACATACAAAAATTTGCAACCTGATTCCCCTGAACTTGTTTGTCATCGCAACACACATGGTAAACAACACATCCATATGTGTGTTAGTTTCTTTGCTTTCATGTAATGTACACATGTTTTGTTTCAAATGGGAATAAAGTTTCATGCTTTTAAGAGTATTTCACAAATCACTTTTAAAAATATCGATATCAACATTAATTCCGTATTAACTACAAGCAATATATCACATGTCAGCATCAGTATTACAGTAGCATATAAACAAACTATTTGATATGGTGATGGCATGTAGTCGCAAAATTAAAGACAATCTCACACATGTTGGTACATCAAAGGTGTTTGGAGTACTATGAAGATTGCAATGTAATCAACACAGATTCAATAGAGCGAAAACAAATGTTATTGGTTTCCCTTGAACATTTTGTTTTATTGAAACGTGAATTGAAGTAACAGAACACATGCCTATAAAGCCACCTTTCTTGAATCCATTGAATGGTCTTTCTGAAGAGGTCTGACTGTATCAAGTTTATCTGATTAAAGACGTATGAATAGGAGAGCAGGCTGAAAAAAGTTAAATGTTAAAAAAGTTAAAAGTTAAAAAAGTGAAAAGTTAAAAAAGTTAAATTTGAGGAATTATGAGAGTTTTTAAATATTCAAAAAATCATAAACACTAAATATTTATTGTTTGCCTGTGATAATATGTTAATGATATCATATTATTTTGGAGTTGATCCCTATGGAGATAATACTGAGCTGCTTAGAAAGGGGAATAGCTGTTTACAGCAGATGACATTTACACAAGAATGTGTTTAAAAAAATGTGTTCTACTCGCCTTGCAGTGAAGCATTCACTATCAAGTTTTTTTCATGTCTGTCGCCCTCTCATGGGGGGAACTTAAAAGTGTAATTTATTTTGGCAACAACCCATTTACAGTGCCCCTAGGCTCATTTCCTTTGCAAACCATGTAGACATGTGGATTTACTATGTAAGTAGGGAGATGAGAAAAAATACATGCGTCTTAAAGGTAAGGGGAAGGAATGGTAAAGAGTGTAAAACCCATCATAAATGGAATGCCATTTTTGCTACAACTACAGGTCTCACATTTGGGTAATTTCCGGAAACCAGCCAGGAATCAACTCAGAATGATGAAATCAGTGAAATGAAGGCATGATACTGAGCCAATATGTGAGTCTGTATTAAAGCAGTCAGCCCTTCAATCGTAGCAAGGTTGAGAAACCATTCTCCTACACTCTAACTGAAGTGCTGTAGGTTATTCAGGTCTGGAATAATGTCACAGATGGAACTCAGGAATTCTCTTTCTATCCTTTCATCTGATCTATCTCTATTTTTCCAGCACCCTCTGTGTTATTTCTAACAATTCCAGCATGTTTGTAGACTAGTGGGACTTTAACAACCACACAATGCATAATAAATGACCTTTTACTGGGGTGCTATAATGGTTTGTTAAGGGTTGGGGGGGGGGGGGGCAGGGGGCAGTCAGTTATGTTTTGGAATTATGGAAAATGACAAATAGAACATTTATATGTGTATTCATTGACAACCAGTCTTTGCCTCAATTTCAGATGATTATATATTCGCGAGATGTCATTGCGGGTGATTCTTACATGAAAACAAGCGCCTTCACCCTTTGCTACCCCCTCTAATGACGCCCGAGTTGCCATGACAAATAGTGATGCAAAATGTTCGCTTTGGAACCAAGTACTGATTTGCATTCCATGCTGCTCCAAACTCTCATGGGTAATTTACAAAGCATTGCCAGCACCTCAGAGACTTGCTTGGCAATAAGTCATTTTGACAGTCGACGGGACGGCTCTGCTGGCTTAGTGGCAATGAGCACCAGCCTGATAGAGGGCGCTGTTCTATTTTATTCCCTGGCTCTTTCCTTTGAAATATTTTGTGGCTTTTCCTGTGAAGTGTTTTGTAGCTCTCTATAAGTTTGTCCAATTATAAGTAGTCAAAAATTAATTGTTCTTTTGTTTGTTTGAAGTCTCTTTTTATTCGTATTTCTCTTTCTCTCCCCTCTCTCTCTCTTTCTTTATGACTCTTTATGTCTCTTTATGTCTCTTTATGTCTCTTTCTTTCTCTTTCTCTCTGTATGTCATTCATATCATATGGCTTCTACTGAATAAGCTCTATATAACTGACTGTGAAGCCATACACTATCCTTCACACTATTCCCTCCACATAAGGTGGAAGAAAGGAACTGTTCCTAGCATCAGGGTCCAGACCAAGTTAAGATTGCAAAGGGAAAAGATGACAGTCTAGAACCTAGGAAAGGACTTGACAGACTGGAACCTCATCATTGCGTGCATCACCCTCCATGGCTATTTGATGTGGACTTGAGGAAGATGAAATCCTAGCGATACCAGAGTGTGTACTTGTAATCTCTCCCTCTTGGCTGCTTGAGTCAACAAACGAACAAGAGTCTTAATGATACCCAAACAATCAACTGTCCCACGTGACATCCTGTACAACGAAAACCACACACACAAACGCACTAACAAAAAAAAAGAGAGAGAGAAATATGTTCCATCGCATTGAAAGGATTTAAGTGACACTTGACTGAAGAATGTCTTATAAGAGGTTCTTGAAGCTCTCTTACTACCATCGGCATGAGGATGTGTAACAAGCCAATGGGGTTTTTAAGGCCTGGTTGTGAATGGGTTAGAGCAATTATTCATTTTGTTTGATGATTATAAGAAAGATTTGTATTGTTGTTATTTCTGTAATTTCGAAAGGTCAGCTTAAACCTACTATGTGTGTACAACTCCTGAGTGCAATTTTGGGCGGGTTGTCCGCAACCTATAGTCAAGAGAACAGAGACCACTGGCGCTAAGGTCTGCAACTGTCCGCTTCATGGTGTATGTGGTTAATGAGAGTAATTCCTGCTCTATGTTCTGAGAGGGATGGTATGATTATGAATGTAGACTGCTCGCTGCGGCTCAAACTTAAACAAGGATAGTTTTTAACTTTTCCTGAAAATGTTTGTGAATCTTTGACTGAGATTTCACACTCATTATCTTTAGGGTATACTTTGAATTCCTGTCTTTCATGACATGTGCAAGGGGTATACCCTGTCTTTAAAGAGTCATTCAGGCATTCTTGCATCGGTAATCCACACTGATTCAATAGAACGGTATTTTGTCTGACAGATTTCGTGATTCAGTTTCAATGGATGGAATGCTCTCTGAATCTAATAGTTGTTGCTGCTTAGGCAAACCTCGGACAAGCTTTGGGGTTACTGTTAGTAAAGTATTGCTTGAACAACGTGAATACAATTAGCATACATAATGAATTTGGTCTATTGATAGAGCCCACCTGCCTGTAAAGACCAGTGTGTCACCGTGAGTTGGCCTTTGTATACAGGTTCTGTGATCAGAATGCTTATCAGGGTTGATGCTGGAGACACATGAGAGTAGAGCAAAACATGAGAGCAAAACAGCTCCGAAGCTCTCATCTCTAGCCAGATGCATTCCTATTTATCACCCATCATCATCATCATCATCATCATCATCATCATCATCATCATCATCATCATCATGCATTGTTCAACCATTGTTGGATGAAGCCCTCCTCAATCAGTTTCCATTCACTTCTATTTTCTGTCATTCTGTTCCATGTTGCTGTGTTTGTGTATGTTGATATTTCGTCTCTCCACCTTCTCTTTTGTCGACCCCTTCTTCGTTTATCACCCACATCTAGCAAATCCTAACTTGGTAACATACGTCCTTGTGACAGACTTGGTTGCCGTAGTAATCTGTCATTTTCAGCAGGGTACAAATAATTTCCCATCTTTTCCCCTATGAGCAATCCCAATGTTTGGTTTTCTGCTTCAAGTAGTATTGACGACAAAACTAGACTTGATTATTTACTTCTGGTGACAGGCCATGCGTTAATCTAAACCCTAGTCGGAATATACCAATAGCATAGCATGACTGCCTGGCTTGTGATATACATATCAGTCACCAATCGCATGAGACATGAATAAAAGATACTAAGAACAATGATGTTACGATACCAGCATATAAAAACCCTGTCTTGTATCCTTAATTTTATTTTTTTCACCAATTTTACGTATTTATAGTAGCCAGAAAATATTCTGACTCACAATAAATCTAACACTCAATAATTACACATTTATACATTTTTACCTCTTCCCCTCTCGTAAAAAATTCCCCATCCCTTTACCTCTCCACCTCCCTCTCTCCTTCCCACCCCACCCCCCTCCTTCTCTTTTCTGTTTCTTGTCTGATATTTTAACAAGAAATGCAAATAAGTGCATGCACATGCCATCAAATGATTCAAAATGTCTCCATGGTATGGATTTCTTGCTCTCTTCAACTGTTTGACATGCCTTGTCTCAGTCAGAATCCACAATGATTCCATACTTATTTCGAGGATCTTGACAATGCAGTCTTCAGCATGTATATCATAACACAGTGCAAAGAGAGGGAGGGAGAGAGAGAGAGAGAGAGAGAGAGAGAGAGAGAGAGAGAGAGAGAGAGAGAAGGGGGGGGAGGGGGAGGGAGGTAGGGAGAGAGAGAGGGACAGAGAGAGAAAGAGAGTGAGAGAGAGACAGAGAGAGAGAGAGTTTCTATGGAGAGAAAGGAAGAGGGAGAGGAAGATAGAGAAAGAGAAAGAGAGAGAGGGGGAGGAAGGGAGAGAGAGAGAGAGGGGGGTAGGGACAGAGAGAGGGACAGAGAGAGAGAGAGAGGGGGGGTAGAAAGGAAGGGGGAGAGAGAGGGAGAGGGAGAGGGGGGAGGGAGAGAGGGACAGAGAGAGAGGGACAGACAGAGAGAGAAAGAGAGAGAGAGAGAGGGAGAGCAAGGAAGAGGGGGAGAGAGAGAGAGAGAGAGAGAGAGAGGGGGGGGGGGAGGGTAGGGAGAGAGAGAGAGGGGGGATGGAGAGAGAGAAAAGGAGAGAGACAGAGAATGAGAGACGAAGAGAAAGAGAGAGAGAGAGAGAGAGAGAGAGAGAGAGAGAGAGAGAGGGAGAGAGAAAGGAAGAGGGAGAGAGAAAGGAAGAGGGAAAAAGAGAGAGAGAGGGGGGATGGAGAGAGAGAAAGAGAGACAGAGAAAGAGAGAGAGGGAGAGAAAGGAAGAGGGAAAGAGAGAGAGAGAGAGAGAGAGAGAGTGCATAAGAGTCAGACAGAGAAGGAGAGGGAGATAGAGAGAAGGAGAATGAAAGGTCTTGGGAGAAGGAGAGGTAGAGGTAGCGAAGGATGGACAGGGAGAAGGAGGGCGAGAGAGAGACTGTGAGTAATTTGAGTGATTATATTCTCTCATTTTGTCTGTCTATATTGACTCTAGCTGTGCCTGAAAGCAAGGTAGATTCCTCACTATAGTAAAATTTGAAATTAAGATGCAAGAACATACATTTTGGGAGTGATTCCCTTCTATTTATAAAAGACATTGTACCTTCTTTGCATACAAAACCACATTCTCTGAAACATCGCATTAACCACAAGCCTACAGATCATGTTTGTGAAATAAGAAACTTACGTAATTACCAGTGACATATAATACAACTGCAGTAATGCTTGAAAACCAATTTTCTTTGCAGTTTACTTTTCAGGCTCAGCTCATTGTAATAAATATGAAAGAAGAAAGTTCTTTATTCCCCCTCATAACCATATCTAATCACAAAGTGAACAAGCAATATCCCTGCATACAGCATTTATTTCATCCAGTTGATTAGATTGCGAGGTTTAAATTCTCAATTTCTTGAGATTCATTCATTCTAAACATCAAAATTATGTAATTTTAAATGTTCTATTCACATATCCCAAAGCAGACCATATGTTTTTTTTTCCTTGAATATTAATCGTAGAAAGCTGTATTAAAATAACCTCTAATTCAAAACACCTGTTGTTATTTTTTATAAAGATTGACATTTTTTGTCTCCCTTGAGTGATCTTTCTATAAACAAGTTTGACTGTCTTATGACTTGTACCATGAGTGGAGCTAGACTTCATTGCAAATAGAATAGACTGAGTGCTTACAGGGTAATGAGTGGCTGCCATGGTAACATGTGTATTGACGCCAGCTCTGTTTAAGAACAGATGGTGCTTCCCTTTTGAGGTCAAGTGTAATAAGTGTTCATTCATTTTCTTTTTAATGGGATCTCATGAAAGAATTGCTCAAGTGATAATGGGTGTCTTCATATGTGCTGTGGTTACTGCCAAGTTTAAAGGGACTTTCACACATTTCAGTCATTGATCACTCCTGTTTGTCTCATGCATGGATTTCTTTTGGATATGCTGGGCTACTCTTTTTTTTTATTTATTTTTATTTTATTAGTATTATTTACCCATGTTAGCCCCTTAAGTGGTTGAGCACTGTTCTACCAGGGGGCCCTGCTGTCACATATAACACAACATGGTTGACATATATACAAACAAATAACATACATAGTTCATTGAGAAATAAACACCATTTTGGAATTTGCTTAACATCTGTGGACAATAACAGTTGACATTCAAGCCCAATGTCATGAAACGGAACTTGCCACTGATGGTAACTTTGCCATCAATGGCACCTTCTATGAAAACCCTGAATTTGATTGGCTGTCCAGCAGTATTACCATGATAGTAACCATCAATGACGGAGTTGCCATTAATGGTAAATTTTATGCAATGGGACCCAGAAGTTTTTGCATTAGTCTTAGAGGAAAAATGATATCTCACAGGGGCTGTTTTAACATTCATTGGGGCTCTTTGGGGGATTTAGGGGACTGCATTGCCCTCAGCCCCCATTTCACGGATGCATTAATCTTATGTGTAAGCCTTTTACCTAAATATATCATCAAGCCGGAATAAAATTGATGAAATGTTTTGAGGCAATATGGCAAGACGGACCTATGATACAATCAAGTGATTTTGTCGTAGTTGTGTTATCAGATGTATTGGGCTCTTTTGGAGTTTGCAGGGGGCTAGGCAGCCCACAGCCCCCATGTATTTTTTCCCCAGTGATGTCCTGTGTAGGCTCTACTCTCTGAAAATATCATCAAGCCGGGATGAAATTGGTGAAGTGTTTCGAGGCAATATGGCAAGACCTACGATACAATCGAGCGATGGGATGGTGTCATCGTAGCTGTGGTGTATCAGATTCATTTCTGACCAGCACGGGATGTTTAGACAGTCAACATGAGGGGTCCTACCACCGGCCTACCACAAGCAGATTGGGGAGAATGTTAATGTATGAGGAATAACATTTCATTTCCTCTGATAAAGCGTGCACAGCGGGTCAGATAGGATAGGATCCTTATGGTGGCTTTAAAGGGTATGGTGGCAGGCAGCGAAGCTTCGGAAAGTGTTAGAGAGTTGCACAAAGTAGATAATTAAGGAGCACATTCAGCTGTCTTGCAAATACTTGATTAATAACCCTATTCTAAATTGGATTTTTTACGATTTACGATTTTCCCATTGAAATATTGTGGCACAGTTTATCATAAAATATTGTGCATATGCAATGATCACGAGGGAAGGCAGAAAAGTAATTGTATCCCAATTTGAATGAAATTGTCTGAATAGCATCACAGACCTTTGGTAAAACAAACTAAGTCTGCCTCTGTCTTATATATATATAAAATTAAATCTGGATTCTATTTCAGATATTTGTGAGTGGTAAAGATTTAGAAGGGATGTACAGCATAGCATCCATCGTATCTAAAAACATTTTTTTGCAAGATGTTTAATGTCATTCAATTTTGCCAAGAACTCCCATATTCTTGAATCACCATATTTCTTCTTTGACTTCTCTCCCTACACTTATTTATGTATCTTGATTTGCACATCAAAATGAGGTCATGCCGTGAACTTTCATCAAACTTGGTTGCAAATGACTGTGATAATTTCATGCTACATGTATTTTGCCAAGAACTTCTATGTCATATTTTGATGTTTACCTCAAAATAGGAACGTGAATGTTCTTCACATTAAGCTTGTAAATGAATGAATTCAATTCTTGTGTATGTTACCAAGAACGTTGCAGTTTGATTTTTAAGTAATAATGAGATCACGCAGCGAATGTTCTCTACATTAGCTCACAAATAATTGAATTTCATGCTCTATGTATGTTGCGGAGAGCTTCCATCTATGTTGCTGTTCCTACGCTTCTCATGTGACCTCCCTGGCTCGTTGAACTCACGTGAACCGCTCACTCCGTGACGGCTCCGCGGAGCACATGTCCAAATTGATCAAAATTCAATAAAAGCGGGGAGACGGGTTTCCCCTCATCAGGTATTTATTACCCATCATAACGATATCTCCCTGATTGGGTCCAAATGGAGGGAGACACAGACGGGATATTAATAATGTCTGGTCTGGCTGTGACCCGTGTTTTGACGAGCAGGATTTTCAGCAAGAGCGTAACGTTGTCAATGTTGTTGTCAGCGTTGGATTGGTTTTCTTGGTGTGTATTTGTGTTGCAGATAATGGGCTTCATTCCATGGGAGTGGGAACATATCTTGGGTTGTTTGATTGGGAAGGATCCACAAGCTTGAGTGTTGGGGGTGAAGGGGAAGAATGATGAGGGCGGCGGGGGGGGGGGGGGGGGCAGTCACAAGTAACCATGGACACACATACTATCCTTCCTATATCAGTTTGATAGAAAGAGAGACAGAGAGAGAGAGAGAGAGAAAGAGAGAGAGAGGGAGGGAGGGAGGGAGGGAGGTAGGGAGAGAGGGTGGGAGGGAGGGAGGGAAGGAGAAATTAAGCAGGCTATCCATCAGATGAGACAAGCTATAGCATGGAGCAATGTGAGAGTAGATGAACACTGTGAAAATGACGACCTATAGATCTGAACTGAACCATTTGTCCCAAAGAAGTATATAGAGCGATGTATGTGACTGCGAGCATTAAAAAGCATAAATACATAACACCTGAAAAGGTTAATGACCCAAAGAGCACTTGATTTTTATCAAAACCGCCATCTGCATTTGTGTTTCCATGACGAAAGCAAATACATCAACCTTCCTCTCCTAGTAGGGGCAAGGATGCGTGAGCGTGCAAGGTTGATCGAGACCTGTGCACTGACAGTTGGATTTTTAGCCAGTCAATAATTTACTTAATGGTGTCGGGGAGGTATAAAACATGATATAATATCCTGGTTACGTGAGCTTTGCTGACACTAGCTAACTGTTGAGCTAATGGTAGAGAAAGTACCAAGTAGCATGATGGACAGAGAAACTGGCTCTGCTTTGTTTGCTCTTTTTAACACTGTCGTCATATTCCACTCAAGCATGCTTTCTTTGCAGACTCTGACAAGATCCCTATTGACTCATATGGCACTTGTTTGAAAATAAACTGTACAAGAGATTAAACATAATATTGTTGCTATATATGAGCCGAATATGAATGTGATGTGTTAAAAGTGAAGTGCACTACAATTGGTTCATTTATTCCTGCTGGAAAAACAGCAAGCTTGTAACAGAAATAGCCACATATTTATAAGTAGATTTGATATTTAGGAGAAATACAGAAAAAAGTTACTTTGTTCTAAAGATCTTCCAATGGCATATTTGCAGTAAATAGCGATGAAAACTTTGCAATTTAAATCAGGAGTGTGGTAGAATTAAACACATTTGACCGCTAGTCTGGCTGTTTTCTTTGTGGTAACCATGGATGGAGAATAATAATAGTGTATGAGGTATGAGTGGAAATGCCAAAGTGTGAATTTTGTTGCACCGCTTGTTGCGAATGCTCTGAGAGTGCATTGTGACGGTCATAGACCCTCGTGAGGATGCAGCGTGATAACCAGTCTCTCAGCCTCTTACTCTCTCACTGGACAGGACCACAGACAGATACACATACAGACAGACAGATAGACAGACAGACAGACAGAACTGAATGAATGAGCTTAGGTTAGTTCGCTGGGGGCATGTTCATACTCTGCCCCATTGACAATCTCACACACCCACTCTCACTCTGTAGTCAGTCACTCAGACAGATACAGAGCGATAGACAACTAAATAAATGAACTCTGGCTTGTTAGCAAGAGTGGCCTCCTTCATACGTTATCCTAGTGCACTGTACTCGATGAAGAGATTATCCCCCATGTGTGAATGTGGCCTATCACAAGTACTTTTGTTAGTCGCTGGTAATTCCTCTGGTATTTCATCATCAAGAGAGAAAAATATGTGAAAGAATGATTGATTTGCTGATCAGCTGATCGGTGATATCATTCACTGAAACTACTGATGAAGCCTCTTCTTCTCAGTCACAGAATACTTCTTTTGTTGTAAATTTTTTGCTGGGCCTCTTTGTTTATTTACGTTATACTTTACCTGTGAAAGTGAGCTTTTTGGTCATATATGTAAAACTCGGTCTTTGATGAAAATTGGTATAGACTAACATTATTGGAATAACCAAATCATTGATTATTGATTAATTACATGAGATTTAGCTATTTGATCCAACAAATCAATACTCTATGCGCAACAATTGATTCCATATACATGCATGAAACACCTGAGTGTTGGATTATTTCCTACTGAACAATTTTTAATCTTGCTCAATATAAACATATGTGTATCATGCATATTGAATTGAATTGTATTTATTATATAACAGTTGTATTAGAAGGTATTATATCAATTCAAAAATATCTCAGAATATGATATAAACATTTGAATATATTATCATAAATAGGTAAAAAGAAAACATGAAATACACATTGAATTGTACAGTAGAAACTATAAAGAGACAAAAACTAAGGTGGATGGAATTATGTAGACTTTGGGAATAAGAGATATGCAGAGTATATTGTTTCAAAACTTGCAAATATAGTATTCTTTGATATAAAAGTTCCCCTCCGATGTGAACGCAGTCTTCGCTTTGAGGGGCACTCCTCCCAAGACACAGCAAGCCAGAATAGCAATACAGCCTCTGGCTTGCAGATTAAAGCTCTGGTACTGCTTATCCCTGTGACCTTTCGCTGTCTCTGTCATCTCGCACTTTTCCGTCTCGTTTTCAGCACCTCTTGTTCCTGTCCATGATGTCCTAACCACTCTCTATCTCTCGTTCTCTCCAATCTCTCCCCCACTCTCTCCTCTCTGTCTCCTCTCTCTCTCCTCTCTCTCCTCTCTCCTTTCCCTCTCCCCTTTCTCTCTCCCCTCTCTCCTCTCTCACTCCCCCTCTTAGCTCTCTTTCCCCTCTCTCACCCATCTCTCTCCTCTCTCTCTTCTCCTCTCTCTCCCCTCTCTCCTCTCCTCTCTCCTCTCTATTCCCTTCCTCCCCCTCTCTTCCCCTTCTCTTTCCCCTCTCTTTCCCCTCTCTTTCCCCTCTCTTTCCCCTCTCTCTTCCCTCTCTCTTCCCTCTCTCTTCCCTCTCTCTTCCCTCTCTCTCCCCTCTCTCTCCCCTCTCTCTCCTCCCCTCTCTTCCCTTCCCCCTGGCTCCCCCCTCTCTCTTCCCCATCTCTGTTCCCCCTCTCACTTCCCTCTTTCTCTTCCTCTCTCCTCTCTCTCCCCCTCTTTCTCCCCTCTCTCTCCCCTCTCTCTCCCCTCTCTCTCCACTCTCTCTCCCTTCTCTCCCCCTTTCTCCCCCTCTCCCCTCTCTCCCCCTCTCTCTCCCTCCCTCTCCCTCTCTCTCCCTCTCTCTCCCTCTCTCTCCTGCTCTCTCCCACTCTCTCCCATTTTCTCCCCTCTTTCCCCTCTTCCTCGATTCAACTCTCTCCCCTCTCTTTTTTCCCATCTCTTTCCCCTCTCTTTCCCCTCTCTCTCCCCTCTCTCTCCTCCCCTCTCTTCCCTTCCCCCTTGCTCCCCCTCTCTCTTCCCCCTCTCTCTTCCCCCTCTCACTTCCCCCTCTCTCTTCCCCCTCTCTCTTTCCCCTCTCTCTTTCCCCTCTCTCTTCCCCCTCTCTCTCCTCCCCTCTCTTCCCTTCCCCCTCTCTCTTCCCCCTCTCTCTTCCCCCTCTTTCTTCCCTCTCTCTCTTCCCTCTCTCTCTTCCTCTCTCCCTCTTCCTCTCTCCTCTCCCCTCTCTCTCCCTTCTCTCCCCATCTCTCCCCCTCTCTCTCCCTCTCCCCCTCTCTCCCACCCTCTCCCACTCTCTACTACTCTCTCCCACTCTCTCCCACTCTCTCCCCCCTTTCCCCTCTTCCTCAATTCAACTCTCTCCCCTTAACTGTTAGTAGGTATGTTTCTGGAGACTAGGTTTACATGTTTTCCACGCTGAATACAAAACTTGGTTTTCTTAGTGAATGGTCAAACCACGGAAAATGGAAGAAAATACTGCATTTGAACTTCCTTCTCAATGACAGAACTGGAAACTGGCTTCAAGCGAAATTATACATCTATACAACTTATTTGTTTTGACTGGTGAAAGGGGCACACTACCTTTACAAATACCCGAAGGGAATCAGAAAAGTGGTCCTTAGAAACAAGTGGTCTTTGTGAACAAGTGGTCCATATGGACTCTGGCCTTTGGAGACAGGCATGACTGTCTGTATCTTGTCATCATTATGTCATCACTTATTCACATTCATGTGACTATATACAGGTAACTGGTAGGTATAGTTCATCGTCGTTTTTGCTCCTTTCTTTACCCCACTCCAAATCCTTCTTCCTATCTACCCCTCCGTAGTGATTCTTAGCTTGGCTTCCAGGCAACTGGACATTTTTAATCCACATTATCGCAAAGACACATTCTGAAGTCTGAGCTGACAAGACTAACTCTCCCCTTCTCCCAGTCCAAAGTAGGCTTTGAGCCGGAGAAGAATTGGATAGCTTGTACACTGTTGGAGTCAGACCTGTTTATCATACAGAGTTTGGGTTAAGCAAATATTCAAACACCTGGATGCAAGTCTAAGTGAGCCTATGTCTCCTTTTTATTGGATGCTTGTCCGTTCATCGCAGCCCATCACTCTGCCCAAATTAAAACAGCCGAGAGGACAAGGCAGATCGCGTTCTAAGCCCTCCGTCCAATCCGCACCGCAGGGGCCGGGTTATGGAGGAATAAAGACGGAAATTTGAAAGCTAGACAGTTAGCGCTCTCTCCTTGTAGGCCTCAATCATAGCAAGCAGGCCTGATCGGTTTCAGGTAGGATTAAGCAGTGGACGTCTAACACCAGAGTAATCAAAGTGTCTGAATGGCGGACATGGAGAAGCCGAGCGCGGCTAGTGCTCCAGGCCCGACTATGGGCAGTCATTTGTAACAATTCTTTTAATTCATTTACCCTCAGATTTTCACTCCTTATTGGGTTGCTTCATCATTTAATCTGCCTGCCACAAGGTTTGAAGAACAGAGATGCGTTTAAATTGTGTGATGATACGGGATGAAGTGGGACATCTTGCTTTAAAGATATAAACGGCTTGATCAAAAGTCATCCTAGAGATGGTTAGAATAGATATTAAGAAAAGCGGAAATATGAAAGTTTCACTTGGTTGCTTGTGGGGTTTAAAATAAAACATATTGTGAAATATGCCTCCTGGGTATTTTAGTGGTATTGTTGAAAAGATGGGTAAATTGACAATGTGTCTATTTTCATTGATTACACAATTGGAAAAAAGAACTTGCGGCAGTGTCTCATGTTCGTCACAAAGAATTATAATTATTATGATTCCAGTTTAGAGGGAAATGAAATAGCTTAACCTAACAATAGAGAGTGTTTTGTATCAGTTCTGGTCTGCAGTGTGTGTGGGTGCTGTCTGTGGTAGATGACCTGGAGGGGATTCCCCTGCATTGACGTGGGCCATGCCCCGTGTCAGCGCCGGCTATTTCTGGCAGCGTGGAACAATACAGGCAATGAATTAAGTCATACTCTCAGCAAGAGTCGTGGAACATGAGCTGAAAGCTAAGAAGCAATGAGTGTGCTGTTGTCATTTATTATGGTGATGGAATATTGAGAGCGATGTAACGGAAGAAGGGCGGGTCAGACTAAGGGAATGTTACCCTGAAGCCTGTAAATAAAGACCACTCAAGAGAAAGGATAGGGATGGTCATTATGGACAGGTGATCTTTCTTGACAGGTGGGCTCTATGTAGAAACCAGCTGTATAGACAGACCACTTGTTTCACTGTATTTGGGTAGTATGAATGCAGACATATCAATGGTAATGAACCTTCCAGAACTAGAGAATATTTTGTTATAGGTAAAACTATGTGAATTATTTTTAAGCTCAATCTATCGGTGGGTCTTTGGAGATAGGGTAGCCGTTTAGCAGGGTAAAAAATAAGAATTTGTAACAAACAAAGAAAATGGAAGGAAACACTGTATAAGAATAAAAGCAGTGGAAATGTGACTTTGAGTGGACGTATAGCGATCTCTAGATTTCTGCACAAATACATTGATTGTCCGCGGTAACAGGAGCAGATTGTAGACAATTGTTGGGGCATTTCAGACAGACAGTTTTTCATTGTTCCTGAAAGTGTATGTGAAACTATGACTGAGATTTCATTTATTATCATTAGGGTATACTACTGATCCATGCTGAGTTTCATGAAGTCTTTATCGAAAAAATTACATCATATCTACCTCAAAACTTACAAAACTGACTGTCAATTCAGTTACAAAAGTGCCATTCTCATTGGGCTTAAAAAATCACGAAGTTAGAAAAATCTTAATATTAGGGGACAGGGACAATAGGACCAATCTGCTTTTGGTACGGTTGCCAGGCAACTTTCACCCTAACTCTAAGCCCACTGAGAATGGCACTAAAGAGAGGGAATTCAACCTTTTTTATTTTCATTTCTATAAAAACTGTACTACAGCCAGGAGACATGCATTGAATGCTTGTTCACATGTAGATTTGGTAGAATTATATTACTTTTTCCAGAACTAACCAAATTTGTCTCAGAACAAAAAGCGTGCTGTTATTCCTTGTTTTTCTCAGACGTGCTTTTCCAGGCAATTGTTGAGCAGCAGTATCTGTGCGGATCTTTCTCCGTTTGCCGCCAAGCAGAGGCTAACATTTAGATGGCATTTCCCTCTATTGATTTTCTTTTTCCATCAGCGTATAATTGAATAAAACAGGGCAAGATTGGGAAAGTGTATCATCGACAATATAGCCTTGTGTTTCTTTGTGTGTGTGTCATTGTGTGTGTGTCTTTTTCTCTTTCTCTCATGTTGCCGTCCCTTCGTTGCGGCGATGTGCACGCGCTGTGATTAAATTGATTTGCGTGCTGACTGTCACATAGCTCGTGTCCAGGTGTAGGAAGAAAACGTACCAGTATAGCACAAGAATTGTTTTTCAGAAGAAAATATTGGAAAGTCAGCCCTGAGAATGTGGCTTACTGACTTGTGACTAACAATGTCATATTAATCAACCTTTATGCATGCATGCACTGTGCAGACATGCAGATTCTGCAGTGCAATTTGCTATATATATACTTCTAATTTTGTTTCAAATAATGCATTAAACATGCTGTAAAAAGGCTGTAAAGTGGTTTATGTTACATTGCTAGCCAGGTAATTTTCCTTGTGCTAGAGAATTTGAATATTTTGGATGCGAGGGGCATCTTATACCAAAGATGAGTCGTCTCAATTAGATTGCTTTGCCTATCATATCTCTGGGTCAAATCTCTTGTCAGTTTTTCAAAGAATGCCTATCCACATACATGGTAATACAATTCCTAAAGAAAAAGTTGTACTATGATTGTGGACCCATTAGAAACCAGTTCTTACTGAGCCCACCCATGTATTTGCGGGCAGGTTTTTCTTTGCTCGGTTGCTGAGCAGCGCGACTACTGCATAATCTACTGAAGACAATAGACTACAGGCTTTGAATAAATTTCAAATTTCTTATATGCCACAATTATACCACACCCCTTTGGTTACTGCAATTCCATGGCAAATTTGAACATCCTCACTAGACCTGGGTTCAAGAAGCCTGAGAATATAAACGTGAGAATCATTTGATATAATAATCATACAATACCCACATTTACCCTCACAATACTAAGATTTTGACAAAAGTGCTTGACTTGTTACCATTCTGCTTGTGAATAGGAATTGGAAGGTGAAGGTCAGAAGGCCTAAATCAATACATGTAGCTGCAGGTGCTGTATCTCTGACGCTGTCTCGATTCCTTAGATTAATCAAGCTAATGACGCATAATTTGCACACTTTCTTGTCTTTACCCTCATCAATTATTCACTTCTAATCGCAGGGAGGTGCTCTGAGCGAAGGCCACCTGAACATACTATGTGAGCTGCGGTTACACTACAGGGAAACCATGAGAAGTTGACTCTGTGGTTCATTCCTGCAGTCTGGAGGGTGTGGTCACATTACTGCCAAAATATCCCTTAGAGTGAACCAGAGAAAATTACTAGTAGTACAGGCTTGTCTATTGCCATTACTTGGCAAAATAGCATGATATGGTTATTTTCATGCTGATGGAGAAGCTGACTGTGCAATTTCTGGTGATTTTTCTCAACGAAAAGGGGCTGATCTGGCTTTTTGCCATGGCTATGCTGATGAGGATCCGCCTATCTATCTAGAGACAAGATCCCTTGTCAATATCAGTGGACCATTCCCATTCACCGTCCCTGCGTGTGTCTGTGTCATCGGTGGTAGGTCCTACCATCGCTTCTTAGTACGGACATCAATGATTCATTGAGGGAGAGCGGATGGGCAGACTTATTAATGTTGCCTCAATTTAAACGCCCGGACCATCAATTGACTATAGAGGCGTCGCTGCACGGCCTTTTCCCCGGTCGCGGAAAGGTGATCTACCGAAGAGACAAAATCAGCTGTACTTTGCATACCTCTCACCTTTCGTACTTACCGACTTATGTCCCTGTCCTTCCTCCCCTTTCTAATGGTGTGAATCAAGGGGATTGCCACTAACCACAGTGGGCTAACTCGCTTTTTTTTATCCCCCTTTTTTTTTACGCCAGCCAGCCGGCCGTTATTGCGCTGATCTGAGAGCTATCAATAGCCCAGTTGCCCTTTTGGTGGTGTGGGTTCATCGGCGTGGTGCAAGATAGCGAGTTGCCGTTATTAAGTGGGGAACGAGACTCTCTGTGCTGTTAGCTAAGCACTCTTGGTAAGGTGGTCTTCTCCCTTCTAGATTTCGTTGTGTAAACAAAACTGAGATTCATGTACATGTAAGATGCAATGTCAATGTGGTTTCTATTATAATGGACTCTTCAAAGCTTTTATATTTTCGAAGACCTTGCAGATCAAAAGTGTGTATGTCTTGTGATTGGTGTATATGTACATTATTATGCTGTCCCCTCCTAAAAAGACAAAATATAAAACTTCTCCTCAAAAAATATTGACAAAAAGTAATAATGATGAATCTATGATTATTTAACTCTTAGCTCGCTTTGTTCGACTTGCGGCACATACAGCGGGCTGCCAAGTTCGACTCAAGTCACATTTCGCGCACAATGCATACGAAACGCATTTAATTGTATTGTGCGCACACACATACAAAAGCGACGCGTGTATTGCATCGTATATAACAATAAGGGGATTAAAGTATCAATAGGCAGGAAGTCTCCCAGGACAGGAAGTCTATTGAGAAGTACCCAGGGTCAATTTCAATAGAGAAGTTTAGTTCATTGTTAGCTTACTCTTTTTGAATGCCCCATTCAAATCCTAAATTGCTTGGCTCATTATTCCCATAAAGACATGGGTTTGGTATGTAATGAAAGCTAAAGAACACATCTTTTCTATGAACTAACTTAGAGAATAACCTTCATTAGGAAATATTGAATATAAGAGGTATAACATAGCCTCCAAAACGATAATTTGGAGGCAGAATGTAAAGTTATAATTCTCAGAATCTATGATATTATACATGAAAAATGATACCATTGGCATGAGTATTAGTTTTTCTTAGACTAAGCTACACATTTTTTTTTCATCACGACAAACCAATAAAAAGTTATTGGAAGTGGAATAAGACAGTGCATGCAAAACCACTCTGAGTGTAGCACCTTGAAATTAATGTGGCGCAGGGGAGATAGTGTGCGTGGCGGGCAAAGAGTTAATTTGATTTTCATATTTGAACAAATTTGGATCTAAAATTTGTTTGTAGCACATACTAGTAATTGATTCAGAATACTACAATGGCCAGTGTGCATCACACATGTCAACCAGCATATTTTTTTTTCCTGCCAAAAGCATCATGCATTATTAATGACATTGTGATGGCAGTTGCTAGTGGATTGACAGGTGTGATACACAATGGTCATTGTTGTGTTCTAGCTTAATTATTTGACAGCCACATTTTTTTCAGGTCCAAATTTGTCAAAAAATGAAAACCTTATTAAATATTCCGTTGATTATTACAAAAATAATAATGGATTAATTGTCACGAAATCTGCTTTGGAAAAAAATTGGCATCCTCTGACTTGATAATGTATTCGAGTTGTAACTGAGTTTTTATTATTTGTCAAAAAGTGTTTAAATTCTTTTTTTAAAATCTAGTAATGCACACAAATCACATAGTGGAGCATTTTAACTGGCGCGTTTAGAGTTAACAGGTTATGTGCAGGTATGTCATCAGTATTACACTACCAGCAAACCACAAACTTACCACCAAGAAGGCTACCTCTTCTACCTCCCCGACTTGCCTCGCGATGCGATTAGCGGAAGCCTTACTTATGAAGCTTAGATAGAAAAAAGATTGTCATCAACATTTTTCTTCAAAGCCACCATACCAGCGCAGGTCATAACCCCCTTTCAACCGTGTGAGGAAGCTGGTGTTTATGTAGCAGGTCTAAACAAGTGCTTTGGCATGTAAACAGAGGCGGACAGCCCAGTAGGTTGGCCTCTGTTTATAGCCCTGTAATCCTTCCCTGCATCAATCACTCTGACACGGGGAGAATATATATATCTATAGATAGCCAAGAGCGCATCTCAAAAGGCCCTAGGTCCGCTTTCCACCAAAATTGAGTAATCAGTCAGCTTTGAAGATAGCTAAGAGAGCATCTCAAAATACCCTAGGTCCGCTTTCCACCAAAATTGAGTAATCAGTCAGCTTTGAAGATAGCCAAGAAGGGGGAAAAATTACTGGAGGGGACTACTTTACAAGCCTAATGTCATAAAAAAAACCCCATCCTAATATGTGTTACGCATTTTACAGATATTGAAATAAACAAATCACTGGGCTTTTCTTTTCACAAAATCTTTTGAAGTGAGTCCCTGTGTAACTGCTGAATTGTAAAATAGGCACCACATGAATTGACACATCTAGCAATCACTGCTATCGTGACTATGTCTGGACATATAGACTAAGCATCCTTGCTCCTTGGAGACAAGCCAGGGATAATGAGTAGTCTCTGTGTCCAAACTTAGTCATGGTTGCAGCAATGTACCTGAAAGACGCAGCCTCCGCAGGCCCAGAACATAGACTACGGGAAGCTTACTACTTAGTGAAAACTTCACCAAAACGAGGGAAAAGGGTATGAAATGCTACCCAGTCTAATTTTAATTTCCCATAGGTGTGGTAGGTGTGAGGTGTTTTTTTCTTTGTCTCGTAAGCCAGCATAGTGGACCTAACACCTTTTTGATACAAGCACCTTTATTTGCTGAGGTGAGGGGAAAGAGTTGAGGAGAGGACACTGGCTTGCTTGCTCATCCTGCAATGGAATCCTCTGGCAATGTTCAGGTATTAAGTATATACTCATTATCAAACTTGTAATTATACATCTTTTGATTAGATATGGATATGGCCAATGATATAATGTTTGTCATGATATTAATGAGGCTTTTGAAAATGGAAGAGGTGGAAAAGTTTAGGAGTGGAGCTTTCTTGGTTGCTCTGCTAAGGAATCTGTCTGCACTATTCTGCTGTGAAGTACAAGGAAAATATTGTTATCCATTCTCTAATTAGACATGGAGCTGATATCCCAATCTTATGCAATAGGGGGATGTCAAACATGTACTTATGATATTAATGAACCTTTTGAAAATGAAAGAAGTGGACAGTTTTGGGGAGGGGGCTTGCTTGGTTGGTCTGCAAAGAAATCTTTTGGCATTGTTCAGCTGTGAAGTACAAGACAAATGTTGTGATCCATCTATTAATTAGACATGGATATGATGTCTTAGTCACATCAAGTAGGACAATGACATCTATACTGATAATATTGATGACCTTCTTAAAAATAGAGAGAGGGGGGAGAGCTTTGTAATACTCTGGCACTGTCATTCAGCCATGATCTACACTAATATTTCATCATCAATCTTTTTCTCCCCGGCAATTAAACCTGTCAAGTTGATATTCTCCCACATGTATACGGATAGCGACATGTTTACCATCAGTCCCCATCACCCTATAGGCAAAGCTTTTTGGAGTACATATACATTTGTCTAATTCAAGGATTATTCCACTTCAGTTTGCATTATATGATCATTTTTTGGAGACCATATTTGAAAGAATAGAATAATCTTGTTATATTGACAGCATAAATAATAAGGGATAGGGATGATTGGATACATCATGGATTTGTAAGTATGGCATTGAAAGGTTTGTCATTTTGTGTACATTATTACTTTTGATAATTGAGGGTTATGAGAAAGAGGAGAATCTCAGAGAGAGACAGAGACAGAGAGAGAAAGAGAGACGCACACACACACAGACACACAGACACACACACACACACACACAAACACACACAGACACAGACACACACATACACACAGACTTACACATGTGTACAGAAAGAGACAGGTAGAGAGAGAGGAAGCAAAAGAGACATACAGAGAGAGAGAGATAGAGAGAGAGATAGAGAGAGAGAGAGAGATAGAGAGAGAGATAGAGAGGGAGAGAGGGAGAGAGAGAGAGGGAGAGAGGGAGAGAGAGATAGAGAGAGAGATAGAGAGAGACAGAGAGACAGAGAGAGAGAGACATAGAGAGAGAGATAGAGAGTATCTCAAGGGACCGATTGCATGCGATCATTACAAATAGAATTGTTAGATATATCTTATTTTAAACAAAACTATGTCTTCCTCTGACCCCTGCCTCGAGTATCCATGGACCCATGATGCATTGGGTTCCATGGGGGGCAATACTTTGTCTCTACTGAATCTTTTCTGAGAAAGGCCCGAATGTCTGGGCTTAAAGGTCACCGTCTCACAGTCTGTGGTAAATAAGTAATATGGAAAGGAATAAGGCATGGCGGAAGAGATAAATGGATTTCGGGCAAACATTTCCATTGATCAGAAAACAGCTGTGCACTGTGCAGTAGAAATGGATCATTCTCTGACATTTTCTCGTTCCGGAAATTTAAACGGGTATGAGCGGTCTTCACAAACATGAAAGCTCCATGTGTGTGATGTCATGGATGAATATGAGGGATATAACGTTACAATGCTGACTGCATGTGATCTTACATAGCTATATCAAATGATACGATAACCAATTTAATTGGATGAATATGACACTCCTCATTATGTCAAGATGGGAACTGATGAGCACGGATGATAAAAAAGACTCAATGTGTGTAATCTAATATTAAATGAAGAGAAGCACGCCCCCCCATCCTAAAGCCGCATTTCTTTGTGTGTCTCTTAATCTATTTGATACTATCTAGTTAAAAATCTATATGGCCAGGGGTCAATCCAAGCCCGCTCAACGTAGGATGCTATCTTGCTGAATGACCACATCTGTATTAAGGTCGGATTGGTCTGAAACTTGAGCTGAACGGAAGTCAGGGTGGTGGAATTTGAGGAAATTTAAGCAGACCTATAAAATTTGATACTTCTGATTTGCTTCAGGTTGAGCCAATTTGCCGCTACATTGCAACGGTCCACTGAATCGTTCGAATTGTCAGAGTTTCTACCCGTTTCCTTTGACATGGAGTAACCCGAACAAGATTTGATACTTTTAATTAAAAAATAGTAATTTTAGTGGTGGCACATCATCCCCTGTACCCATTACCCATTTGTCTATATGAGGTCTTGTTCTCTATGACTAGGGTTAAAGTAAAAAGAAAAAAGAGTATTCTTTGCGGGGGCTAGTTTTCAAGTCGTATATCATAAAACAAACTCCCAATGAATAACACAATAGATATGAGAAAAATGTATTTAATACAGGGGGTTCTCTTTTTGTCTGTGGGGGCTACTTTTGGCATTCCCGGGGCTTAACTACCCTAATCCCTGTGTAGCTGACTAATTAGGCTAGTAATGCTTCAGTAATGTTTGGCCCCTGGTCCTGTTGCATAAAACTTATTATTAATGGTAACTCTGTCATCAATGGTGACTATTATGGTAAAATTGCTTGATAGCCAATCAAATTCATGGTTTCAATAGATGTTACCATCGGTAACAAAGTTACCATCAATGGTAAGTTTTATGCAACAGGGCCGTGGTCTGTTTTACGCATTATATGTAGCTGTTTTCGACCATGCCAAATTCATGAGATGGTTATCTTGTTAACTCAGAGAAGATCCTTCATTATGACAGTGACATGTCAGGGCTAGAACTTCACATCAGCAGCTGATATGAGGCACGGTCAACAGCTGACCAGTTTGAAGGGTCACTTAGGAATCTGGGTCATTGACCACACATACTCCTTGAAGGGGAAGATCTGTTTCTCTGATATGCAACTGTCACAGGCTGGTCAGTAACCCTCTGTGTGCCAGGCACGCTACTGTGCTATAACAGTTGCGTGTCTCAAAGTAGTACCAATGGCATCTTCAGGGTTAAAGGTGATTCCAATGATTAGGATATCAGTTGGGATGCCAGTCAAGTTTTTGGTGTCCCCCTTTCTTGTGAAACCCTGAACTGGATAGGTCACCCATGCTGTGAGGTTGTTAGTCAAATGTTTCATCCTATGCAGTCAAATAGTGCTTGTATTTACAGGTAGCAATAATGAATAATAATAACAACAAAAATCTGATAATGTGGGTGGTATTAATATGCTATAGTTTAATCTCTACAGATACCAGAAGGAACGCAATGAATGTCACAAATTAGAATCCTAATTCATGTGCACATTTTTTTGACACTGTTGTTGAGTAAATTGTGCAATGTGCACATATAAATCTACAGTCGATGCTTCTCCTTCAACAAAGTCTTCCTCTTTCTCTCTTGAGCGAAATTTTCGTCAAAATGAGACTTTAATGCAACAAACGAATGTGAAGTTCGTTTTTAGTAGATAAATTTACATAGATTAGTGGGAACTTATTTTTCTAATTTAGTAACCCTTTACGTATATTCAGCAACATAGGTGTATAGGCTCTGAATACATTACTCACACAAGTTTCGATACATGCAGTAGAGCAGAAGATTGTCTGCCAATGGAAGGTTTGAAGCAATTCTGCAACGTTTATATAGAGAGAATAATTTGAAGTTGGATATAGTCCAAAGGTAAAACCAAGCTAGACAGATACTTATTCATAGCGTATCAATGGCCCAATTTGTGCTACTTTCATGTAATTGCTGTTTCACTTCTGAATAGGGTTATTAGATTCATGTAAACTTGCAGAATCATATCCTGGATGCACCAGGCCAATTATCTCATTGAAAGAAGTAATTTACAGCCATTTATTGGCTAATTTGGCTGATTAGGTGTACATTAGATTATGTAGGTCTTGCCACGGTTTGCATGTGACAACCCTGAGTGCTGCTGAACAGCCTATTTGAAGAAGAAAGACATATCATGGAAGAAAATGCTGTGCAGAAAGTGTATGGAGAAAGGCGAGGGAGTTATTGGAAGAAAAGAGAGAGTCAACTTCTTGTTATGTTGTCATTTCAGTAGAAAATGGACATGAGATCTCAGGATCTCTTTTTTTATCCCCTCTGAAATGCTGAAGAAATAGAGCCCCTGAGATATTTGTTATCTTTTGCCCACTTTGAATGTTAAATCAATCACAGCAGTTTTGAGTTAACTTATTACAACATATATGCTGATAGATCCAGGTAGTATATGTTGTTATAAGTTCACATCTTCTTGTGATCTGCACTGGGAAATGAGGGGGGCAGGGAGCTGGACCTTAAGGGCCCTGGGTCTGTTAACTACATATATTTTCAAATAAGGTACATCTGTGATTTCATTTAAACTTCCCAATAATGGGAAGAAATTCATACTGCAAACCCATAGCTGGATCTTGTGTTGAATGTATATGAATGTCAGAATTCAGTAGTGAGGATTTTTGTGATGCGTGTTAACTTCTTGTTAAAATGTGTGCATGTTGGCTTGCTAAATGTAATTGAGGGTAAAATGTTAACCATATAGTAATTCTATTGCCTTGAACATCTTCAGTGGTACGATATTGTGTTCATCACCCATATGGTAGAAAGACAGTGAGGAGAATGTGCTTGTATCTAGCTAGTGAGATCAGATAAGGAGATAGCAGAAGGAGGCCTGAAGAACGATAGTGAGCGAAGGAGGGTGAGGGTGCAGACGAGGAAAGACAGAGACAAAAAGAGAGAGGAAGGGTTCTAGAGAGGGTGGAAGAAAGGGGGGTGAAAAGGGAGGGGGAAGAGGGAGAGGGAGTAGAGAGGGGGGAAGAATGAGGGAGGGGAAGTCGGGGGAAGGAAGGGGAAGGGAGAGGAAGAGGATAGCAAAATAAGCAAAGCAGAGTAGAAAAAAGAGGTAAAGAGAAGGAAGTATAGAGAGAGAGAGAGAGAGAGAGAGAGAGAGAGAGAGAGAGAGAGAGGAAAAGATAGAGGGGAAGGAGTGGGAGGAGGGGGAGGAAGAGGGGGTGAAAGGGAGAGAAAGATCTCAGAGTAATGATCTGTGCCTTGCCTTTCTTGGCCCATTGCATGATCCCAGTGTGACACTAATTTACTTGCTGATAATCTGGGAGCGTTAAGAGACGATGAAAAGGCAGGGCCGATAAGAGAAAAAGGCCAGGGACTGTCTGTCTGCCGATATTACGCCAATTAGTGCTGCCCGGTGCATCTAGGGGATGTTTAACTCGTTTGCGTGGTTACTCAAACAGATGGCTTTTGGCGAACATGGATCTATATCAGGGAAGGAGGAGGGAGATTAGGTGCTGAAAAGGAGGGAGAAGGGAGAGAGAGGTGGTGGAGAGCAAAAGAGATTGAAAGAGATGGTGATAGAGATGAAGGAGCAAGGGAGGGCTGCAGAGAGAGAGGGAGGGAGGGAGGGAGAGAGAGAGAGAGAGAGAGAGAGAGAGAGAGAGAGAGAGAGAGAGAGGAGAGAGGGAGAGGAGAGAGAGAAAAATGATTGAAAGGAAATTGAAGTAAAGAACAGAACAATATGATGGGATCTGTGCAATGAAGGGGGTGACTTTAGAATAAATTATTTTTGTGATTTCACACAGAACTACATGTATAACAAAACCAAATCTGCCTGGGTTGCACATAAGAGAGGGGGGGAGAAGTATTATGTGTTTGTAGAAAACACAGAAAGCAAAGCTGATAGGATTGAAGGATTTACTTTATAAGCTGTATAAAGAGATAAGGATGGAGTGATAAATAAAGAGAGGAGAAAAGGGAAGGAGGGGGCGGGGCGATGAATTGATTACAAAGATTGGTAGAGAAAGGATGTAAGATCAAAAGACTAAGAGACATATGGTGTGAGAGACAGGATAGAAGAGAGAGAGAGAGAGAGAGAGAGGGGTGATAGGGCAATGAGAGGAGACTGAACAGAGAGAGACAAATAGAGAGAGACAAATGGAAAGAGAGGGAGAGAGAGAGAGGAGAGAAGGAGAGAGAAAGAATGAGTGAGATTGAAGAGATAGAGAGAGACAAGTAGAGAGAGAGAGAGAGAGAGAGAGAGGGAGAAAGAGAAAAAGAAAGAGTGAGAGTAAAGAGAGAAAGACAAATAGAGAGAGAGAGAAAAAGAAATAGTGAGATTAAAGAGATTGAAAGAGGAATAGGAGAGTAGACCAATGGAGAGAGAGAGGGGGGAGGGGGGAGTAACGAGAGATAAAGAGAGAGAGGGAGAGAGAGAGAGAGAGAGAGAGAGAGAGAGAGAGAGAGAGAGAGAAGGTAGGGAGAAGGAGAGGGCATAGAGCGATGAGGATGAAGAAAGGTACGTACGCCACTCTACCACCACTATCGCGGAGTCAAGTCAAAGTAGCGGCCGCCTCCCGACACTGGTAGATACGTCAGCCAGCCAGTCAGTGGCAAGGAGAGCTCGCAATGTAATTAGTCTCTCTGGGAGTTCGTCCTTACTGCTCTTGATGCAAGTGTGGGAGAGGGAGGGGAACTACAGTGGCGGTGGTCCACGTGTGCGCAGCTCAATTTGTTGTTTAGTCCGGAGGCAGCCTCCTGACCTGCCACTGGGAGTTGCTTTGCTTTTGCTCAGGAGAGAGGAGTTTTTGTTATACTCATACTGCTCTGGACTTTTTTTTTTATTTTAATGGAGAGTGATTATTTGATTTTCATTAATGACATACATCCTTCGGGGAAGCTTGTTTATATGGTTTGATGGAGGGAAAGCCATTTATTGATCATCAATTGATTCACGAAGAAGCAGCAGCCAAGGCGGTAAAATCTAAATTGGCCACTAGGTTGTAATTAGGGAGTGTGGAAGTCATCCGTATCCATTAAATGTGTTAATTTGCCGTGACGCACATGTGCTGAACTGTTAGGTGGGATGTTCAATCTTGTGAGCAATACCTCTCTCTTAAGAGCTCCGCTCATCGTCGACATGAAACCTCGAGGCCTGTGAATGGATACTTGTACTTTCATATCTCACTTTCAGTTTGGACAGATACAAGAGTGTGCCGTGTTATAGGTACGTGGACGAGTGTGGAGAGCCTGGAGTTAATAGTGCCTCACTTTTCTGACGGGGCTGTCGGCTTGGAGGGGGTAAAGAAACCAATATTGGTTTAGTCAATCAGCAGTGACAAACCTGGTGCGGGGGATGATGGTGCGGGGAGCTTGCCAGATATTGTCATATTTTTCTGCCTATCAGTATTTGCCGCCTGCCCAAGGACGCGTGATTACAGCTGAGATGAACGCTCTTTATTCCTGCAGCTTAGCCGGGCAGTATCATGCCTCCAAGAGATTACTCCTATGCCCCCCAGAGGGAGAATAATAATTCCAGCTATAAAGTCATCAAACACAGCCACTCATTACTCCATTCTCCGTTTCTCTTGCTTCGGGATAATACTGTGTTCTAGGATTTTGTCTGCAATTATAAAATGTGATACAATTACGTGGCACACCTGATTCCCACCACCCCAACAACGTATATTTGCTTTTGTTCAGGAGTCGCACTGTTGTGTGTTTATCATTGCAAATGACTATTAACGCTCTACGTGCCACCATGACGGTTTTACTCTGGTTATACGCATCAATCTAATGCACTGAGGATTTATCTAGCATAGAGTGAGTTAAATCACCACCATCGCTCAGCCTGCTTTATCGTCGTCAGGAGGAGTCGCAGCGAGCGAGGTGACTGGTGTATTTTTAAACGCAGCTGAGGCATTCCCGTTGTGTTGTGTAGCGAAGGCAACTCTGGCGTCGAGACGAATTTGACAAAACACCTGCCGCAGTGATTAGAGCCGCCAGCCCTGCCTTGATTTAAATGACTTTGAACCCATTCCATCCGTGTGCACGCCCAGATCAGACAGACCTTTCATTTAGTGTATGATGTCACCTAATGTCTCCCCAATGTCCTTGTATTTGTGGAACTCTATTTAAGTCCTGCATATATTAAGCTGGGGCCACTAAGATCCATAGAATTGATTTGTATGCCTCTCATTTTGTAACCTTGCATTGCTTCATGGATGAAATGACTTATTGCGCTTCCCTGCATGCCTGATTTCAACAATCTGTTCATCCGACGTCAATTACAAGTTAAATAGTGTCTGCTTTTCATTCTGTTATCATTAGAAAGTGACAAATTGTTCATGCCACTCTTTGGAAATATGTAAAGTGATACGAGAAGTGGTATTAAACTTGAGTGGAATAAACATTATATCATTCGATCTACCCCCTCGACCTACTATTACAAGAGGACCATTAACAAGAGATTATCACTACTGGAGGTAGAGTAACCATTCGGACAGTAAAACTAGCAGACGCCTCTGATAGCAGTGGAACATTAATGGCATCATGACTGTCAGGTAGATACAGCTGGAGGTTATCCAAGCATGAGCTGCAGTAGTTATGACCGAGTGGCCGATAAGTGCGTTTGATAGATGAACGGTAATTTTGTCTACCACCAAGTTTGCGTCGTTCAGCTAATGGTATATGCTAGCCAGTCCTCCATAGCTACCACTGCTATTAATCAGCCTGCTCGGGTGACATTTGACAAAATGTGCATTAGCTTTTTAGGAAGCCATTCCCTTTTTTTCACTCTGCTGCTTATTGTGAAGTGATATCATTTTGAATTGTGTCGTCGGCACAATTTGTGATGACGAGACACTGATGCTGCATTGTCTTCAATCTGCAACCGTCAGCGCCGTATACACGGTGTGATTAAAGTGCACGGAAGTGGGCGACAGTTAGATGGATATTTGTTAACATTATTGGAGGGCACGTCAGGGAGCCGCCAGATAAACTAGCCTCAGTGGTGTAGATGGAATGCTGATTTATTGGAGCTCACCATCTTCTCTGAGGCAAGATACCCATTGCCTGATCAATGATCCAGTGCTTAGATGTTGAAGTCTTGCTGAATCAGTGCGCGGTAGACAGAAGTGTCATGAATATTGGCTAATGGTTTAAAGTTCATGAATTGGAGATTAATTCGAAAAAACGCATCACAAAGTGTCTTCACAAAATGGAGTTTAGACTCTTTTGACGTCGGGCAGCAAGGACCTGAATCAGTTGGGCTTCTGTTGAACGAATTAATTGTTTCATAGAGAAATACCTCTGAACCATGATGGAAACTGTCAAAAGATCTGAGCAACAGAATACTGTTGGTGAGGGAGGTCATTTGGAGAGTTGCTGTGAGCAAGAAGGAACTCTTTGCCCATCTCAGGATCACAAAGAAAGGCCAGAATTGAGGGCTGACGCAGAAGCAGACAGGACCATGCCCTCAGTCAAAGGGGATAATGCTTCTGAGGGTGTGGTGTTGCCACGGGATACTGCAGATCCATCCAGTAGTATCGAAGCATTCTCTCTTGCCCTTGTGAAGGACGCTGTTGGTAAGGCGATAGCAGAGTTCCAGGACTGCTCAGGGAAGCAGGTGGATATCTCGCTGGAGGACAAGACACCTGCAAGGGAGGGTCTTCAAACCGTTGCCGTGGAAACTGTGGAGGGTGATGAGGGTCAGGGGGAGAGCATTGTATCATGTAGGGATGACTCGTGTAGGAGTGGCAAAGAAACTGACCTGGAAACCATAGACATCACATGGGACCAGAGTCACGGTGGACAGTCCTGCGCAGGGGATTCAGCATTCCTGGACAAGAATGAAAATTACTGTTCATATGATGAGAATGTTGGCCATGGGCTTTTCAAGTGTGGGGGAGAAAAGGAGCAAGAGATTGACCCTTCAGAAGCACGGAGAAGAGAGGATTCAGTGAGGGAGAGTAAAGCAAGGAACAATAGCTGCTCACTCAAGGACCAGACTGATGGCTCTATGTGTGTGATCATTGGACAAGATGTGGGTGAAACGGACGTTGATGATATCGCTGACGGGTCTTTGCATAATGCTAAAAGTTTAGGGCAAGAGGGGGATGTTAGTGGAATGGAAAAGCAGGAGCATATTGCATCACAATTATCCTCAGATGATGGCAGCCGAGGCATCGAGGGCAAGTGCAAGACTGGTAGTTTACCTCATGTAGATTCCATATGGGTCGGCGAAGTTCACGTAGAGTATATCGATGAACTTTCTGATGATGATACTAAAGGCGATTCATTAAAAAGCCAGGACAATATAAAAGAAGTCCTTGCTTCTGAAACCTCACATTGTACACGTGATGAAGGTCTCACTAGTACACAGAATCGTGACGAGCGTGACTTGGAGGAGGAGCGCAAGACGAGCGATAAGGCCTTTGCAGTCATCCCATTGGTCAAACCAGAGGATTTATGTGAGAGTGATTTTACCCAGAATGTCGTGGATTCTGGGAGTGCTGTTACGGATAAGCTTGGAATATTAAACACTGCCCAGACCCAGGGATTGGTGGACGATCCAAACACCTCATCAAAAGCCAATGTGGTAAGACGTTTATTCTTCTCCTAATCATGAGATTTACTTTGTCTCTTGTGGTCTTGCAACATGTTGTTGTTTGCAGGGCTCTGACTCGTGTTGATTTCACATGGTATGATACCAATACGTACAAACTTTTTTGGGGAAAAAAATATGCACAATTTTTTTGCGGTCTGCTTTTTTGTGCAAATATCAGGCATTCATAGACAATATCCAGTGAGATCCAGACTAAGTTTGAAATCTCACTTATTATTGTGCGAAGTCACACACAAGTCAAAACAATCTCATTCGTCAGCTAGTGCAGTGTACTTTATGCATGAATTAACCTCCACAAATATTCACAAAAATTGCCATAGCCAGAAAGCGCTGTAATCTTAATGCGCGCGATGACCTCAGTTGAGCTCTCACTAATTAGTGAGAATTTTGCATTCACACACAAACAAAATTGTGAGATTTCGACTGAAGTCAAAACGTGAATGTTAAAATCTCACTAACTTTGGTGTTTGAATGCCCCTTTATAACATTTCAAATCAACCCTTTCTTTACCGGTGAGTCTCTTGTTTTACTTCATACCAAATCAATCCTGGTTCGAGCCCGGTGTGTTTATGGTCCTATATGATGTCATGGGTGTGCTGCTGTTGTGTCACTATGCTACATGATTGTGTATATATATGCATACATGCTTTCATTCACAACTCATTCTCTATGCGTGTATGTGAAACTCTGGACACAAAACATGAACATAACCAACAACACCATTAACCATTGTATGCCTTTGCCTTATCTTTTACAGACACAAAACCCTCGTCCATTCTATGATCAAAAGAAGACAGAAAAAGTGCGTAAAAGATTGTATTCTTTTTATGATGAAGATAGATCATCTCCATTTCAATCAAAAGAAGACAAAGAACGGTGAAGAGAGAGAAGAGAAATATTCCATGCAAATGTCATATTCTTCATGGTGTGCCATAAAACTCATCATATATACTTTCTTACCATCGAGTTAACTATGTATGATGTGAGAACTTACCTCATGTAAGTGATGCATATCTCACATAAAACGGCAAAACCATAATCTTGTAAATATCAACTAGGACATAAAATCTAAAAGGGAGGTTATTATTTTTTCACCACTGTGTGACGTTAACAAGAATCTAGCGTGCCTTTTGATCCATTCATAAGCCCGGGAAATGGATTCCCATTTTCATTACCACTATCAGTTTTACCCTTCTGCTTTTATCTTTGCTATTTCTCTTCTTATTATCTGTTTTACCTCTCTCTCCTTTCCCCACTCTCTTCTTTTTTCTGCATTTCTATTTTTTCTTTTCCCATTACTCCCCGTTCTCTCTTTCTCTCTCTTTCACATACTCTCACTCCCACTCCCATTTTCCCTTGTTTTGTCTGTCTTGAATGTCTTTATGTCTGTCTGTCTTTCTGCAGTCGTATTTTTTTCCTTGCACCTTCCCTCTGAAAGGTACCATAATCATTTTAGCGGATTTCCCCTCCGTTTTTACAAATTCCATGAGATTCAGACTGAACTTTACCTGTCACGGGAGCGAGCGGCTGCCTGCCTTTCATCTCACCTACCCCCCCCCCCCCTTCTTATTCAACCGGGGTGCTTTCTTCTTTCTGTATTTCCTTAACATGATTCTTCTGATTGTTCAGACGTATCCACCGCAAATGGCCCACATTTGTTGGGTCGGAGACATGTGACGGTTGGCGTTGCCTGGATTTAACACTTTCCTGGAAAAAATGCATTAGTGGCAGTTCCACAAGTTTGTGATCAAGAGCAGGAACATCAAAATTGCAATAAACACATTCATTTCAATGTCAGAGACCTTGTAGAACATGGCTTTTATTCCAATTCTCTCAACAGATATTTTGTTGGATAAAATGGTAGTTTGTATGATTGAAGTTCAAATATCTCCCAGGAATATTTTTTTTTTCATTGTGTTGTTACACCTAGGTAGATCATTATCAAAATATTGTATTAGTTCAAAATATTATTTGTTGTACATATAAGTATCCAAATACTACTAGGATAGATATTTAAACACACATACTCACATAAACTTTACTTGCATGGATGTAACCAAGAAAACTATAATGCTGAATTTGCCTGGGCAAATTGCAATATCAGAAACCATAACTTGAATAACTGCCTCGTATGAAGCAAGTTTGTGCAAACTTGATACCATGCAAACTGTCTTGCTTTCAAATCAATGGTAACTACCATGGTTGTATCGCTTGACAGCTAATCAAATTCAAGATACTCATAAAGGTTGCCATTGGTAGCAAAGTTACTATCAATGGTAAGTTTTATGCAACAGGGCCCAGGTTTCTCTGACTGTAACATGAGTAACTGTGGGATTGTGGATACGAGAAGCTTTGAGGTTTCTGATAGGCCCAGTATGATAGAATACAAGAAAGGCCTGAGTTTAATCACACGTCTTCAGACTATTCTTACTCAAGTGTCTCCCCAGTGGTGCCTTGTGGTTTTTGTCAGATATTCTGTCGATAATCTTCATGAACGCTGTAAAAACACCAAGTTTTTGCAACTTGCAGTTGCGTACTCCATTTGGCTCACAAAGGTACATGTACGCAGAGAAGCTGGACTGTATATCCAATGTTTTCTTTTCTCTTGTGCAGTGCTTTTGTTGCTTTAATTGTGGCTAGCAAATTGAAGCTGTCTAACTTTTTATTAGGAATGGAAACAACTTGAAGTGTCCTGTGTCCTCTGGGAGTACCTTGAAAGTGACTTTGTAGGATGTATTTTGTAACTAATTAGTCATTTTTAAGATAAAAGGTAGAAGTGACAACCATAGAACCATTCTTACCGTAAAAAAAGAGGTCTGGATTTAATTTTTTGTTTATCTGGTATCTCATAATCAAGCAAGAATAGGAACTTTGGTTATGGCAGAATAGAAATCTATTTTTTTACGGCTCCCATAGTATTTACTACTTCTACTCCCTCATACCTTCAAAATATCACACAACCAGTAACCAGTAAGTATAAAGCAACAAGAGCCCAGCTTTATTCCCAGTCCAAGCACATGTTTTAAACTTTACCACAAAGCACATTTTTTCTTTGAAATATGATGATTAAACACTTATGTTCTAAGCTAAATTGTTATTTGTGTCATATTTTACTTGTGTAACTTGTGTCAAAATACATCAATGGCATACAAAAATTTAAAGGGCTATTTGGCCTGAACAGAATGGAAAGTAAGATTGTGATGCCACAGGGTCATAATTCTCCTTGGATTTGTCTGTGAAGAAACTTTAGTAACATGAAGCATTTATAGAAGTTTCTGTGAGTTTATTAAGAAGTCATTTTTTATTGCACATTCATTTAGTGTGAACTAAACTATTATACCCGTGTCTGATACCAAACTGTCCCTTCCAATCCCTAAGCCTAGCTAAAGTTCTTTTGGAAAGCAGTCCTCGAGACTGAAAGGACTACCCTGTCTAAATAGAACGTGAAATAAGTAAGTAAATGAAAAAACCTGTTCTGCACCTGTAGTACAGTACTCAGACGGTTGACAAGTGCTTAAAAAGCTCAGCTCTACTCTGCAAAGCCGCCACCAATACAAACTAAAACTAATCAGGGAAATGGAAGAACGATAAATGGCAGTCCGTCTGGTAATTTGCAAGCAAATGATATCGATGTTGAGCTCCTCTCGTTTTAGATGTCGACTACTGGCATTGCATTTGTGTATCAGATGTTTGAGTATTTACACAGCTTGGGGTCAAACGTTGGGGTTATTGATCTGTGTCAGTTTTGAATATCAAACTTCAGTGTCCGTTTGCATCATGTGTGAATTTAGTATCGCCAGTCTAAGGGAGACCAATATTTAGACTGCCAAATACAGTAGTAATCGTTGTTAGCTCTGGTGATATAAGATTTCTTTCCTGCACACTATGCAATGTCCAGAGATGGATATATGTGCTGGGACACATTGAGATTGGAAGTCATTCTAGAATGAAATATTGGGAAGAAATATCCTCTATAAAGGATGTGACCTATGTTATCTCATCTCACACTTCCCCAAGGGAAATATATATTTTTTATTTTTAAATATTTTTTTTTTTGGTGGATGATTTTTTTTTATAAGCCAGCTGTCATGGAATGAGCACCCTGAGCTATTTTTTTCATTATACACCATGATGAACTTTTTCTTTCACATGGATTGCTTTTTTTCAGTATGGTGGTGAAATCATCCCAAGGAAATGGATATCTATCTCTTTGATGGAGGTATGGTGCCGGCCATCGATATTCATGGCTGGCAGCTGCTCTTAATATGATGACCAGGCGATTGCGTCATTTCCACCTGGATTTTACAATAGGCCATGCATGCATTTCAGCTTTTGCCAATTAACTGGTAATTTGTCACGGAGTGCTTGTTACATAGTTCATGAGAACAAACCAAAGCAAAATTTGATTCTTTTCCAGATGTAAATACTATATTTTTCATAATTTTCTGAAAGGAAAGTATCTTTAAAGTAACGTTTCCAGCAATGGTTGAATGGAATATCATGCGGAATGGTGTGAAATCCAGACATTTGTACGGCAACTTGATATCACATTTAGAGCCTTTTTACTTTATTGTAACAATATTCTTTGATTACATCTTAAGAGATGCATGGTATTACATGTTACAACTTGGCAAGCATCTGGGGTGAGTATATTTCCCCAAATTATTCTGCACATCCTATTTTGTTAGTGCGTCAAATCCAGGTAAAAGTAATCCAGAGAATTGGCGTCATTGAACATACGGGGTCAAAGAGAAAATCTTTTTAAAGAATTCTTTTGTGACTAGAAGAAATAAATCAGTAATCATTAAAGACCTGATGGTACCCCATTTAATTTAACATCCTTGATCATCGTATTCTCTCTGTAATTTTTCACTCCTTGTCCCTTCTTTGTGGTGTTTGTTATTCAAGAGCAACTTTGAACAATACATCAGCCCCAGCCCCTTGCATGCCAAGAAGGAACATGCATTTGGTCTGCATCAGGTCTACTCCATACTCATGAAAACCATAAAGATTCTTTGGCTTCAGTTGCAGTTTCATTGTAACCTGTGTTTGTAATAAAGGTCCCTCACGGCCTCGATGCTAGTAATCTTTGAAATTGTATATCCTTATCCACCCAAAACTCATTCAGACCCCCATTACGTGTCACTCTCTGAACCAGTGGCTTGTGAAGTTATTAGATAAAGACTTGGAGCGGGGACGGAAAGAAGAATGTCATTGCGGGGGTTTCTTTTGATGCCTGATGACATCATATAGACAGCCTGAACCATGTAATGCATTTTACCCTAATTAAGACAATTGTTTTCTCAGGGGCTCTTTTTGGCATTGTGGGAGCTAAGTTACTCTGAGCACTATATGTATTTCTTTCACCTAAAGGTAGTGCTTTATAACTTTTTCTCTAATTGATTTTTTTTTATCATTCAACATCTGCTTCACTCCACCAGCTTTCCCTCTCTGTTTCCCTTTGGTGCCATCTTGCTTACTATATGTCTGTTGTATATTTATATTCTTTCTTTATATCTTGTAACTATATATATATATGTAACTATATACCATAGTAAAAGATACCTGACATCTGCTCCTTGTGCGCACTGCTATAACACAGGATTTTCAGAGTGATAAGTGCACACTTTTGTTCAAAATCAGCCAATTAGCCATAAAGCATGCACCACATCGATTTGGGGCGATCAGAAGATAAAAACTAAGACTTCAAACTATAACATACACTTTCTAGTTTTTCAATATGTTTTGTCATCTTGTCGACTTTTGTGATTAAATTCAGGCTTACGCATTGCTTTGGAGAACCTTGCCTATGGGAAAAGACCCTAAAATGAACTACACACTGCTACATGTGCAAGTTTAACTTCCCATATCTCGAGAATGAAGCATCTCCCCACCTTGGGGTGAACAGTTTCTGAGACTTTCACATTGATAGAAGACTTGTTTCTATTAGTTAAGTAAATTTGCTGCCTTTTTGGAAGAAAATTTGAGGTCAAATTGCAAAGAGCTTACTTCTCAGTCCAGTTAAGATTTACGTCATCCCCGTCAGATCCATTCACAAAGCGGGGGTTTTGAGTCCATGCACGCACACTACACCACGGTATATGTGATGGTGCGTGACTGCATGTGCATAGTGATTGTAAATTTGTACTTCTGTCGTTAAAAAGTCACCAAGAGAATTGAGGTTTTGTGTATTGCGTAAATTTGTGTATTTAAATGTGTGTGTGTAAGCTTGAAGTTCCCTCTTGCTTATTATGAGAGGTATAAGTAGTCCCTCCATGCACGATGCTTCCTCCCCTATTTGGTACAATGCATCAAGCCAAACAAATGTGGTCGCTCAGCCGTGTTTATGTAAACAAAGTGGGTGTATGTGATGATATCTGTGCAGGGCATTTTTTGTCCGATTTGGGGAAATACTTTTCATTATGTTTAGGCTCAAAGGCACACACATACACACTTTTTTTTCTCCATTTTCAAAACGGAGTGATAATATTTATATATGATTACTATCTTAATCTACATTACATGCACACACACACCCGACTTCTCACATGCTGATATACTCGAACACGTACTCACATACTTGCTTTCCATTGCTCTCCTTCTCCATCCTACTCCTACACCCAATCTCATTTCCTTATCGCTCATTAGTCAGGTTTGTGTTTCCATGTGAACTAGCACTGAGAGGATCCCTGCAAAAAAGGAGCGCCGTGATGCAGTATAAATGAGATCTCATGACTGCGGATTCAGCACAAGAAAAAGCAAAAGAAATGTTGTTAATAGCACCAAGGCCCTATTTGATATCTCTAATGTAGCTTTAATGTTGTCATTAACGTGTTATTGATGTATCGCCCACTCAGCACAGTAATTAAAGGCAGTTGTATGGACATAAGATCAATAGCATATTTCCTGAAGTAGGCAAACTAATGTATAAGGACTTAAACTGTTGTGACATGCTCTTTTATGTAGTCTAGGGGTAAAATGATGTGGTCATTGTCCAGGGGTAGAAGATTGATTCTGTATCACATGTCAGTGGGAAGAAGTAATTGCAGCATTTTAGTTAATATCCCTTCCTGACTAGACTGGGTAACTAGTTCTATTTCTTTACACTTGAAGAATAATTCTTAAAGTATTGATTTTCAACAGTAATACTGGCAGACAAGAGTAAATCCGAGTCCGAGTAAGTGACTAGCCAATTGTGCTCCCGTGACGTCATGTTTTGTGACATACTTTGGCTCAATTTCTTGATGAAAATTGAAGTTCTGAGCTGCACATGCTTCAAAATTTTTACCATCAATAATCAAGCCTTTCCCCTCATGTTTGTCAGACACATTTAAAATCTATATCAAGCCATCAAGTGAGCCATACATACTGCTTCATCAGAAGTGGCTTATATGAAATGGCCAAATGAAAGTAGCACGCGTAAAGCAATCATATCCCCCCACACGTTGACATGGCTTAAATATATGTCATTACAACATCCTAGTGTATGGGAAATGAGGTTATTGGCCAATCATATAAAATTTTCAGTCCCGTCCCTCATGCCATGTCAAGATATAATAAAAAAAGAATCATATATCTGTTATAATTGCAATGTATTATTAATGGTGCGACCTTCTGTGGGACGTGTGATATTCCTATTAGAGTAATAACTCTCATTAATGAAGACTTTGGATTGCTGTAATAACAAATAGCTGTAAGACACAATGTAGCATTTGCCCCACAAGTAATATTTCTTAGGGGAAGATGGGGGAGGGGGCAATATGTAGGTTGATTATCAAGAGTGTGGATGTGCTTCTCATGAATGAGAGTACATGTCCACAGATAAGGTCCCCACCTATAAGTAGATTTGCTTCTTAGGGGTCCTTGCCATTATTTTATGTGTGTAAATGTTATATTTTTGTTGTTTTGTTTTTGTACTGGTTAAATAAATAACATGAAATGAAAGATAAAGATCTGGTGACTGACTCCTGTTTCATTAAGGCATGTCCTATAACAACATTTCATTGAGGCTTATATAACTATTTTCTGTACTTTTTTTTACTTCTTTATACTTTCTTCTTTCTTTTTTTCCCTTCAATCTTCGTAAGTAAACAGGATAACTTTCATGTTCATGCTGAAAGCAGGCCAGGAATCATTCTAACTGTGAATGAGTTTGTAGTTTTGTAACGACTTCTTTATTATAGAGAAACCAGGAAAACAATGATGTCATTAAACACTATGAACACTCTGACTTGTATTTAATTAAATTTTCTCCTTTAAGGGAAAACAAATCTTCAGAGGCTTTTTTCCAATCATTTTTCACTGTGGAGGCTGAATCACCCTGAACTCCTGTGGATCATAAGCATCTAACCTTCCTCTTTATTTAGGGCCATATCTTGAAAATGCCCAATATGGTCACCAAAGAAATGTGACAAGTTGAAACAGGTGATATTTACCACACATTCATGTATGACACAAAGTGTTGAAGCAGTGTCAGTCTTATTATCTTGATTGTTTTTACTTTAGAGACACCATGCATACTGTGTTGGCATATCTCACATTAATAACAATCTATGATATTCTGCCCTTTTGCACTTCAAGTCAAATCATATTCTGGTGAACATTCGAGATATGCATTATGTACGAAAGTAAAATTTCTCTACCACATTTTCGGCGCTTCCTTCACCCTATTATAAAGACATTGGCTCGTCCCCGTTTCCTCTCTACGTACTCTGATTCCTTAATGGATTTTTTTAGTTGCTCATAAATGAGAAAATGTTTTGTTGAGAACTAGATTTTTCTGCCTTCAAGGTTAAACAAGACGGCAGCCATTT
The DNA here is from genome assembly GCA_963669155.1 of Arbacia lixula. Classification (NCBI taxonomy): domain Eukaryota; kingdom Metazoa; phylum Echinodermata; class Echinoidea; order Arbacioida; family Arbaciidae; genus Arbacia; species Arbacia lixula. The sequence goes on from OZ022588.1 coordinate 22,414,583, forward strand.
CTGCCATGAACGTAATGCCCTTATTTGGAGTGAATTCTTTACAGGTAGTGCAGACAATACAAAAATATGCATTAATATGGAGCAAGGACCCCACACAAATAGCATAGTTGGGTCAAATATTGAAGTTTGCAATGACATAGAATTTAAAATCTAGACTAATGCATGCAAAACCTGTAGAGAATCGGTTTGTCTGGGTAACAAAGGGTTAAACCCCACTGGCTTCATATCTACAGTAGATTACTATCAGTAATAGACTTGTATGCAAGTTCCTGAACCTTCCTAATCCCACAGGGGATAAACGGTGTAGTAATTGATATGGGACTGTGATTGGTTGGTTCTGAGAGGATTAATTCTATGTGCGTCATCGATATATCTTATACACGTATATCCCATCAAGCTTCATTTTACCTGACATATCAACGTTAAATGCATTATTCATGAGGGGAAGAGGAAGTAGCTGCACTTCCATAGGAAATTCATATCATTAAAGTCCAGTGATTCCTCATCATTTTGTGTGCCCTATATTCCTTTTTTTTTTTGCTAAGTATTACGATCGTGGAGAACTAATACTGATAGTACATGTGCTCGAGCTAGTGGTATTCATATTTCCGCGTGTTGTTAAATTTGCGAATAGTCCAGACTCACAATTCGCGAAAATCAACCCCCCCCCCCCCCCCCCCGAAATATATGGCATGTACAGTATTCACTGCATGACTCATATTCAATCTGCTGTTTGGATAATAGACAAGAGACTATGAATAAACTTCAACTACATTATAGGATATGATTAAGCCTCATTTGTTTGGCTATTGCAGTTCAATGGCACATTTTGATATCCTAACTAGGCCAGAGATCACAACATCAGAAAATCTAACCTTGAGCAATGATTATATCAACAAACCCTTTCCATGAAGATTTGTATCTCTTTTTCTTTCCTTACCAAGGATTACTGTTTTATGCTGGGTTAGATGATGTGCATTTTAGGCAAGGACAATCATTGGGGGAAACATATTTAAATGGAAGAGAATTAAGGGATATTTGATATCAGTGCTCTGGAAGTATGGTTCATGTTTTCAATTAGGCCCTGTCAATATTGATTTAACCTAATTCAGATGTACTTTAATTACAACATATTAGTGACCTTAATAACAAATGTATGTTCCCATGGTTATTACAACAATGATGATAGTATACGTTCATGTGTAGTGACTATTGAGATGAGATCAAGTAGTATTTATTAAACCATCCTTTACTGATATGCATATATTTGCGGGCTGGCTTTTCTCCACTCAGATACCGAGCGGCGCGAATTCTGTGTAATCTGCTGAATGGACAATAAATGACACTATGAATGAACTTCAGATTCCTTATAAGGCGCAATAAAGCCACATTCCTTTATTTAGTGCAATTCTACGGCAAATTTTGACAACCTTACCTGACCAGGGTCCATGGAGCCTGAAAATCCAACCTTGAGCATGAGTAAATAATCATTCATGATTTCAGATATATTCACTTCATTTCAAGATTTGAACAAATGTGGTAAAAATTACATTTATTCTATAAGCTGCACTCTTAAACCTAGATTTTTTTCAGTTTCACATTTTTATTTTGTATGGTATAGGGTGAATATTTCAGTGTTTGAAATTGTCATCATTTGGGACTAAAACACTTGAATTATAGATGTAAGTTTATTTCCTTGAGTATGAAGTATTGCAGGTTTCTTTCCTTCCTGTAGCAAACATGAACTATCTTAGAGAGATGGAGAGAGAGAGAGAGAGAGATGACCAAATCTGAGGGTAGGTAGAGGGGTAGAAGTGTCTCTTCCTTTATTGCATGATGCATACACAAGTCTTCTCCCGGGCTGCTATTGACTCAAACTTCAATTTGAGACAGGACCAGACCAAAGATGACACCATAAACAAATAGCTCACAGACAGGGCAACCTCTTTGGCTGGCCGAGTGCACCTTTAATTACCCGCCTCGATGTTACGCAGCTAATGAGAGCCATGTTGTTAATATCATCTTTCCTCCCATTGAGGCTGAGCAACCCACCATAGCTGCAATTATTGCAATATAGATTAATATCAGCATGCGCTGCGACGAGGACAGGCGCAAAGGGGGGCTGACCTTCCCGGAGTGTAATGTTATGTAACAATGAGTATGGATCCTTGGTCTGGCGATCAATGATCCGGCCCGCTCGAGGGCTGGCTGGGATGCGGGGTTGCCGTGCCGATCGATGCGGAGGTGCGATGATATAATATTTGTCGTCTATTTCTGTGAGGGGCTCGGCGTGACTGACCTGATATGGCTAGACATTTAACTCCTAGAATACCAGGGAGACTAAATCTCCATGTGTTTATGTACTGCAGAATTGCAGCTTTTGCACGTTATGTTTTAAAGAAGGAATGGTAACACATCCCCAATATTTTATGAAGCACTTGAATTCATGACGGTCATTATCCCAGGTATCTATGCATCAATAGCCCAATTAATGCTAGTGGTTAATTGTGGGCTGTAGGTTGTAGAGGAAATGGCATGTTTGTCTTTGCGTGCTTGTTAAGTGCCTCTCTTTAGTTCTACTTTCATCTCTTGTTACTGGTAATGTGCTGGTACTACTCTTATCAGCCCACACACTCAACAAATCCACATCTTTCCCTCAATTTTTACATTCAGAATCCTATTTTCTGTGCCCTTTCCTCTCTCTATGACTTACAAATTGATGTGTTTCAGTTGTTCAAAGCTAATTGTGTGCACACAAGAATATTTGTAATGGCTATCTAGCATATGGATACAATACATGTATTACTGTGTCTGAAACCTGCTTATTTAACCTGACATAAATACCTATGCTTACATGATAGGAAACCACTGTTATTCACTTTCCATGTAAAGTGTGTTGAAATCTTTTGACTTTTCATGAATGAGCCACAAATCATGTGGCTTCAGATGTGTCTCACACCTGCATTATGTATAAAAATCAAATTGCTTATTTGTCACCATGAATGATAAACATGAATTATTGATTGAATTCATAACAGTCATTACTGTTTGATTGAATTCAAAACTCTTCCGGCATCTACATTGCCTAGGCATACAAAAAGGTCATGTAAATGAAGCCAACAACATGCACATCAATATACATGATTGATTTTGAACATTAGCATACTAATTAGTATCCCTGGAACCTAGATACAAATAGCCCTATATTTACATATAGCCAAAACGAGAGCATAGTGATTTGGCTCATATAGATCAGGGGGAAATATGTTTGCTGGGGTTATTCTTCAAGCCTTAAATCATGAATTGTGAAAAAATGCATATTCACAGGGGGATCTTTTGTTATTTTGGCATTCCAGGAAGAAAAACAGATTTTGAAAGTCAATAAGCCATTTTCATAATGTATGCACAACTTTCCCCATAACTGCAAAATAAACACGTTCGTACATTCGCCTGTCATAATTAGGTTCCAATGGCCGGAACGCACTCTGAATTTATTAGTTGTTGCCACTCGACAAACCTCTGACAAGCTTTGGGATTACCATTATTATCATGTTGTTTGAACAACGTGAATAATTTTGCACACATAATAAAAACTGTCTATTGTGTGAAGTTTACAAATGGATTCTTGCGTGGGAAAGTGTCATGCCCAAATTATCAGTGAAGCCCCCATTTATAGGAATAGTACAATTACTCCTATTACTGTACCTATGATATGGTATGGGAAATAGATTGGGATGTGTCGTGTGAGGACAGGGAATATATATATCCTGATTGACACCAGTATGTCTCATGGCCAATTTGCAGGGCGGCATGTGTAGTTCAGGGATGCTATTAGCCTAGAATGGAAATGATTCCACATTACAGCAGACAGTTGGTGTGCATTAGGATGGTTTGCCTCTTTAGTTTTGATATTTCGGTTTGTATTGCGCTCTCTCTCTCTCTCTCTCTCTCTCTCTTTCTCCCTCCCTCACTCTCT